>JBBMKA010000021.1:11256766-11292647 GCA_037833695.1 Sechiopsis laciniata | reverse complement strand
GGTTACCATAAAATCCAGTAAACCTCCACCAAACATCCTTATCCTTAATGGAGGCATCAATATGACCCTGGGAGAACAAAGAGATCCTGAGATCCAAAAACGAATTCCAAAACAACTAAAGGCCCCCACTACGACCCTTTCTCGAAACACAAAAACAACTATCAAACTCAAACGAAAACTTTAGCATAGAGACCACATTATCGCAACATTTAGATTCAGAAACGAATACGATATCAGGCTTATTCTTGAGCACTTCATGCCGAAGAGCTCTGATTGCTCGGGAGTTTCCCAACCCCCGAGCATTCCAGCATAAGATTTTCATTGCGTCCGGCGAGACTGTTCTACAGTCTCCACCGATATCCCATTGACACTATCAATGTAGTCAAATCGTCCATTCTTTCCATGTCCCTCCTTCTTAATGCTTTCTAACCCGTGTTTTTTTCCATAATTAATAATTATTTCATTTTTTCAGCCTCACCTTGCATTTCACCCATCCTTAGTCTAGCTCGACGCTTCCATTTCACACCAGAAAATTTTGATTTTGAAGACTCCATCTTGCCCTCCATAGAGCCATTTTCCTTTTCAAGTTGATCATTCTTGCCCAAACAAACATCCATTTTCAGTAATTCTTTTTCCTCTTGATTTAAAACCTTTTCCGTCACTTTTGTCTTGCTAGAATCCAATTTTAATGGCCCACTTTCCCCCATCTCACTTGGATTACTTGTAAGATTATTCAAAATAATCCCACAACAAACTTCTTTTCCATTAAAATTAGCCCAGCTTTTTGTATTATTTAAAATAGGCCCAAAACAAATTTCAGCCCTTTCAGAGCTTCCCTTTAAAACAACCTCATTCTCCAAATTTTCCTGAACATTATTATTTTTACTTATCAAAATTTACCCCCCAGCAATGCTTTTTTCCTCTTTTTTAGCTTCAGCCAACGGTCTAAAAATTTTTAATGAACGTAACCCAACAGTCCCATTTTGATTTAAACCGGCTAATTTTGCCGACTCCAATAAAGCCCTCTGCACCATTTCTTCTTCAAGAAAATCACCAGTACGAACAGCAACTCTACTCTTGCATAGCCCTGTACTCTTCTACAAAACCATCTGCTTCTTTTGACGTTGATCGTGACTAGACAGAGCCTCTCTTTGTTGATTATCATCAGTCTCCGACGAACCGTTGAGGGCACTCCAGTGAAGATTCAGGTTAGCAGTCACAAATTCTCTATCTTTCTCTTCATTTCCAGCCGCCTGAACATCGCCTTTGTCAAATTCTTCCTAGTTGAAATTACCCCCCTCCCTCCGTCCAAATCCACGACCTCTTCTTCTCTCACCCCCTCTCTGTCCCTGCTCCCCAAATTGACCACGATCCCCTCTGTAGAAATTCAGGGTTACACGAAGTTGCTCTCCAAATGGGAAACGAACCCCTTCTCCAATAACCATAAAATTGCATTTGTTTGCCAAATGCCCAATCCTTCCACACCCAGCACAAAAATCCAGTAATTTCTCATAGGATAACCTAACCTATTTCTCAGCAGCCATAGCCTCACTCTTGATTTTCAAAGCTCTCCTCAGAGGTTGTCGAATATCAATGGTAACTTTAATTCTGAGAAACTTTCCTTAGTTCCTTTGTTCTTCGTCACTATCCCACCCTGCGAAGTCTCCCAACAACCTTCCTAGTCCTCTCACACTATTTTCAGAATGACAAGCAGAGGGCACGTCGTGAAGTCTAACCCAAAAGGCAGCAAAGCCAAATTCTAATTCGGATACCCGCTTGTCCCCGCTCATCGATTCGAAAACTAGAAGATTATTATAAAAAAAATCCAAGGTCATGCCTCTAAAACTCGTTCTTTAACAATTTTGTTTGGAAAATGACATAAAAATCTATTTTCACCCAAGTTTTTAAAAATAACCTCACAGTTCCAGATCTTCGGAATCAGGATTTTAAACATGTCTGGGATAACGAACTTCTCCGTGAGAATTTTGCACGCAACCGACTTCTCTAACTTATTGTCAAAATTTGCAATCTCGTTGTCTTCTAGCTAAAAAATGGCCTGAGCTTCTTGGTCTTCTAACACTAAGTTTTCCATTATTTGTGGAAACTGAACTGCATCCATAACTAATCACCTTTACGAATGACCTCAAGCACCTCTTCACCATCCACCAACACACTCAAAACAGGCTCAACAACCTATCGCAGCCACCTCCGAACCCCGAACCAGTGCTTGATTTCCCTCCGAAGAAGAAACCCCCTACACTGAAGAGAACACTAACCTCTAGTTAGTCTCCAAACAGCTTTGATAAAGCTCCACGAATGCTCGAACTAATTTCTCTAGAGAGAAATCATGAACCCCAAATAGGTCCAAAAGACTTAATTGAAATGTTTTGAAAATTTTGGTTGAATATAGTTAGTTTAGGTTCTTAGATTAGTTGGATGTTAGTTTTGTTAGAGATAGCAGCATCGAAGTGATTATGTAAGGAGGAAAGAGGAAAGGTAAAAAAAATATCTTCATAGTTAAAACTGCTAGATTTTTTTTTTTTTTTGAAATAATTTTAATAAAGAGGAATATTTGCATGCTACCTGGGCAGCATGCAGCCACTGAGGTGGCTAAATCTTAGCTGTCTAATTTTGAAAAATAATCATTTAAAAGAAAAAAAGAAAAAAAATGAATGACTAAGATTTAGCCATCTCAGTGGCTACAGGCAGGATGCAAATATTCCTCTTTAATAAATATTAAAAGAGAGAAATCTCTCAAACATCAAAGCCCTGATCCGCCCCTATTTAAAATTACAAAATTTATTATTCATAAAATATGGACAAACAAATGGAAGTTGAGGTGTTAAGTGATAGTTGAGAGTAGTTTAAAAGAATTAAAAAATTCCATATGCAAAAATGAATGAGAGTTTTAGTGTCATCTTATACGACCTAATAACCATGAGTTCAAATTTTCCACCTCCAAATATTATTTTTATTTATTATTCTTTAATAAAAAAAAGCCTTTTACATAACTTTTTCCAACAAAATCAAATTGAGAATTGTATCCTCTACATACTCATATACTGAAGAAAAAAAAAGATTGCTTCCAAATGTTTTAAGGTTAGAAAACTAATCATAGTTGTCCATGACATGAAGTTGGTAAGATTGTGGACTTAACATAATAGGGCAACAATGGTCACAATTTGCAAATCTAGGCAAGATTATGTGGATGGGGAGCAATAATGTGACAGGCCAGTTTATTATTTTAGAATGTGATAGGTTAAAATCAGTGTGGGGTATATGACATCAATGCCATGGGGGTGTCACCTTTCCAATGTGTTCACTCCCCATGTTAGGTTTAACTAGTTGCCAAAAAATATGGTTTACTAATGTGATGGATGACCTTTCCAGCCTTTAAGGCTTAGGTTAGGTACTTGATTACATAAACTTTCTTATCACTTTAGGTTGCAATGGAGGATTTAGACTCATTTAGACCCGTACTTGTAAATTCTTAGTTACACTGTATTACGACGATAATTTATTTAATTTGAGTTATTATTTGTAATCTTATATTAGTTAGACTATCGAATATTTGAACTTGTCAAAATGAATATACTTTCAAATTGATAAATCAAGTATTGTCGACCTTAAGATTTGATATCCTTATTCCAACATTTTTTTTCCTAAAAAAGGTACCTGAATTCAATTATGCTAAGTAGTTTCGTAATTAATTAATATATGACTAACCTAAGTAATAATGTGGATTTTTTTTTTAGGCAAAAGGAAACATTTCATTAAGAAGAAAGAGTGCCCACTAGGCTACAACACAAGAAATCCTGGCGTAACGCCTCCAACAACCAGTCAGGAGGTTTGCTATCCTAAAGATCAGATGAAAAATTAGCAATAAACCATCGAGCAGAAGCATGAATTGCTCGATTCCATTCACGGGCCCTAAATAAACATTTTTGGCATTGAAGGAAGCTCAACATAGCACTAACCCCATGTAGTAGAACACTAAAGGGAGAATCCTATAGCCTTCTACAACCGATCGCCTCAACCAGGACCTGTGCATCTAAGATCAACACGAAATTTCATATCTCATAATCTGTCACAAATGGCAATCCCAGCAACATCGATGTAGCTTGAGTCGCAAATGCATCCAGCCGACAATTCACAAAGACACTCTTAGCAAACACAAAGAAACCATTCCAATCGTGAATGACTGCGCCAAAACCTGTTTTAAACTCCATAGGGTGACATACAACATCAAAAAAAATCGAGAATACCCCAATCACCTCTTGGAACACTAGAGTTTTACGCCCTGAAATGTTGTAGGTGGAGCCTCAGATTTCGAAACAGCTCAAAACTTTTGCTTGAAAGCCACTATCCAAGCTTAACAATCAGCAAGCAAGCACTTTTTTTTTTTTTTTTTGCCTAATAGTGCTTGTTTCAATAATTCTACATAGAACAAAATGCAATACACAACAAGTCTAAGTCATCATTGGACAGTAGAAGACAAAGTTCTAAACAAAAACCATCAGCAGTACGTACCTTAAGCAAGCAGATCGACGATAACAAGCCCAAAACTAAGGCAGCATGTCAACACTAAGAAAACACATGAACAACATACTCATACTCGTTCCCACACACCCCATATCAAGGCTTAATCTCCAGCTTCCTCAAGTAAAATGTCTGATTGGTGGAGAGAAAGTTGTGAAAAAGTCTCCACATGAATACTTTGATTTTATTTGGAATGTAGAGACTCCACAATCTTTTCCACCAAGTGTAGCCCCTCCATCGGAGCCCTAACCTTCAAATTGCATAAAGGTAAAGAAATTATAGGCACTCTTCATTTCAAAATGACCACTTCGAGTGTAAAGTCAAATCCATCAGTTGGGAAGGTCAGTCTGACAAATATGAATCGAGAAAATAGAGTCAACTTACATAGCACAACTGTCACTTTGTCCACATCCCAAGCACTGCCATCAGTCATCAGATCACATACCCTCATATTCCTATCTTCCCACCTCGATCGAGTCAGCACAGTAAAGTTTCATTCTCACATTAACCAGGAGAAGTAAAAAAAAAAAAAAAAACCATGGTATCCTCACGTGAGCCCATCCTCTTCCTTATTTTATTCTCTTCTATAGTAGCACACCCCTATAGGATATTGTGCCAAACAAAAGATGTGTTGGCCCCAATATCAGGAGTTAAGAAGTTGGTGTCTAGAATGTATTTACCTTTCAACAAGTTGGTGTCTAGAATGTATTTACCTTTCAACACTCTTCCAACAAGAGAATGCATATTCTAAAAAAGCAGCAAAGCCTGCTACGCAATAAGAGCTTAATTAAACCTTTCCAAAGAACGAAAGCCCAAACCCACCTCCTTCTTTGGGTCACTCTGTGACAGAGAGAACAATGGGAAAAAAATGAGGTTATAGAGAGTGAGTGGCAGTTAGGCTATGACTTCAGTATAGACGGATGTTGTAGCTTAGTTTTGCTTAGTTTGATGTGATCTAACTAAGTTGGTGCTTGCAATTTTTTGTTGTGATCCTATAGACATCTTTCGATAAGCAATGGCGACGTGATTATGTACTCGGACAAGCTGCATAAACTCATAAAAAGTAAAATATGCCTCTTAATGGGCAACAATAAAATGCTTAGGAGGTTAGGTTGCCAGATAGGTTGTTCTGTTATTATGAGACCACACTCTCATGAATGTTTGATATGCATTGAAAATTTTATTTCAGATTCTAGATTGGTTGCAAAGTATGGTGAGTTTGAAGTTCCAAATTCAGGTGTTATTATATCCTCATCGTCAATAAAAGTTGAGCAAAGTGTTTAAACCTCTATACATTTGTTCTTATGAGCCAGCTTGAAGACCTATGAACCTACAAATTGTACGCTCCAAGGATACGAGATTAATTAGACTAAACTCTTTAGCCTAAATTCAATATCCATGCTTATTCCACTAAAGGTCTGAGTTTCACTGTCATTTATTATAGGACAAGTTATGTCCATGGATATAATGGTCATCTACTAATTGATCTAGCATTGCTCATGATTATAGTTGAGTCAAAAGTCTATTTTACCCCTATAATTATATAGTACTCCTTAAGTACTTATAACTCCTCTTATGAACGAGTTGTTTATGGTTCAATCATCAACCAGTATCCTCTCAGGCAAGTGAGAGGCATTTACCATTTTTTCAAGCCCTGAAATCAGTCTTTAAGGGAACTACTCGCCTACTTCCATGGAACAAGTGAATTTTATTTTGTGACGTTATGTTCTCAACTACTTACTACAACAATTCTAACGTGGGAGACATATTGAATCACCGTCGTTGGCTATTCTCACTCATGCATATCAATGGACTCTTTCAGGGTCAAGAGTTCATAACTCACTCAGGATTCAGATCGGATCGACGTATGATCATCTTAGTGAAACATTGATCTTGATCTATAAGAGAATTACTTAGACAAATCAAGTATTTCTGGTCCAGTCTTACGCAAACTTTTTGCATAGATACTCTCACTCACATGCCACCACATGAACTACCTGGATGACATTATTTGCAAAACATGCAAAATGGGCTGTATCAATAGTATTACCAAGTCGAGGCGACCAACCTAGATCTACTACATGTCCCACATACTTATCCAAGTTTTCATCTTAACAACCTAAGGGTTCAGGCTAGTAATCTAAATAATGTGTTCGGTTTGGATAATCTAAATAAAATAATAGTTTTTAAAAATTAATTTACAACTTAAGTAACAAATGCTCATTAATTACAAATTACTATGTCTTTAAGGCACAAATCCTGAAAGATTTTTTCTAAATGAGAGAATGATATCACACCTCGTAATTTCTATACGACCCTCTATGTATTCTTTCTAACTATTATTCCTAAATCTCTTTGAGTTTAATTGCATTTTTAACCCAATGAGTATTTTGGTAATTTTACTCTTAGGGGCACATTTGTGATTAACTTAAGTTTGAGGGTCTGTTTGTAGTTTGAGGAAGTTTTGGGGCTAGTGTGAATTCCAGAAGTTTAGATGTTTTAAGGTTTTATATATGGTGAGAAAAACACAAAACAAAGAGCAAGCAAAAGAGGAAGAAAAGAACGCTTGAGAGGTTGTCCATTGAGATCTCACCCCAGTCCCGAGAGTTATCACCGCGAGCCGCTCTTCTCTATCGTTAACTGGGCCTTTGTCCAACATGTCGCATGCAGAGCTTAATCGTGCCCCTTCTTACCATCATGCCTCCTCATTCAGACAGTCACAGCCTCGCTTCGCACTAATCATGCTCGTCTAGCGGGATTCGCTACCCATGTAGCGTGCTCCTTGCTCCTGAAGATTGTTGATCATGATGTGATCCGACGCCTACCCTCGACCATACACTATTAGGAATAGTGCTAGAAAGCTTGTAGTTGTGTGAACAAATAACATTAAATTCAATGTTAATGAATAATAAATGCATTGACTTTTATTTTCAATTGTTATCTATTCATTTGCCCATGAAAGCTATAAATCCAAAGTTGTTTAATGAGAACTCGAATAGACTTTTAGTTTCAATTGTTATCTATTTATTTGTCCATGAAAGCTATAAATCCAAGGTTGTTTAATAAGAACTCGAATAGTATGTGGTGGCATACATGGTGGATCTTATTCAAGTTAACAACCTAAAGAATCTACAATAGATGGATTGAGGTTGGATGTCTTATCTTGTGACACTGTATTTTAATATATATATATTTGAATGTTTCAATTAGATCCCAAAATAAAAGGTATTAATTGTCTATAATAAAATTTTCTTTTTCTTTTTAAATCTAAAGAACATATTTTAGCATGCATGCATGGGTAATGACCATAGATAGTTTAAATTTTTTTTAAAAATGGTCAGATTGTTATATCTATTGGCACCAAACTTAATTAAAAACTCTTAATATTAAACACAATAGCGAGGTCATGAGCCATTACCAGCAACATGGAAAATGAGATAGGGACAACAGCGAGAGATGAGACATGGTAATTGTAGACTCGATTCTACGGGTTAGAGTCCCAATCGAATCAGATTTAACCTAAAATTTGAGGATCAACGCAATGATGTTGCAAAAACTAAAGAAACAAAAAGTTGACTTTAACAAACACAACTTTGGTTGGATGATGACTAAACCTGAGATGAGTCGGAGTAAATCTTACCTTATAAGGACTGTTTTGTCCATAAATGGTCAAATCGAGGGTAAAACAACAAGACAAAAACCTGAATGCTTGGATCTAATGGTTGAAAACAAACCTGAATGCTTGGAGACGTACAGACGACCCGAGACACCTCGGAATGACGACCGAAAATGGATTTAGAAAAGTCGCAGGCGAACGAAAGAGGTGAAGTCTTGAGCTCTAGAGGTCTGGTTCTCGAAGGCTTTACCGGTATTAGACGTCGTGCTCTCGTGGTGGTTGGTGGCTGAAACTTAAACAAAAGGAGAGAGTTCTACTAGCAGAACAAATATCGATGCCTGGTTTCACACAAAAAAAGTAAGGGAAGAAGGAAGAGAAAAGAAGAAAAGAAACTATTTTATGTTTCTTCAATTCTAATAACTCTTATTTTACCAAACAAATCCCATTGACATAAATTAGGATTTTACCAAAATTAAATTAATAGTTTTTAATTGATTTACACATTTTAATAAAAGAAAATGAGTAAAAATAATTAAGTTATACCTTAATTAAATTTCCTTTTTCTTTTTGTGGTCAATTTGTTTATGATTGGATTATAAATATTGTTCGTTATAAAATACAATAAGGCTTAATAAGAAGATATAATTATAGGGTTAAATGGACATTAGACCTAGTTGTATTTATGAACACTTGTAAACAATGAACTCTCGCATTATTGATTATATACATGGGCATAACTTGTCTTACCATGCATAACAATTCAGCTACAAATCTTTAGTGTAATAAACATGTACTTAATAAAATAAAATTGAGTTTGGTTAAAGAGTTCAATCGAAATAAACTTAAACCGTTGAATCTTACCATCTATGTTCATGAAAATCTTATACTAGCTCACCGATACAATATATATTAATTTGGTTGGAGATAATTAATATAAACTATTCAAATTAATTATTTAATATATTACATATATTAAATATGAAAATTCTTTTTATGGTATGACATACATAAAAATAGAAATTTTGATATATATATATATATATTTTGGATAAATAAAAATAATTTGTGTGTGTGACATATTAATTATTAACATAAATTAATATTTACAATAGAGTTTATTATTGTATATGAATATTAATAAATAAACTATTATTTAATTCATTAAGATTAAAAGTATACTTCTTTCAATTTTGTTTTTTGAAGTATACTTATGTTAATATAATTTAAATAAGCAAGTCTAATTCATTTAGAAAAATGATTTGGAGCTCTATAAATCATTAATGAGAGGAGAGGATGGTATTGGCCAACGCCATGATTGGGGAAAGGTGTTGACGAAGAGGAGAGGATGGGCTTGGCCCAAATTACATGTTTCTAACCTCTCAACAACACCCTGGCCCAATCACATCCTGTCATACATTAAAATTTTATTTTTTAAAGATGTGAAACACGAGGTGTTTGGATAAAATTTTGGTCGAAGAATTAGTTTGAGCAATTATTTTAAATAGTTAGAAATTAAGAGTTGAGATCAAATACTCATTTAGATTTGGTTTTTATGTAGAAGAGTTAGAGATAATGACTTATTTGGATGTGGATTTAAAATGAGTAATTAAAAAAAAGAATGATTAAAAATGAGTAGTTAAAAATGAATTATTTTGAGGAATGAAAAATGAAGGATTAGAAATGAAGAATTATTTTGAGTAATTATAAATAAATGATTAAAAATAAGGAATTATTTTGTGTAATTACAAAAAAATCGTTTGGATATAGTTTTAAATCTTCAATGTAAATCATTCTTAAATATGGCAAACAAACACCTCCTTAAGACGTGCAGCTTGTGGCCCCTGTGCGCTTGCATTTTTAATTTCAAAATACTTCTTCATTTGAGTTTTTTTTTTTTTTTTTTTTCTTAACAACCTCATCAAAGTGACACATATCAATATCCTCTCATTAACCATTTATTAATTTAAAATTTTCATATACTATTAAATTTTTTCAAATTGTTTTTTTAGTGCATTTGTTACTAATACTTAAACAGTTTCTAAACAATTTTCGTTAATACATAAATTAAGCACAAAAGTGAAACCAAAAAAGCAATTTATCGTCAGTAGTACATTTTATTATATTTGCAGAAAATTTTTTAAAATAATTAATTTTTTGTTCGTGATAGAACTCAACGAGTGATAAAATAAGTCTAATAATGATAGAATTTAATCAGTGTTAAAACTCTATCACTAATTAAATTCTATCGGCATAGAATTCAATTTGGATTTCAATGAATTAGTTTTAATTTTGTGATATAAATAGAAATATATTTTTTTATTATTATTATACATGCAAAATCCCCTAAATAAAATGTGGATTATAGGGGTGATTTCGGTTCGATTTTTGTCGGTTTTGTGCCAAACCGACAACCGAATCGATATCTTCGGTTTTCTAAAAATTGATCTGATCCAATGTCCAATAAAGTATAGAACCAATGATTCGGTTTTCAATTGGTTCGGTTTGGTTTTGAATTCGATCTAATGTCCAATATTTTTCAATATATCAAAAACAACATTTCTAACTAAAAAAAACTTCTCCAATTTTCTTTAACAAATTTGGTCCTTGTATTTAATTTTCTTTCATAAAATTAGTTTTAAATAGATAATGACAAAGTAATATGAAAAAGTAAAGTTTGAGAAAGTTACTTAGAAAATATAAGGTTGATCTTTGAGACTTTAGAAAATCTTCTAAATAATGGAATAAATATAACTTTATATGATTTATTGACAATATATAGATATTTCAGTTTGGATCGATTTTTATTGTTTTTAAAAACTAAAACTGGAACCGATCCAATATTTTCAGTTTGTTCAAATTACAAACTGATATGTCCAATTTTGCGCTAAAAAACCGATCTGATCCATTGCATTGGATTGGTTCGGTTCGATTTTTCGATTTTACCTTGCACCGTAGTGGATTATATCAATTTGTTCAACAAAAATAAAAATAAAATAAATCACGATTTGTTCAATGCTCCCGTCAGTATGGTATATTGATTTCAATTTTTGCTCTTTAACACTTTTTTTTTATTGAGTACAACAATACTATTTATAGGTTAATGATTAGAATCTATCATTTCTAAAATAAGAAAACATATATCAATTACCGGTAGATTTAAGTTTATTTTAGTTGTTCTTACCATTTTTAAACTTTACATTTTATGAAACAAGTTAAAAGATAGATGATAAAAATGAGATCTGTATGATAACTATTTGATTTTTTTTTTTTTTTTTTTAAATTTAAGCTTATTTTTATTAAAATTTCCTATGCTTCATCTTTCCTACATTGTATTAATCTTTCCTTAAGAAAGTATGTAAATGCTAGCTAAATTTAAAAAACAAAAACAAACTTTTGAAAGTTACATTTTTTTCTAATTTTTTTTTATTAATTTCTACAAATATAGGTAAGATGTAGATATCCAAATAAGAAAATATATACTGTAAGATAGTTTGTAGACTTAAATTTTGAAAATTAAAATAAATAAATAAATGATTATCAAAGGAGGCCGAAACTTTTATAATATTAGAAGGATCGAAAATATATGTGAGCTCAATTATGCCAAAATTTAGGGCAAAATGCATACACATCCAATTAACAAAGTCAATAAGTAGTGATTATTTTATTATTTTCTTAACTTTTTATGCACTACCTTTTTTTAAAATTCTTTTTATGCCCTACTGATATATCTCATAAAAGCCCATTGGAAAATTTATCAAGGTTTTTAAAGATTGTTTAAACCGCCAACAAGAGTAATACCTAAATTGAATCAATATATATTTGATGATCAATAGATTATGGATTCGAATTCCAACATTCAATAATTATAGCTAAAAAACGATAGTTTGAGCAAAATATGAATATCCAAGTTTTGAAAATGCAAATTAATTATTATATACGCAATTATATAATTTATTCAAAAAATATATCACCAACCGTAATTTCAACAATATTCTTGTATTCATCTGAAAAAGAAAAACAATATTAATGATCGAGTCAATGATTGTTTAAATATCCCATGATTACAATTAAAATATATATATATATATATATTTAAAAAAAAAAAAAAAAAAAAAAAAAAAAAAAAAAAAACCCCCCCTTTTCCTAACAATCAATCACCAAATAAAAATTTTGCATCTACTCCACTCCAAAACATACATGTGAAAAGAGTACTTCACTCATCATAATCCACTTCCCCTATTCCTTCTACTTCTTCTCTTCTCCTCTCCTTTCATTAATACCAATCACTAAACATTCCCTTTAAAATTTTCTCACGGGTGACTGAATTTTGGAGTTTGGAAGAGGAGAGGAGAGAAAGAAGAAATAGAGAGGAAGTTGAGTAATTTGGAAGAATGAAATATTTATTTGAGAATTAATATTTTAGAGATGAGATGTTATAAATTTTTTGGAGGATTTGTGTTTTGAAAAGAGATGTTGGATTTTTTTTTTTTTTTTTTTTTTTGGGAATTAGTATTTAAGAGAGAAGATTTTTTATTTTATATAAATTTTTATTGTAATAAAATTTGATTTGAAATTTGATAAAATTAAATATATTTGATGGAATGTGAGGGAAATTAAGGAAGAATTGATAAAGACTTTTATGTACAAAAAAAAATAAACATGAGGTTGAAATAATTTTCTCTCCTCTCCCGACTCCTAAATCCTATCACCCCCTCAATATTTATTCAAGATATATTATGGAAACCCACTTGAAATTCTTTACTAAGTTTTTGGGGTGCGTGATAAGCTTATCATTAGATATAAAGACCCATCAAATCTTAAAATAAAATTAAAAAAAAATAAAAATAAATAAAAAAATCTTATTTACAAACGTCAACCAATTATGGAAGAAAAAAAAAAGAAATTCGATCCTAAAAAGACTCTTTTTCTATGGTAACTCTCCAAAGAAAAGAAAAACAACAAAAATTAAATCATACAGTCCACTTATCTTTGTAATATGACAATTCAAATGAAAAGAATCAGGACGTAAATAACTAATGAGACAAATAAATAGACTGACATTTTGTCAAACTCTAGGTCACAGCCCACCTATTTAGAAAATACGAATCTCGGCACATGGATCAATCTAAGTGTGTCATTAAAATTTGGTTGTTTGATAAATAAATGGTTGGTGATCGAAATTAATCATCAGTTTGAATCTTTTTTTTAATGATATATATTTTTTTATTGTTATATATTGAGTTTAATTATTTATTAAATTTATATATAGTACAACACTAGAACTTTGCTCTTTTTATCCATTTATATTATTGAAATTCAAATTGAACTTACCAAAATTAGAGAATATTGAGAAACTTAGTGAATTATATGTCATGGATATTATTTTTCGAAAATGTAGTGTTATTTTTGTTTAAATGTAAAATAGATTGCTGAGTTTTTTGAAAAGTATGATATACTTTTCCACATAAGAATGTATTGAAATTGAATGTTGAAATGTATATTCCAATTATGATATACTTTTTTTTTTTTTTGTCAAGATGGTATACTTTTCTAATCCACTGTGTTGAATTGTAAACAAACTTTGAAAACGTAATATATATTATTGTTTAGATTAATATTTTGATCTTTATATTTTCCTTCTATTTTGATTATGTATTTTTATTACACTTTCACTAAAGCTCATCAGTGTATTTTTAATGTTTTTTGTTAAATGTTTTATAAGAAATTTAGTATTTAGTATCTTTTATAACTTTCGATCTCTGTAATAATTATTATTACTAATTCATCTCTAAAAAGTAATAACTATAAGTTGATTATAGAAACTAACTTTAAAATTGTTTGAAAAAATATATATTACAATTAGACATTAAAGCATATTAAAATAAAGTTAAATTTGAAGTAAATAAATCAAAATGATATTTTTGCCTTACATATTTAATTATTTCTATTTTTTTTTCTTTGAAGACATTTTCATGTGAAAGATGTAATTTAGTTTAGGTACAAAATTTATAGTTTACTTTGATTCAATTTTGGTTTATATTATTTAGGTTGATTCAATTTTGATTTTGAATTTTCAAACAACTAATTTTAGTCAACTTCCTAATAAAAAAAAACTCAAAATTTATTCCTATAATAAATTTGATATTACTTTTTAAAATTAATTAATATTGTTAATAATTATAGTATAAAAAAATTCAATATAAATATATTTCTAAAATTTATATTGAAAAATGAGTAGTAATACTAAGAACAAAAATTAGCTATTTTTCATTTTAAAAAATAATTAACTATTTTCTATAATCGTGAGATTATGAATTCAAAATTTCAAATCTCCAAACTCTCAAGATGGATTAAAAGAATAATGTTGAAAAATTAACAACAAATTTTCTATATGGGCAATCTTGAATTATATATATGTATATATATATTAAAATTAAATATTTAAAAATATAAAGATTAAAATAAAATTTAAAATATAGGAACGAAAATGTGTTTTATCTATAGGGAGTATTTGTTTGACATATTTAGATAGAATTTAGGTTAACGAGTTATATTGAAGAATTATATTGAGTAGTTAAAAATTGAGGGTCGTGTCAAAAACTTGTTTGAATGTAGTTTTTGTGTAGAGAAATTAGAGTCAAAATCTTGTTTGGATGTAGATTTAAAATGAGTAATTATTTTTAGTAGTTAAAAAATGATTAAAAATGAATGGTTAAAAATGAAAATTTTTGATTGATTTAAAAGAAATGATTAAAAATGAGGGTTAAAAATGATTAAAGAGTTATTAATGAATGATTAGAAGTGAATGTTCAGAAACAAAAGTTATTTTTAAAAGTAAAAATAAGAAAAAATTAATAAAAACTCGTTTGCATATAAATTTTCAAAAAATAATTAATAAATTCTAAAATTAAATACTACCAAAATATGTCAACCCATATCCTTTTTAAAAATATACGAATGGTAGAAAAATGATAAATACGACGGTATTAGAAAGTCAAGGTTGCTAAAAAAAAAAGTCACGAATTCCCAAGCAAGTGGGGAAAATTAAAAATAAAAATAAAAAGAGAGAGACGGGATTTTCAAAAAGAGAGAGAGAGAGAAAAAGGTGGGGCCCCTAGTTGATGAAAATGACCAGGCGTGTCCCTCCTTAAAAAAATCAAAATAGGGATATGAGCGGTTCCTTGATAAACACATTCGCTTTTTTATCCTCCACCGTACAATAGTCACATTATCATCATCCGCGTGTAAAATGTTCATTATTTTTGTTAGGCGTGTTTGGGCCACAAAAAATAAAGGAGAAAATAAAAATGATAATGAAAATGATTGTCTGTGTTTTGGTCATTGAAAATCATTTCTTCCATAATTACGTTTTTAAAAAATTATTATTTTTTCATTCTTCTTCTAGATACTTTTTATTCTCTCCAATAACTTTTTATATATTACATCACTATTTTTCTCTCACATCATTTTCATTATTTTATTTTCACCATAATCATTACTTTCGCACTAAACACAAATAATCATTCTCCTCATAATCATTACCTTTACCCCAAACACGAATAATCATTCTCCCCATAGTCTTTCTCCTTCTCATTCTTATTTTCCACTTAAGCATTACCACTCCTCTTGCCCAAAACACACCCTAATTCAGCAATTTAGGAAGGGATGTTTAGAAAAGGAAAATGAGAAAGATTATAATGAGAAAGACAATGATTATAGAGAGAATAATTATTTATGTTTGAAGTAAAAAGAATGATTATGAGAAAAATAAAATAATGAGTATGATAAGAACAAAAAATAGTGATGTGATACATAAAATTTGTTGTGGAGAGAATAAAAAGAAGTTAGGAGGGGAATGAAAAAGATAATTTTGAAAAAACGCAATTATGGGAGGAATGATTCTCGGCGGTTCAAACACGAAAAACCATCCTCATTTTCATTCTCCTCATTTGTTTTTGGTGGCACAAATAGACCCTAAAAATTTTAAATTTATACCGTGTATCAATTATGGTATATTCTAGTGGTTAATTTTATGTTTATTAAGGAGTTTTGTGGAGTTGTGACTGTAATAATAACTTTTAAATGTGATTGTTTGTAGAAGAATTTATATAAAAGTCGTAATAATAGCTTGTTTGAATGAGATTGTTTATATAAATATTGGATTAATTAAATAGGCTTTTTGGACTAAGTAACTTGGAGCCTATTAGTAGAGACCTAACTAGGTGGTATATTGTACACACTCCCAACACTATTGACCTAGCCTACCTAGCTTTCTCCCTTCCTTCACAAAGAGCCTTCTACCAAGCAATCACGATTGGAAGATCCTTGAAGACCGTTCAAGAAGGTTTAGGAGATAACCAGATTCGCGGCGTGGACCAATGTGAGTTATTTACTGCTTACCTAATGAACAATGTTGGTTATTTTATGTTAAATCTTATTTTATCTCATATTATATTTTATATTCCTTAGTTTTAGGGATTCTCATATTATCTTATTGGGATTCTTTTCTATAAAAGAAACCCAACTTTCAATTGTAATTTGTGTGACAATCCAATGAATATCTTTATTCTCTAAAATCAAGCTGGTATCAAAGCAAAAATAAAAGAAAAGGCCCTAATTTCTCATTCCAAGTCGTCACCGTCTAGTCTGTCCAAAAACTTGTTGTTGCTACTTCCTTTCTTGCACATCTCCTCATCGACGCCTCAAGTTCTCTCGACTTCGTAGGTATCACATATTATTCACGGTTTGTTAGTTTTCTTCTAGCATCTCTTGCCGGCACTTGGCTTTCATGGTTTTTATTCTTTATTTTTTGTGATTAGTGCGTGCAATTTGGTTTCTTGACGACACTTGGTTATGGACTAATTTAAACATTTTAGGTTATGTCCAGCTGGTATGCACGTGTCAGTTGGGTTAATTTTCTCAATATGCCATCCAAATGGATATTTGTCTTACTGAAAGTCCATCCAAGTCTTATTGATATGCCATCCAAATCATTGATTGTTGTCATCCACTTAGCTTTTTTTTTTTTTTTTTTTTTTTTTAACATGCAAGCCAATTTAGTTTTAACACAATCTAGTAATTCATTATTTTCTTTCAAGGAGTAGACAGCTTTGCAGTAGGTTGTGAATTGACATCAATTGAATTGTTTAGTTCGTGGGCTTGATTTATAAATTTCAATTACCAGTAAGTCAATGTCTTCACCCCAAAGCTATCGATGCAGTCCTCGGTGTACTAGCAATGTTGACCAAAGTCAGCGGTTCAACTCGACAAAAAAAAAGGAAAGAAAGAAATGTCGTCAGCAAAGAAAGTCAACCAACAGAAAATTTGGTTTTCTTATTATTATTCTGGTCTAAATCAAGGCTGATTTTGCTTGATTTTTCAAGTTTATTTGGCTCATATGTCTAAGTTGACGGTTGAAATGACTCGTGTACAGAGAAAGAGTGAGAATGAGTTTGATACAAATGTTCACTCAAGTCCCTCTGTTGAAGAGCAAACCAGTCATCTCTCTAGACTGTTACAACCTGATTTATCATCTGGTAATTTATGTGTTTCCTTGGCACAAAAAGGTATCTAACCTCAAGCTTTGTCTTGTACCAATTCCACCTCATGGATCCTTGATTATGGAGCCTCTGATTACATTATTTGAATCATATTTTCTCTCTTATGCAACTGAAAAAATTAGAATCGCAGATTGAAGTTTCTCTTCTGTTGCAGGGAAAGGAACAATCAAACTGACAAAAAATATCTCTCTACAGTCAGTCTTCCATGTTCCTAAATTAACCTGTAATCTTTTGTCTCTGTTAGTAAACTTTGTAGAGATTCTAATTGTCATATCACTTTCTTTGAATCTCATTATATTTTTCAGCATGAGGACTTAGGGAAGAAAATTGGAAGTGCCAAAATGTTTGATGGTCTCTACTACTTTGATCAAGGTAATTTTAGTACTAAAATAACTCATGGACTTAGTAGTATTAGTTCTCTCTCTAATCATGAACAAATCATGCTTTGGCATCGAAGGTTAGGACACCCCAATTTCTTCTATCTTAAACGCTTATTTCCAAACTTATTTAAAGATGTTAATTGCTCTTCCTTTCATTATGAAAATTGCATTTTTGCAAAAAATCATCGATCTACGTATCTTCAAAAACCTTACAAATCCTCCAAACCATTCTATTTAATTCATAGTGATGTTTGTGGCCCCTCAAAGGTTGTTACTCGTAGTGGTAAAAGATGGTTTGATAGTTTTATTGATGACCATACTCGTCTATCTTGAGTGTTTTAATGGAAAAAAAATCTGAGGTGAAAGATATTTTCATACATTTTTATAATACGATTGACACCCATATTTCAAACTAAAATCAGCATCCTACACTTTGACAATGGCTAATATTTCAATGAACAATTAAATGTTTTTTTGAATAATAAAGGGATTTTGCATCAATCTACTTGTCGGGATATCCCTCAACAAAATGGAATTGTAGAACGGAAAAATAGACATTTACTTGAGGTTGCACGTGCCATAATGTTTTCTATGAATGTTCCTAAATATTTATCGGGAGAGACCATAATGTTTTTATTTTTTTTTTGTTTTTTTGTTTTTTTTTTTTAAAGTATGGATGTCTCCTTTTTCGAAAAACAATCATATTTTACCACAAATTCTCTTCAGGGGGAGAAATCAAGTTCAAAAGATCATTTTTGGAAAGTATTTAAAACTCTTTCTTGTGTTTCTCACGATTTTATGTTAAATCTTATTTTATCTCATATTATATTTTATATTCTTTAGTTTTAGGGATTCTCATATTATGTTATTGAGATTCTTCTCAACCCCAACTCTCAATTGTAATTTGTGTGACAATCTAATGAATATCTTTATTCTTTAAAATCAAGTATAACTTGGGGAATATACATGTAGATTAATATGATTAATCAACTACAAAAATAGTTAATTTTTATTATCATGTTGGCTTTGTTGTGCATGTTCGATCATTCCCAACAGAGATAGGTTGGATTAAGGGGACTTTTTATACCAATCCAAAGTTTCAAGTTGGTGAATCCACTGAACCCATTCAACACTATATATTTAAACAACCCAACTGAACTCATATATTTTTCAGGTTGTGTTTTTTTTTATCGTTATATTTTATTTGGATATATATTTATTATTTATTTGCATTTTTTTTTTTTTATAGAAATCAACATAATAACTTTCATTAACAATTCAAGATCAATCTATATTACAATATATACATTATAAAAGCGTAAAAATATTTTAAATGATTTTGGAGAATAAAAAGTTCAAAAACCACAATTAAATAAAATAAATATACGCAAATATAATTACGTTAAAAAATTAATAATAAATTCAAATTGGTTTAAGTCAACCAAATTTAACTTTAAGTCAATCCAAAATCAACTAAACTCAGGAAAATATCATTTATTTGAATCAAATTGAATCTAAAAAAGTCGATAATCTAACCCAAGAGATTGTATGTATACGCATGCTCATAGTGCTTTCAATAACAAGATGTATTTTTTAATACCTTCAATAGCAAGATGTTGTAAACAAACTAATGGTAATAAGTGGACCCAAAATTTTAGATTTTTTTTTCTTTTCTTTTTATTTTTTGAGAGACCCACAATTTTAGATTGCGATATACTTGTAGACTACATTTCATTCAAAAAAGACTTTCATTTATGAAGAAAAAAAAGACCCCCTTTCATTCAAAACATACAAAATTTCCTTCCAACTCCAAATAATTCTAACTTTTCAAATATAAAATCCAATTTTACCATTAAATTTTTTATTGCGATACTTTAGAACATTTGTTAAAGTTCAAGTGTATTTGGTAGGGGAGAACGAAAAAACATTATAACAGTATTAGATAATTCGGTTTGATATTTTAGAAAACCAAAATATATTGATTTAGTTTAGTTTTTTATGAAAGAACTAACATAAAATCGAACCGAATATATAAATTATAAAAGAAAATAAAAATATAATAGTATTGAGATTTTAAGAACAAATTTATGTAAAACATGTAGTAAAAACATTATAAATATTATGTTATTTAAAAATGAATCAAATTTTCATTAAAATAAAAATACTCAAAGTCGAAACAAAATCGATCCAAACTAAATGAAAACTAATACAATGATTTTGTCATTTATTGAATATAATCAAATTGTTAAAAAATCGAAAGATCAGTTCGGTTTTCGATTTAGCACAAAATCAACTAAAACCGAATTGAAATTATACTCAATATTTGGTTTTTAAAAAGTTCAGTGTATTTTTTTTTTTAAAATTTTTAATTTAGAGTTATTGTTAAAAGAAACCTAATTGTTTAGTGGTATTTTTCATAATTTAGCCTAATTATTGTTCAACAACATTATATATGCATTTATGATTTCTAAAAAAAACTAAAATAAAATAGTGAGAGTAAAATGCAGTGTGAATTGAGAAAAGTAGTATGGTTTCGAAAATGGAAAAAAAACGACACTAGGATTCTTTTTCCACCAACAACCATAAATAATACAACTCATCATTTTAAAGTGAGATGTTAATATTTCCAAGTATGTTAATTAGTCTTTAATGACACACTAACAATATGTTATTTATTTATTATTTTTATTCTTTTTGAAACGTTTATTTTTTATTTTTAGATTGACTCACTAACAATATGTTGGCATTGGGAATGTAATCATAATTAATTTGGTCAAAGCATTATAACTTTCACTAAAAAGATTAAAAGATCAAATACATGCCTTGAATTAAAAAGAACAATATGTTGGCCACTTTTAACCATTTTTTTACTGCCCACGAGTTAAGTATTGTCTTAATCCTCTACAAAAAAAAAAAAAAAAAAAAAAAAAAAAAAAAAAACCCCCAACCCCAAAAAAACAACCCTCCAAAGACATAAGTTTTTTTTATCGACAGATCTATTTCCACGTATGATGTTAATATTATTCGAAAAAATTTCTATTTTGAAAAACCTCAATTGAAAATTTTAATAAATCAAAGTCAAAACTACTAATTAAAAAAAATATAAATAATAAAAGAGCAAGTTAAAGACAGACAAAAAAAAAAGCAAATTAAAAGTCATCAAGTTGGAATTCTCAACTTGGTTAACCTAAGTATGAGTTAGAATATAGATATTACACGTTTCAATTCCTCATTTCCAAATGTAGAATTAAAAAAATAACAAATGAAATAAAAATTCAATCTTCACCCATTTAACATTAATATAACACTAATCGATTAATCAATATTAATATTGACAACCAAAAAACTAAAAGGTTGATGGCATGGTGAGCTAATTTGATTGATTGTTTATAACTAATTTGATTGATTGTTTATAATGATTGTAGTTTAAAAATTAGTATATGACTTTATTTTATTTGAAAATAATAACACATTTAGTCAAGATGGTAGAACTCTAGCCATATTAGGTTAATGAATTTTTTTTCTCAAATATTTTTCTGGTTCGAGGCTCAGCTATGACATTAGTGTTTTATTGTCTACAGTAGTTGACTTAGATAGAACATAATTACCTTGTCTAAAAAAAAAAATTTTTTGAATAAAAAAAAAAGAGTCAAACATAAAAATGTCATAAAGTTCTTTTTATTTATATTATTATTTTTTTGTTGATAAGTAAACGTAATTTGAATAATTCCAAAAGTACGGCAGTGGCATTGTGTGTATAAAACCCACACTCTGCTCTTCATTTCTGTGCAAAATTTGAAGGTGGGCAAGAACTAAGAAGGGCCGAATCAAATAATTCCTTCTTAACCTCATTGATTTCTGTGTTCTCCTCCGATCGCAGCAATGTCTCCTCTCTCAGACCTGGTCAACCTCAACCTCTCTGATTCCACCGATAAGATCATTGCAGAGTACATATGGTCAGTTCTTCCCCCTTATTATTTTGTTCTTGCAATTTCTGTGGATTAGCCTGGAAATTCCCCTCTTGCCTTTTGTTTTTATCTGTTTTTGCCATTTTCTGCTGTTTTTTCTTTTCCTTAGAAGATTTTGAGAAATGGGTTGGAGTTAAGAGGCTGTGTTGTTCCAGTTTTCGAACTCAAATTTTTGTGCTGATTGTGTTTGGCTCTGTTTATTGCTTGCTAAAATCTCGCTTATGGGGTTTTTCGTTTCATTGTTAAGATCTCGCTTATGGGTTTTGGTTTGTTTATGTTCAAATCGATTTATATTCTCGATGAATGAAGTTTAGTTAATGAATTGTTCTTTGATGCGGGTGTCAAGTTCCGCTACTAGTTTGTGTACTGGATGTTTTTTTTTTTTTTTTTTTTTTTTTTTTTTTCTGGTTCTCTAAATTCTTGAAGTTGATACATCATCGTAGTTAATGGGGTTTCTTCTAATTTTCTTTTGATTTTGGGTTTTGGTTGTTTATGTTTTATTTGCACAGGATTGGTGGATCAGGTATGGATCTCAGAAGCAAAGCAAGGGTAATTTCTCTTCCTTCTGAAGCAGAAACTACTTTTAATAAAACAAACATCAATTCTGTTTTGGGTTTGTTTTGTTTCTATTATTGTTGATTTTCTTTGAATATGTTGTGTTTTTTGGCATATGAAGACTCTTTCTGGCCCTGTGAGTGATCCTTCAAAGCTTCCCAAGTGGAATTATGATGGTTCCAGTACTGGCCAAGCCCCAGGCAAAGACAGTGAAGTGATTCTTTAGTGAGTTCTTTTTTCCAATACTCTGCTTTGATTTTAACAACTTATTGGATCTTAACATCTTTTTTTGTTGTTGAATGATGAATTTACACAGCCCACAAGCAATTTTTAGGGACCCTTTTAGGAGAGGAAACAATATTCTTGTGAGTTATAGGTTTTCATTTGGACTACCAGTTTATGTCTAGTATTGTTATATACGAATTTGAAAGGGCTTGAGCTTGACTACGATAATTTTGGCTGGTTTAGGTTGTGTGTGATGCTTACACACCGGCCGGAGAGCCGATCCCAACGAACAAGAGACATGCTGCTGCCAAGATCTTCAGCCAACTTGATGTTGCTGCTGAAGTACCATGGTGATTATCAAATTATCACCTCTTGTTTCTGATTATGAGATGAAATCTATGTAATGATTTTAAATGTCAATATCTATAACCGGCATATATTGAGACTTGAAAGTGACCTTTCACTAGACAAAATGTTAACAAGAACATCAAAATACATGTTATTATGTGATGGCAGATACTTATAGCCTTAGTCTACTTAGAATTTCGATGCTTACTTGGCTCATTTGAAATACAGGTATGGTATTGAGCAAGAGTACACCTTGTTGCAAAAGGATGTAAAATGGCCGCTTGGGTGGCCGCTTGGTGGTTTTCCCGGGCCACAGGTAATTGAAACTACTCTATTCTCAAACTTCTCAATCAATTAGTTGAAGAATAGACATATTATACCTCACCTTAATCAAAGCTTCAAGTAGTACATGATGGAGTTTCGTTTGTCCGTAGGGACCATACTATTGTGGTGTTGGTGTCGACAAAGCCTTTGGTCGTGACATCGTTGATGCCCATTACAAAGCCTGTTTATATGCTGGTGTTAACATCAGTGGTACCAACGGAGAAGTGATGCCAGGGCAGGTATAGCTTCTTTTATTTTCCTGGTTCTACTATGTGTTTAATTATGGTTATGTTCATATGTTAATGCTTTCTTTTGCACCAGTGGGAATTTCAAGTTGGTCCTTCAGTTGGTATATCTGCTGGAGATGAATTGTGGGTTGCTCGTTACATCTTGGAGGTAGCTTAAGTTAAAAAAAAAATGCTTCAAATGCCTATATTTATCGATATTCGTTGGTTTTTACGGTCTTAATTTTGTATTAACAGAGGATAACAGAGATTGCTGGGGTAGTCCTTTCTTTTGATCCAAAACCAATCGAGGTGAAAACTAGAAACCTTTTTTCATCGGCTTTTCTTTTGGAGAGAGCACATTTTCTTAATCATTGAGACCTTTTGTATTTTGTTTATCATCTTTGGCTTATTCTGTTTTTTTTTTCTTTCTCAATAACACCAGGGAGATTGGAATGGTGCAGGTGCCCACACAAACTACAGGTAATGGAACACTAGGTGTTCACTAGTTGAACAGTAAACTGCAATTGGGCATTGAACTAACTTGTTTGATAATCATTTATCAGTACGAAGTCGATGAGGGATGATGGTGGTTACGAGGTGATCAAGAAAGCAATTGAGAAGTTGAAGCTCAGGCACAAAGAACACATTGCTGCCTATGGAGAAGGCAACGAGCGTCGTCTCACCGGACGACACGAAACAGCTGACATCAACACCTTCTCTTGGGTATAACCTATTACTTTTTCCCATCTTATCAACATATACTATAAAATGCCTCGAAATACTTATACACTTGGATAAATAAACATGATAGGGTGTTGCAAATCGCGGTGCATCCGTTCGAGTAGGACGAGACACTGAGAAGGAAGGAAAGGGATATTTTGAAGACCGAAGACCTTCGTCGAACATGGATCCGTACGTTGTAACTTCCATGATTGCTGAAACCACCATCTTGTGGAAGCCATGAGGAGGAAGATCAGTACTTCCAAATACAGAGTTTCAAATGGGATACTAAAATTTCAAAGGGGAAGTGGGTGTTTCATTAGAAACATGTTCCATGTTTTATTAGCTTCACAGTAATTCTGATCTTTTATTTGTATTTTTGTCATTTCTCTTCCATTTGAGCTTTGCAAAAAGCAATTTACCGCTCCCCATTGCTCAATTTCTGTATCAAGTAATAAATAATAGAGGGCTTCTATTACTGATAAAGAAAGTGTCAACTTTGTCAATCTCAGCATAGCTGTAGGTTCAAATTTCCAACTCTTAAGTGCTAAAATAAAGTTAGCTTTTGATTTTCTTTCTATTTGTTCTCCCTTTGATTATTTTAATATCAATCAACTATGACTATTACACGTATCAATATGACAGCTTTAATTACAATAAATATGACAGCTTTAATAACACGTATCAATCGCTTAAACGTTTGAAACAAATTTTTGGCCAAATTTCAAACGACAACCAAACTGGATCCACCAAATTTGCCACTAAATTGAACAAAATTAAGTTAACCCAATCGAATTCGAGAAACATACTTAACTCTCGATTGAATGAATAGATTGTATAAAAGTAATTACAATTGGAGTTAAAAAAGGTTCCACCTCAAAACCAATTGGCAATGAGGGGAATCGGATCTTAATTTCATTTTTATTGGACCGATTATCCGTTTGGGCTTTATGGACTCTGATACCATATTAGAGAATATGAGATTCCACCTCAAAATCAATTGACAATGAAAGGAGTAATTCATATCTCTTTTATATTGTTATGAGGTCTCTACTCTTTTCAATGTGAGATCTTTAACAATTGTAATGTCAATATTTAAAAGAGAGAATCGAACTCCAAATAAATATGATAACAAAAGGTATAATTCAATTGATATATGTTTGCATATAATCAAGAGATTATGAATTAGAATATTTCATTATTGAATAAAAAAAACTCCAATAAAATATAATTAATGCCAAGGAGAAGAGGACTAATTATAAATTCATAGTCAATCATTTTGTATACTATATGCTTGAAATTGACCTAACAAATAAGTTCAACTCGAGAAGACATAAACTTTGGACTCTCAAACAAAAGGTTAAAAGTTTGAAGGTCTACACTTCTATGTGTGTATGAAGTCGAAAAAAGAAATAAATAAATCCTTTCTTTTGTTGATTGTTGAAGTTCAAATGGGTTGGATATTTGGTGAAAAGTTATTCTAAAATGTACGTGTAAAAGCAAGAAAAGGAAACCCCAAGTTGAAATTGAAACTGGATCAATTTCAACAAACAAAATCAATCAATCCTACCATCAAATTCATCAAAAAAAAAAAAAAAAAAAAAATGCTGTGGACCCATCAAAATCACCTACCAAACTTACAAGTCTATTTTGTCACATTTGTCAGCTTCCATCGAGTCAAATTTAGGGAAAAAAAGTACAACAGAGAAAATATATGTGAAAGCCCCAGGAACCCATCTAAAGTTGTACTTTGTTATTCAAACAAGTAGGTGAGGAGTCACAGGTCATCATATCATTGAATCCGACCTCACAATCGGGCTCGATCAATATTAGATTGTTGAATTATGTTAAATTACTAATAACCCAAAAGCTTAAATGGGTGAATTGGAATAAATTTAACTATATCAACCAACGTAGATAATCATGAATTTAATTCAAAATCAATTAACAATGAGCCTGTGTCTCTAATGAAGGTGAGGTCTCTCCATCTTTTTAATATAGGATCCTTAATATATATTTTTTAAAAATGATACCTCTTTGGATTCACTATTCTTAAATTAGATCCTTTAAATTTCATGGGACTTGGATATTTTTATTACGGGATCTTCTAAAGAAGAGATATAATGTACCTCCAAATTTTTTTGGCTAGTACATTGTTGCAAAAAAAAAAAAAAAAAGTGAATATCAAACTCCAAATTTTTAATTCTTGAATTAAAACATTATTCGAAGCGAAAGAGAACACTCATGTGCAAGGAGAGAATTTTCCCAACTGATTTAATAAATTGTATGTGTAAGAAACATTTAATCACTTTTAGTGTTGGATCTAGCAACCATGTGCAGTTTGTAACTTTTTAGAAGACCATGAAATTAGAGATTGTTTTCAAAGAAGATACAGTAAGCTGCAATAGATCTTCAATTATCAAGATTGCAGGTTCAATCGACATTTCTGATTTTAGGATGTGTAGTTCATAAGTAGAGGTTTCCTTCAGATTACACAAGTCTTGTTTGATTATTGGCCTATCATGTACAGAAGGGAAAGCGTCAATATTGCAAAAGGAAAAGTGTTACATTAAAAGTGGCTGAATCAAAAAACACAAAGTAAGCAAAAAAATCTCTAGGACCCTGAGCTATGCCTACTTGTACTTGGTTTACAGGTTAAGTAAAACTTGACCTATTCTTGTTCCCTAACAGCGAAAAACCTAGTTGTCTCATGTGCAATAAACTCGCACTGGCTCAAGTTTACGCGGTCTGCAGTAAGTAATAAGTAAATTATCGATCTCCACAGGGACTGTGATTTATCTAAGGTGATGTTTAGAATTGAATAGAAATAAACGAATGGTTGTTGTGATTGATTGGGTTCAATGGCATAAATGAAATAAAAACAGTTGTAAAACAGATTGTGAGAGAATAAGGCTAAATCAGGGTACTCACGGAAAGAATTAGCAATGCATTGTAAAGAAACATGTGGTAAGGGGTAACTATCATACTACGCCACTCAAACTTCCTCTTCCGCTTCCATTCGCATCAAGCCCAACTTCTGCCGCAACTTGATGTAATGATCAGCCGGCGCTATGTATGCAATAGTTACGACGCAATTATTCCTAAGCTTCAATTTAAAGTATTAAAGACTTAATGCTAACCTATTGAACATGCAAACTAGACTTAGGTTATTTCCTCTTCCGATTTACAACCTATTAGTTGTGGATGGTCGGTCGACACTTACTGTTGATATTTACTCCTAACTAACATGCTCTACTTACGCCCTTCCTATTCCTTCTTAACATATGCTAAAACTAATCACTTTTCCCTAGTGTTGCCTTAACGAAATTAGCTCATCATACAAACAAGAAATATAGATAAAGACATGGAAAACATGCTGAAATAGTATTGCTTAAATGAAATGAGTCTAACAAGAAAAACAGAGAAAACAATGTAAAACTCTTGGTTTCGAAAACTCTCTGAACCTCCCTCTCTAATCCTATTACAGAGGCTTTTATAATCATCCTTCGAATCTTCCAGAATAGGCATGGATCAATTGATGCGATATCTTTCCTTGTATGAATTTGCCAACTATGTTTGCGTGTTTAAGGTAAGAATCTCGTGATTTCAGAAATTTGTCTTTCTAGTGTCTGGTTAGTCAACATCTTGCTTTCATTTGATTATTTCCTTATTTCATTTATGGTGCCTTGGCGTTTCTCCGAACGTTGCTTCGCTCGCAATCACGCGTCTTGATTCCCAGTTCCGCATCGCTTCGCATTGCATTTTACTACAAAAATAGTTTACCAGCATAAGCTTTGCTAAATACGTGCTAAGTGTGCTAATTCTGCCATTTTTCGTGCTATAATTCATATCTCTCAATTTATTCCTCTAATGCGTAAGCATTAGCTATTTTTTCCTTTTTCTCATTATATTCATCTTTCTCTCATTAGATTTTCAACAATAAACTCAAACAATGATCTATGAGTATTTATAATTCTGACTCTATTTGAGAGTCATCATTCCCCTAGCCCGAGAAGTCCGTATTGGGAGGTTACTCTCGGGAACCCACCTAAAAATGCACAGATTGTAGTATGCGACATACACAAAGTCATTTGGGAGGCCCGAGCTGAAAGTAGGGATGCTAGGATTAGCGACTTCTTCAGTAAAGGTGAAGCACGAAGACTTGAAAAGAGGCAGAACTTCTTCAAGAGAAACTTCATCACGAATCCGGTCTAGAGTCTAATTGATAGCTGCAATACCAATATTGTTTTCCAGAATCACAAAGGCAGGAGAGCCCTTCACCAGGTTGGTAAAAAAGGCAACATTTTTCAGCTTCCCCTCTGCCACTCTCAGCTCCTACTGGATGTGAGCAATGGTAGCTAACTCCGCCTAACGAGTTCGTGTAGATGAACTCCGAGTCTCCTCAAGAAAAGCCTTACATTCTATCAAGGTCACTTTAGCTATATGTTGAGCTTCTTTAGATTGGATGAGATCCTATCTCAACTGATTTACATCAACAGTAGGAGCCCAAGTTGAACGCAGCTCCTTTCGACTTTTTGACAGTCATCAACAAATAGCTGCATAATTTATGAGATTATGAAAAGAGAAATACGAAAAATGAGGACCAAATAGCAGAGAAAACATTAAAGGTATTTTTTCAAACATACCTCGTACAACCGACGTGTCATATTTTATAAAATTTGAATTGCTCACCATCAGGAAAATGCATTGGTGAAACACCTACACTAGCTCAAAAACCAAAGGCTTGGGTTAGTCTGGAGCAGTACTCGTTCCATCAAAATCCAAGTTAGCCCTAATGCTCACATCTGTTGGGAGCAGGGGAAAGTAAGTACGCTCTAAATCACCTATAAGAGTGTTATAAGATATCTCCATAGTGGTCCCAATAGGTGGTATGGAATACTCACCTCTAGTGGGATAGTGAGCCACGACGTCAAAGGCGCGCCTCCGAGTAGGTTCATATTCCGTGACCATTGGAAAAAAAAAACAACGAGTTAAAAAAAAAGGCCAAAGACCCCTTGACCTAATCCTTAGGGGTGGTCAAAGGGGTTGGCCTCAACTCCTAAAAATCTATTCGGCGCGATTTTTTTCTTCTTCTTCTTCTTTTTTTTTTTTTTTTTTTTTTTTTTTCAAGAAACTAAAAAAGAAAACACCCCACCTCAAAAAAAAAAAAAAAAAAAAAAACCCCACCAGGACCAACTGCCTCTGAAAAAGGTTGTAGAGACTAAAGGAACTCCGACTTCAAATATGAAGTGCTCTCAAGAATATTGTTAGGGAAGGTCATAACCAGATTGTAGAATTTGTGCACCTGAGTACGCATGAGAAGTTTTCTATGAACGAAAAAGAAAAAAAAATATCATAAGTATCACAAGGTTATAGTACTCAGTTGAAAAACACATCTAACATACCATATGTTCCAAACAAAGCCGGTACAACAATAGAAGCATCACCATTTGGAACGGTCTAATTTCCACAAACAAAGACCTGCTTGTCCCACCATGCTTTATAAAAATTGGATAAAGAATTAATGGAGATTTTTTAGGACGAGGCATGAGGTAGCAGCCCACTATCACATCAAGGTGTCGAGAAAAGCGGTATAAAGACAGGAGGTCGCGAGCAATGAATTTGCCTTCAAAACTAACATAGCCCTAGAGGCTATGTACCCCGAAAAATACACTTCATGTATTGGGAGAAAGTTGCGACGGGTTCATCCTAGCCATAGATAAAAACTCTTGAAGAGGTGGAACGAGGGGGTAGACGAACTTTCCTTTCAGATATGGCAACGGGTAGCCAAATATTCACATAAGAAGGAATGCGGTAATCCAACCTCAATTGTTCAAGTTGAGTCTTAGTCATGACAGAACGAACCATAGTCGATTCCGAGCAGGAGCCATATACCAAGGGTCGACGACAATTTCTTTTTAGTTGGGATGACTCCACCAAGGGTGAATGTATCTCGTTCTCAAAATCTAATGAGGACTCCATGATTAATTTTTTAAAAGTAAGCACAAAAAGGAGTCAAGGCTTATTGCTAGAAAGAAAAAGAGAAGAGACAAGAACTCGAGATAGAAAGAAAGTGAGGTGAGTACCTCTATTTATAGCCTCCAAAGTAAGAAGGGAGGGAGCTTGGTATGGAAAAAGATTCTTGGAAAACTAATTATGGAATTCCAAGAATAAAAAATTTTATGGAAAAATATTCTTGGAAAACTGTTTATGAAGTCCTAAAGATATTAAAAGTTATGGAAAAAATATCTTGGAAAACTATTTAGTTCCAAGAGTATTGATAGTTATGGAAAAATTATCCTTGAAAAACTAGTTATGGAGTCCTAAGAATATTAAAAGTTATGGAAAAAAATATCCTTGAAAAATTATTTTTGGAGTCCCAAGAATATTAAAATTATGGAAAAATATTCTTGAAAAACTATTTAGTCCTAAGAATATTAAAAGTGATGGAAAAAATATTCTTAGAAAACTATTTATGGAGTCCCAAGAATATTTACGGTTATGGAAAATATTCCTGAAAACCTATTTATGGAGTCCCAAGAATATTTGAAGTTATGAAATGTCAAGTATGGAGAATTCTTTGGAGGTTATTTATGAAGTTCCAAGGAGTAGAAAATGAGCATCCTTCAAGAAAAATTGGAAGCATAATGACTTAGACCAATTAATAACTACTCTTAAAAGTTTTGCTTAAACTTAACTAAAATTAAGGGTGGGGTAAATATTATGGGTAAAAATATATGCTAAGCTCAAGGAACGGTAAGAAACCTGAGAAGAAAAAATCCACGACTTAAAGAGAAGTTGAGTAAAATCGACTTCCTAAAAGATAAGTCAAAAGGTTGGCCCCTCAAAGCTTGTCAACCCCTAATGGGAGGTCAAAGACAAAACCGAGCCCAAAACGACGCCCAAAGAAGAGGTCAAGCTCCAAAGGAAGGCCAAAGAAGAAGGTGACCCCCAAGGGGCTGACCAAAAAGGCAGCAGACTCCGAAGAGGCCGACCTCATGATTACCGACTCGGGTCGACGATTTCTTTGGGGGGTCGGCATAGGGGAATCTGACCCGGGTCGACCCAGCTCTTGCCAATCCCCATGGCTCACACCACACCCATGTGTTTATCTTTTTGTCATTTGTAGGCATCTCATTCTCGGTAATACAAATATTTTTGTTAATCTCGGATGACTGTTTTTAGTATCAACAGAAATGATTATGGAGGGAATGAAAATTAAGAGAAGAATGATTATGATAGAATGATTATTTATGTTTGAGGTGAAAAAAATGATTATGAAGAAAATAAAATAATAAGTATGATGCGAGTGAAAAATAGTTATGCAAAAAATAAAAAGTAGTTAGAAGAATGATAAAAAAGTAATTTTGAAGAAATGTGATTATAAAAAGAATGATTCTCGGTGGCCCAAAAACTGAGAATCATCTTCCCCATACTCCCTATTTCATACTCTGTCACAAACATCCCCAAATGTAATCTCGATTTCCATAGTGAATTATTGAACGTTTAAAAGTTCGAGTAGTCTTCTTAACATTTGTTTCGATTTATCTCATTAATATGAGCCATTCTTCTAAATTCATTTTTTTTTTTCCTTTTCATCTCCTAATTTGAATTGATGCACAAGATTCAATTCATCCAAAAATATAGAATTGAGTTGTTTTTATAAATGAGTTAGAAAAATAACTAACACAAATTTTTAGTTAGTTAAAAAATTTCTCTCAACCAAACCAACTCAACCCGTGCACACCTTAAAAGAAGCCGAGCGGGCATAGGCTAGTGGCATAAAAGAAGTTGGGTGGGTTAAACCATACCCGCCCATACCAGGCCGGTAAACAAACACGCAGTAATTTATATTCCTCTTAATCAACGAATTAAAATTGTAATTTAGGTTTAAAAAGTCCACCCCATGCTAATAATGGGCGTATAGGTTAAATAAGGATTTAGCAGAATTCTTCACTCCGAACTCTGAAGATAAAACCAGTTCACAAAATCGTGGATGAGCAGAGGCTCTAATGGTGGGTTTGTGAAATGGAAACTGAAGGAAGGAGTTTCGAAAGCCTTCTGAGATGGGCGGCGGATCATGGAATTTCAGATTCTGTCAACAAACAGAGTTCCAATTCTTGTCTTGGTCGTTCTTTATGCGTCTCTATCTTTCCTGATGCTGGCGGGTATGCGATTTCTCAATTTCTAGTTACTATTTCATCTTTCAATCGTTGCACTTACGTTGTTAGTTTTGATGGAAATTGCGCCTTCAGGAGAGGTTTAGCGGCTGTCCGTCATCTTAACAAAGGAGAGTTAGTGCTCAGAGTTCCTAAATCTGTGTTGTTCACTACCCAAAGTTTGTTGTTGGAAGATGACAATCTCTCTATGGCTTTTAAGAGATTCCCATCTCTTTCATCTGTTCAGGTTCGTCCTTTTCCTGAATGGATTTTTTTCTTTTTCATTTTCACACTTGATGATGATTCATAGTTAGACTGAAATTTGTGTTGAACTTGAGATAACCACTTTTTGAGGTGGGTGCTTGCTGGTGAGATTAAGGTGCAAGTACGAGTGTGAAGTTTATTTTTCTTCCTCGAATTCAACAACAACAATGGGTTGTTGTTGGGGGATTCAAACTTGCTACTAGTGCCCAGCTCCTTTGGAGTAGGAGCGAGAAGATATAAAAACATATCGGAAATGTAACATACCGAAAAAGTTTGTGACCTTATGATTTTATGACAATTAGTATAAAAAAACATCTAAGTATTATGTGAAACTTTGTAAAGTTCCAAGATTAAATAATATGTAATGTAAACTACCGTGGAGTATTAGAGAATATGAGGTTTCACCTTAAAACCAATTGACAATAAGGAGAGTAACCCATATCTCTTATAAATGCTTGTAGGACTCCCTACTTTTTCATTGTGGGACAATTGTGAGATCCTAATTGAAGTGGCCTAGTAGTCAAAAGGCCTTGAGAAACTAAGAGGTGATGAATTCAATCCATGGTGGTCACCTACCTAAGAATTATTTTCCTATGGGTTTCCTTGACTTTTAAATGTTGTAGAGTCCCGCAGTATGTCTTATGACATTAGTCAAGGTGTGCACAAACTGACTTGGACAATCACATATATCAAAAAAGAAAAAGGAAAAATATGTAATATATTAAATATTAACACATGCCACATATTAATAAGTTGCTTTAGCAATATGATCCCAGCCATCCGTTGGAGGAAGAATTAATGCCTATGAGTTTAATAATTGGGTGGGAAAAGAAGTCCTATTCAAATGAAGAAGGAATTTAGTAGAGGAACGACTTTGGCAATCAACCACTCGTGGAAAGGATTTTGCTTGGGCCTTGGTAATTACTCAAAGGAAAAAAGAGGCAGTGGACAAAAGTTAATTAGAACCAAATGTACTAAGTTTTCTTATGGAATTTCTAGACCTCACTAATCCAGTAAAATTAGACCTAAAGAATAATTACAAAACAACTTCGTTACGATGCGATGCCCAAAGTAAAACATGGAACGTAGCGAGGAACCAAACATTACATGAGTCCTACCTGCAGTTCTGAAAGTTCTATTGTTTCTCCCCAACATGTCACAAAAACCTCCCCTTCTCTCGAAAGGGTAGATGAAGACAGTCAACAGATCTCATTGACCATCTCCCTATAATCTCGGTCTTACTAAGTTACTACCTGAATCCAAACGCCAACAAAAGTAATAGCTCACCAGCATCTGTGTACACTCAATGACTAAGAGGTCATGGGTTCAAATCCTTCACTCCCAATTATTGTAATCTAAAAAAAAAACTACCAGAAATCCAAACATCTCAATGAAGATGCCCTAGATATATGGGGCAAAGTTGCAACACCAAAGGTCTATGGCCTAGGTTTTCCTTTGCCCTCGGACGTGGGATGCAACTAAACGATGCAACCAGACAAGACGTCTTTCTTGAAAACCTATCATGATTATTAACTCTTTCGTGGGAAACTTGTCAAGAAAAGAATGAAGTCTCTAGAAGGAAAAGGGTTCAAAGAATTTGATCTTGAGAAAGCCTATGAAGGCTCTTACATGAATGGATGGTGATGCCATTTGAGCTATCAGGTACTTTAGGCACCTTCATGTGCCTAATGGACTAGGCATTTTGCCAAGTGATTACATCTCAAAGTAGGAGAGACTTGGGAAGAAACTTTTAGAATTACAAGTAGAGCAATATTTGGGTCCTTACTAATATGGCTGGAGTTCTTATTCCTTATGGCTGGAGTTCTTATTCCTAGTAAGGACCCAAGTATTGCTCTTACAAGTATGCCGGTCACTTGAAACGTGGTGTGGGCGTCGTTTGAAGTTCCTTTATACTTGAATGTAGACTGTTGGTATTCACAAAGATGTCCTATATTCCATTCTTTGTTAATGTTTAATATTTCAACAAAGATAATAGAGATTTAAATCATTTTAATTATTCTTTAAATTTGAAGTTGATTATCTTTGAATTATGTAAAATGCCCAATCAATCCAAAAGTTTAAGTGGATAGGTTAGAGTAAATTTTATTATATCAACCGACATTCTTCATCCTCCTCATTTATGGACTTTTGAAATTTGAAAAATGGCCGCACGGATGGGTTGATACCATGTTAAATCACCAATCAACCGCCCAAAAGCATAAATTGATTGATTTGGGTAAATTTAATTATATGAACCAACAATCTAGAACTTATTTGATGTGTTTTTCTGAAACATTATCCCTTTTCTCTCGGTACTTTTTCTTAAAGGTGTACTAATATTTATTCCACCATTTTTCCCATCTCAAATGCAGAAGTTGACATTCTGTTTACTCAATGAAATTGGTAAAGGAAGCAGTTCTTGGTGGTTCCCTTATTTCAAGCACCTGCCCCAGAGTTATGACATACTGGCAACTTTTGGAGAATTTGAAAAGCAAGCGCTGCAGGTTCAGATTTCCTTTAGAGACATTTTTAATTATTCATTTGGATTATATTTATTCTAGAATCTATAATTTTTATTGCTTGTGTTTTTGACATTTTTGTTATATAATAAAATAGTTAAAGTCATGATTCATGAACAGGTAGATTATGCTATCTGGGCAACAGAAAAGGCTGCTTCGAAGTCTCGTACGGAGTGGAGAGGAGTTAAAGGACTAATGGTAGAATCTAATATAAAAAATCAGCTTCAAACTTTCAAGGCATGGCTTTGGGCCTCTGCAACTGTAAGCACACTGGATTCATGCTAGAAGAATGTACTGCATTGTTTGATAATACCTGGGTTTATTCAAAGTAGCCAAAACGTACCGTGCAGTTTTCTTATTGGGTTTCAAGATTTTTTTTTCCTTTTTCATTCTATTATCATTTTATGGTGATTCTTTTTTTTTTTTTTTTTTTTTTTTTTTTTCATCCATGCTGGAGATAGGACGGGTAAACAACAC
>JBBMKA010000021.1:11246721-11256756 GCA_037833695.1 Sechiopsis laciniata | reverse complement strand
GTCAACGCAAATATATATATTGTTGGTTGATAAAATAAAAAATTCCAACCGTCTCCTTCATTTGTGCACTTGAAAATTTGAAAATGCTCAACAAGTAAAAATCAACAGTAGTTAGGGAGGATACGACTTGATAGGGTTGAACAAAACACCTCCTGCTCTGATACCATGTTGTTAACTCACCAATCAACTCAAAAGTTTAAGCTCATAGGTTGGAGTAAATTTAGTTTTATCAACAAACGCTCTCCCTCACTTGTGAGCTTGAAAATTTTAAAATACTCAACAAGTGGAAAACAATATTGTCCCCCAGGGGTGGTGCAGTTGGTTGAAGATTTGGACTTTGAAGGTGTGCTTTCCTCAAGGTCCCAGGTTTGAGACTCACCTGTGACATTAATTTGTAGACACTTCTCGTGTCTTCATTCCTTTGATATCTCCCGGTGCCTAGCTTAGGGACGGGCGTGGTTACCTTGTTTAAAAAAAAGTGGAAAACCATATTAATTAAGGAGAAAACTTTTTGACTTAGATTTGAACACTTAGAGCTCCTAGTTTGATACCAAACCATGTTAAATTACTAATCAACCAAAAAGTGGAGTAAATTTAGTTTTATCAACCATATATATATATAGCTTTCATTGAGATAAAAATGAAAGAATACGTGAGCATACAAAAAAGTGCACATAAAAGAGGGGAAAAGAGCCTACAAAAATGGTTACCAATCCAACAAAATCTTACATAACAAATAGTTACAAAAGTGCTTAGTCACCAAGTCCTGAAGAGAAACATTGAATCTAATGAGAGGCCAAATATCTTCTCTGATTCTCTCCATACTTGAAAAGATTCTATTGTTTTTCTCATCTCAAAGACTCCACAAAATAACGAACATCCCAGTTTGCCAAAGAAACATATTTGTATCCCTAAAAGGAGGACGGTGGGTGTAAGCACTCGATCACCATCTCCTGGCACAAACTATGTCTAACATGAGAATAATCGAAACCCAAAAAAAAGTTGTTCCAAACAAACACAACCATATCAAATCTCCATAGATCGTGATTCAGATCCTTGGTAACCATCCGAAAAAAGGTACAACACCAAGGACCCAACATAGAAGGCATCATTTCACTGCCTATCCAATGTGTTCACCTTTATGTGTAAAACATGCCAGATATAGAACTTAACCTTTTTTGGATTTTTCACCTTCCATACTGAGCAAACTCTTTTTTTATAAATAATTTCATTGATATATGAAATTAATGATGCCGCAATGATAATTACAAAAGGTCACTCCAATTAGCAAGGAGCTTCCATACTGAGCAAACTCAAGTCTCCCCATCAAAAAATCTGCGGAAGGGTTAACAGTACAAGAGAAAAAGGACTTGCAATTGCAATAGAAACCTTCAGACAGACAAAGGCGCCACAAATGAATATCTCTCTTGATAGGGACGCTTTGAGTGTCCCCAATTAAAGAAATAAGATCAATGACCTCTAAAGCCTCTTTGTTGGTGCCCTTTTCTTTTTACAATATTCATAAAATTGTTTCTATCGGTTAAAGATCACTTGAAGACCAAACGAGGAGAGGGGCTAGGACTAGCAAACGATAGAACCTCAGCAACATACTGGTATTTAACTAACGACAAATGGTAGAAGTTTGGGAAAGCCAAAAAAAGTACTCTATCTCCCCCTCAACTATCCTCTAAAAAAAGGTAGAAGTCCTATCCTTAGATGAGAAACCATAAAGCAAGAAAAGAAGGGAAACTCAGATGCCATATCTTTCCAAAGATTTTTAAAAGGGCCACGACCATGTGAATTCTTCTCAAAAGGGAATATACCTTATTTGCTCACGATCACCTTATGCCAAAAGCACCAGGCTCGTGATGAAACCTCCACATCCATTTTCCTAGCAAGGCTCAGTTGCGGGCTCTAAGATTACCAATACCAAATCTTCCCAAATCCACCGACTTGATAACCTCCTCCCACTTAACCAAATGACTACCCCGACCATCCCCCATTCCTTTCCACAGTTAATCCCTTTTTAACTTCTCCAAGTGCTTGCACACCGAACTTGGAATCCTCATAAGGGACATATATATGAGAAGAAAAAACCATTAGGTGACACCCCTTTGTTGATTATCTATCCTTCTATTATCCACCACCCCTATACACCCATTATCAGCAACAGCCAATAAGCATAATTAAGAATCCTTATCTCTGAAGGTGCTCGCTCCCATCCTATCTTTCCCCCTCCCCTATGCGGCCTCTCACTGAAGGGTCCCTTAGTTTGGGTCTTCTTTGTCACCTTGCAAACTATGAAATGTAACCACAATCAGTTATCTTTGGTGGTATAAAAAAGGGCCTATATAATTGAAATCGATGGTGTCTACAGTGGAAACAAAGGGGAAACTTTAGGCTCTCTAAGATTAGGAAGGATAACTCTTAATCCATTTCTCTTCAATAGGGTGTGCTCTTGGATTAGAAAATGTTACATAGGCCTGCTTCTCTTTCTTCAACTATATATTTTTTCAAATAAAGTGAGGATTAAGTAAACTTCCAATAGTATAGAGCCCATTGATGAGATCATTAAGCTGGTCTAGAAGTACTTATTCACAGGAGGTGATAATTTCTTGTGCCACCCTGCCTCTAATAATATTTCACTATTTTCCTTCTGACTTATGAAGCCTAAGCTGCTTGCACAAATACTTTTCAATCGGCTCGAACAGCAAGGATACTCAATTGTCGAGAACCTCTTTTGTAATCTTCTCATAACCATTGTTTTGGAGGATATATTATCATCCTGACCCGTGTCTATTATTTTAATGAAAATACAATTGTTCTTTTCTTATGGAAAACAAGTATTGTGTTATTTGTCTTATTAAATCTGAACTTGAGAATCTTTCGATCCTATGTAAATTCCTTCAATCTAAATCTCATTTTGTTTCACTTCTTTCTACATTTAGTAGTTAAAGCTAAAAATATATGTTACCTTTTGAGAGATATCATCTAGGGCATTGTATGTACCATGGGATGAGGCCGGATGTCTATGTCCAGTTGGTGACTTGTTTAATTATGCTGCACCTGAGGGGGAGTCCCTTGATATTAGGGATGTTTCATCCTTTTCACAACATGCTTTTTTGAGTGGAAACATGACTACTGATGAGTTACATGAAGAACAACAAGATCCTCAGCAGACTTTGACTGATGGCGGATTTGAGGAAAATGTTTCCGCATACTGCTTCTATGCAAGGGAAAGTTATAAGAAGGGACAGCAGGTACTTGTGTTTGACGTCATTTAATATTTTGCACTCGTATCACGTATGAATGTGGAATTGATGAATTATGACATGTATGTTAAAACTTACATCAACCTTTTTAATTTGGTCTCTGATGCATTCTTTTTTGATATTTTATTTTAGTTTTGTTATATTTCTGAATTTCTTTCTTCAATGTATATAATAGTTTATACTCATTATTGTTTCTAGGTTGTTTTTGGGGTCTTATTCATCTTTCGAACTCCTAAACAGTTTCTTATCCTGATATGTTAAATCCCAAAAGTGACCCTGTTTCTCTCCTTTAGTTCTACCTATTTCTTTGGATCCGGTGGGTAAGAGCTCTCCAACAGAATAAGATTTGATTTGATGTTAGTTGGTGGGTTTCAATATTTTCAAACTGCAAGGTCTTTCAATTGCTTAAAGGCGAGTGACACAGAAAAGTAGCACCAAAGCGAAGCAAGATTACTTAATAGATCAATAAGTAAATATTCTGTACCAATAATTTATAGAACCGTAAGTTCAAATACTAAATAAACATGAATAAAGCCATTTTTCATGAGTCTCTCTAAACAAATAATAAAAGTAAAACAAAAGAATTTCTGGATGAGTAACGATTGAAACCTTTCTATTGTTTGCTGCAGGTTCTTTTAAGCTATGGCACATACTCAAACTTAGAGCTTCTTGAATATTATGGATTCCTTCTACAGGAAAATCCAAATGACAAAGTTTTCATTCCTTTGGAACATGACATCTATAGTTCAAGTTCTTGGCCAAAGGAGTCTCTTTATATTCATCAAAATGGAAACCCTTCTTTTGCTCTGCTTTCCGCTTTGCGATTATGGGCAACCCATCCGAACAAGCGGAGAGCGGTCGGACACCTTGCTTATGCTGGGTCACAACTCTCCATCAAAAATGAAACATTGGTCATGCAGTGGTTATCAAAGAACTGTCATACTGCCTTGAACAATCTGCCAACATCTGTTGAAGAAGATAATCAGCTTCTGGGCAACATCTGCAAAATTCAGGATCCGCAGGTACCAAGTGAGCTTGGGAAGATGCTATCGACTTATGGAGGCGAGTTTTCTGCTTTATTGGAGACTAATGGTCTGAAGATTGGGGATGATGCTGAGGTACATTTATCCGGGAAGATCAAACATTGTATGGAGCGATGGACATTAGCAGTCCAGTGGAGACTCTTGTACAAGAAGGCTTTGGTTGATTGCATAAGTTACTGCACCAGAACTATTTGCTCTATATCTTCTTAATCTGGTTTAGCATGTGACTTCTAAGTTCTAAGTTACCTCATCTATGAAATGAACTTAATAGGAATGAAAAACAGTTAGAATGCTCTGAAGATTGAAGCAAATTAACCTCTTGATTCTGCTCTCAATTGCTTTTTCACCTTGTTTTTTAACGGATGCACCCTTGATTTATGAAAATTTAGAAATTTTCTAGCTTCAGTTGATGAGCTATCCTATGAGAAACATGATCTAGAATGGGCTAGAGTTTATGTTGTAATCAATTTAGGTGAGAACGTAGATACACTTGATATTAATATCTTCGGGGAATGGAAAACGGTGAAAACATATTTGTCTTAAAAGGTAATTACAAATTTGATGAAGTTAGAATTTACTTCTAGTTCTATGTTGATTGTTTTGACGAATTAAATGTGATAGTTAACTATTCAGGTTTTCTTTTATGTTTTTATTAATGGTCAATTAGTTGATTGTACAAAAATTTATTAATTTGAAATTAGCAATTCAGTAGTTTTTATGAAAATTGAAAGGTCAATTTTCATAAAAACTACTAAATTGCTAATTTCAAATTAATAAATGGATAACTAGGTCTAAGTGCTTAATTCCCCTGCAATGAGTAAGTTTACTTTTGTTTTATCCACCTGGATTTGATTAGAATGAATTCAAGCGAGAAGGAGAAGCTGCTTTGATATGTTTTAGATTAAGTTATATTGCATTTATTTTGGAGTGAAATAACCCATGGAGAATCCATTTACATGACTTATATCTCTGGATCAAATAGTGTTCATAATTCTTTTTTAAGAGATGTGAACATAGAATGTGATATCATATTTTCTATTGTGGAAAGTTTAATACTCAAATTCACATAATATAATTTAAGACCCGTTTGATAACCATTTTGTTTTTAATTTTTTGTTTTTGAGATTTAAGCCTACAACTACATTATCATATGTTTTTCTTATTTGGATGCTTACATCTAACTTATATTTTTGGAAACAAAATTAAAATTTGAAAACAACAAAAGTAACTTTCAAAAATTTGTTTTTGTTTTTACAATTTAGTTAGCATTCACATACTTTCTTAAAGAAAGATGGATACATTATAAAAAAGATAGAACACATAAAAATTTTGAGTAAAAATAAGCTTAAGTTTCAAAAACAAAAAACAAAATAGTTATCAAACCGGGCTTACATACAAATTGAATAAGTTGTTAATGAAAAAAAAAGGCAAACAGTAGATAAGAATGGCAAGATAGTTAGATCCTCTTGTTTGCTTACGTAATTGCCTCCATTTGGAGAGATGCACTGTTATGATTTGCTTTGAATAAAATGTAGAGCTTATATCATGATACTAAAGAAACAACACTACTGATTAACGATTTGCTCAATTGGTGCCATAGTGCTGAAATTCTAAAGTGGAATTAGAGATTTGAATCTTTTGACTTCTTAGTAGTCTTGTAACCAAAGGCAAACAACAAGTATTGGAAAACATCTGATCTCATTATGGGTCTCTGTTTCCTATTCTCTTTCCACATGCCCTATCTCTCTCATTACTCCTATTCTTTTCCCACTCTCCCTTCCTTTTCCTTTCCATCACCATAAGTTTTTCTTCAATCCCATATCCTCTAATTCATCTCATTTCTTATGCTGTTTCAGTGGTCACCTATAGCTTCTACTCTATCCAGCAAGCTTTCAACCCTTCTTGGATTCCTTTCTTAATGGCACCCCCTTTGGCAAGCTCCTATTTGCCTCCTCCTCCATTCCTGGCTCTCAATTCTCAAAATGTCTTATGCATATACAATATGATTCTACGAGTTCCAAATTTGAGATTATCGACGAATCAAACAAAACAGTAAAGATGAACTGTATTGCAATCTCACTAGAAACTACAATATCAATAGCCAATAGAAAGGACTAGAACTCACCTAATCAATCCGCAAAGACTGAATCACAAAAAATATGACCTTACTCCTAACTCCCCATCCAACGCTCACTACTATTCCCAATATACCCCTAAACAGTACTCTCATAATCAGCAGAACTCAATGAGACAGTTGTATAATCTATAGAATAGATCCTGTTCAAGCAAGGTTAAAGCTCGAATATGGCGTTCCTAAGATCATATGACTGACATCATCTCAAATTCATTTTAAAAAGGCCTTCACAAAATAAGGAATAAGAATGGTGGAATGGTGGAATGGGAATGCCCTGCTGCCTTTTGAGAAAGCACAATTAAACGTGCTTTTCAAAGCACTGATGTTATGAACAACTACTACAAAAATGTACACAACCAATGAATGTTGAAATCCATTCAGCTAGACTTCAGAACAAAAAACTACTATGATAGATAGATTACAACCTTCATCTTCAAAAATATAAATCTATAGAAATTAGAACAAAAGTAATGCTTATCTGATTGAAGAATAAAATGTCACATCTTGTCCAGAACAGATATATACAATTCTATAAGAATTAGAAACCAAATAGCAAAAAGATGGAGTGAATCGAAACCACCATTGCTTTGGCAGGCTATATTTTCCATGTTATCAATCAAACATTCTGGCTAAAGCATTTATGAAATATGATCCAACTTCAAAGCTATGCAATATAAATGTCGTGGCCTGTAATTTATGCAAATGCTCCTATGTGTTATTACATTATCCGGAAGTAAAAAAACAAAGAATAATAGAACTCCTAATCTCAACAATTCTACTAAGGAAACCGAGAAAGCGAAAAAGGGTAGAATTCACCTCTCATCTTAAGAAAATAGTGTTAGAGAATCCCGAAAAATGAAATCTTCTGGAACCACTAATGGAACCTCAACATCTTTCACAGCTTCTGATGAGATTCAATAAGCAAAGCATTAAGCATAATATGAATGGCAGCTTCATATACAACACCATCATAATGCATCCCATCCACTGTACATCGAACCCCACAATTCCAACTCAAAGTTTCAATGTCCAGCAACAAGAGAGGACCACCAGCCGAGCGCAGAAGCTTACTCGCGCGGAGCGATTCATCATACGCCACCTTCATTGTGTCCGTCATCTTCCTCCTCTTCTCCTCAGTGTTCAACATGGAGTTAATCAGCGTCGGCATTCCGATCCAAAACAAATGCGGGGCTCTAATCGATGCAGAGCCCGTCAAAGGCCCTTCCGAACCCAATTCTGGAGTAAATGGAATCAGTGAAACAACAGAACTTCTAAGTGAATCCAAAGACAATCTAAAATCAGATGCATTAGTAAAATGAAGCATATGCCATAACCCCGACCCCATGATTATAACATCAGGGTAGCTTCGATTTTGCTTGAATTCCCCCATTAAATCAGTCAAATTAGAAACATAAGGAGCCCAAATGAAATCCAATTTCATCCCAGTTTCGCTAATCACAATTTGATAATTACTATGCCGCTTGAACAGATCGCCTCGAACGGCTTCCATTCGTCGAGAATCCAAAGTCAAATCCAGAATTGACAGAGCCAACAATCTCGCCTGCGAGTCGCCGGCGACAACAACCCACGATCCATTAAGCAAATCGGCGACATCCATGGGAGTCAATTTCTGAAAATCACAAGCAATAACAGGAGCAGATCTCCCCCATTTCCACGATTTGTCAAAATTAACAGAGTTATTACTCAAAGGATTAAACCCATCGCTCTGTTTCACTTCCCAAACAACTTCATGAAGCTGAGAAACACACGAAGCTCGAGAATCGAAAACGACGACAGAAGAAACAGTAGTAACGAAATCAGAAACGGAAGGAATATAGGGCGTGAGATGAACACCGATTGCGAGTGTGATGAAAAGGGCACCGCTGAAGAACAGCATCTTGTTGCGGCTCAAATGCCATCCAGCCATTCCCATCGGCACAAACAACACAACACACGCAGCTAAAATCCCCAATTGAACACCGCCTAACATAATAAAACCCCAATTTCCAACTTCACCCCCTACAAAAATGCGCAAAATGATCCGATTTCAGAGGATTGTGATGAGGGAACCGAGTTTTTGGGATGTGGGTTTTTCTGGGTTTGTTGTGGTCATTGAGAATCTTGAATTTGTTTGGGATGGAGATCCATAAAATAGGTCGAGGGATTGAGAAAGGTTGGTGGGAAGGTTTTTGGCTTGAAAAATAAGGAATCTCATCTGTCAATTCGAGGGAACAAAAAATACGTAGCGTCGGCTCTGATCCCAAGTGGGGTTTATTGAAAATGTTCGTCGGTGGCCGTTGGTTCCGCCGGCAGCTTAGAAATGGCGGTGGGGGGTTTCTATATGAGAATTTAAAACGAAGGTAAGTTAAAGATCAAAAGTAACTTTGTTTGTGTATTAAATTGGCTATTTATTCCATTTTAAAGTTAGTGTTTTTTCTTTTGATAATTGATCTTCTTTACAACCATTCTAGGGAGGCTCAACCTCAATTTCGAAAGGCTTGCCACTATTGGTGGAAGTGTGTCCTCAAGAGTAAGAAGGGGAAATACTTTTCAAAGTGGTTCAGAGTTGGCGTTGTCTTCTTTAATAAGGGCGTGTTAGGAAAATGCAGTTCTCTCTCTTTCTTAGTCCTAGAGAGATGTCTTCATCAAGGGATTCGAGAAAGTTGCTTGTCGTCGGATCCCTTCGTGCCTTCATCAAAACAAGATTAGTAGATATCTGGGGATGAGTTGGGTCACTCTTCGTTTCTGTGAAACTTCGCTGTAGGTTGTGAAGAGCAAGTTGTGGAGTTTCCTCCATATATAGAGAGGGAACACTGTCTGTCTATCCAAGACTGAGATGGATGAAAGTCCCTATCAAGAGGGAAAAGAAAGAAGTCGAAGGAAGGTATTGGATTAAAAATAGGTAAAGTTTTAAACAAGAAGATGATGTTCCAGAGAAAAGAGGAGGAGTTTGATTGGCATGTTCTCTAATGAAAGGCAGAAGGAGGTGGAGAATCTAGTGGCCGCCAACGAGAAGCGATGGTCAAAATCTTGAGTTAGTGATACTAACATGCTATTACAGGGACATGTGTCAAGTGATTGGTCTCATCGTTTGTTGGGTGTGCTGCTCGAGACTTGGATAGGTGTAAAACATGCATTGGTTTGCAAGAAAGAAATGTTGAACAATAGAGTGAATTGAATAGTGTTCTCTTTGAACTGAAGCACGGATCTACCCAGTTCGGTCCGGTTCGAGTTTAAACCAATTAACCCATTTTACCTCAATAGTCCGATTTACTACTAGTCATAAAGACTTTTTTTTTTTTTTTTGCCTCTCTTGCTATCTTCTATTTTTTTGCTCATGCTATCTTTATTTCGTTACGTAGTTTACTTCTCTGTAGGTGTAAGTTCTTGTTTTTCGTACGTTTGGGTTTTATTTTAAATCTCTTCTTACTATTGTGTCTTGTTGTTGAATTTGTCGACAAAGGGGTTCAAAATAGGTTGATTTCTACGTCGTTTCTAGGAAAGTGGTGGTTTTGTATAGAATCTTCTTTTCTTCTTTTATCTTTGGGGGGGGGGGGGGTTTCTTCCCCCCAGCCCTTCCCCAAAA
>JBBMKA010000021.1:11190755-11207765 GCA_037833695.1 Sechiopsis laciniata | reverse complement strand
CTTGTAATGATTTTCCTTAGTTATTGAGTTCCTACATTTCTTGATGTACATTCTATGAAGCTTAGGATCTGAACTTGTAAGAAATTTAGGAGTCTTTGTTTAGAATTTGCTGTATTTTATTTTATTCATTTATTGGCATTTAAACCTTATGGTCGCTTCTAAAAATTCATTGCTCAAGTTACTTTAAATTCGTTGTGCTTTTATTTATTTATTGGCATTCGTACGTATTGGAAAAAGACAAGATAGTTGAATTTGGTGCCCACCGAATTCAACCATCTTGTCTTTTTCCAATAATTTGATTGAAATGAACTGATTTTTAAAATTTTCCAAGAGTGAAAATGCCCGAAGGAATGATTTCCGTCTGGTTTTTATCGGTTTGTATCAAATCAATAATCGAACCGATATCTTTGATTTTCAAAAAAATAGATTCAATCCAATATTCAATAAAGTATAGAATCATTGATTCAATTTTTAATTTGTTCGATTTAATTTTGTATCTAATTTAATGTCCAAATTTTTTTATTGATGATTTCATTGTTTGGTTGTAAATCAGTTTAACACTAACGTCCCAAGTTGAATCCTGAAAATCAGTATTTGTCCCTCTTCCCCGATATGTATTAAAAAAAAACAAAAATGTCCAAATTTTTTTAATATATCAAAAACATCATTTATAAAAATAAAAATAAAAATAAAACTTTTTATAAATAACAATTTTTTTAAAAGTAAAAAATATTCTTAAACTTATTGAAAATTATTTTAAAATGTTTGTTATAATATATCGATTTGGTTCAGATTTAATTGATTTTTGGCTTTCAATTTTTTGTTGCATCCCTACCAAAATTGCATAAACTCTGCTTATTACCAACTTCAATGATTGTTTAAAAAACTATTATGTCTCATTGTACAATTAGAAAATTATCAAATCATAAACTTTGCTTAGTTGAAACCATTCGGTACTAAAAACTGTACCAACTTTGAGACTTCCCCTTCGATTTGAACACAGTTGTGGTTCTTTCCAAATTTGAAAATTTCATAATTTCCCCCTTAATTAATCGAAAACCAACGGCATAAATAAAAATGCTTCAAAAATTAAAATTGAAACTAAAATGTTGAGCCTGAAAATTAAAATATGTAATTAAATCCAAAGCTCAAGATTTAAACAAAATTTTTTTTGGTTAATTGAAACTCTTTGGGACTTGATATATGAAGTTAAAAATTCATAGACCTAACTATTGCCAAACTCAAATATATATTTATGTTGGTCAATAAACAAGACATCTTAGAGCTTATAGGTTCAAGTCACCCATGTGATGCAAAATTCTAAAGAAAATGAAAATGGAAACAAAAACCTTACCCATAAGAAGAAAATAAAACTGATAAAGCGCATTTCATAACTTGCATTCCCACAAATCACCAAACCAACAAAACAATCCATCACAGTAGGGCACTGAACCAAATTTAACCCCCCCAAAATCATGGCATCTATATTTAATCTCCATTATAAAGAGATCCATATTCATGATAAAGCTATAAAGAAAAAAAAAACCCTATATTTCTCAATCAACAGACTAGCAGAATCTTGTGGAAGCAAGCAGTAATGAAATTTTTTTTTGAAAAAAAAAAAAAAATCAATGATTTGAAAAAGTAGTGTTGACAAAGAGCTTTGAAAGTCTTCTCTGAACACTTGCCTGGTTGTAAACAACTCAACTGGTGCATTGCTTCTTCCTTCACCTTAGCAACTCTGCAATCTATTTACAGAGTTTGTACTCTCATAAGGGTGTATGTATATATATTTATATACAAATAAGCTTTTTCCATACAAAACTGATAAGCGAAGCCAACCCAATCAATTGAAATTAACAAAGATTTACAAACCATCCAAAAATCTTCTAAGCCACCTGCATGAAAAGTGAAAATCACAAACAGGAAAATCAGGAAAAGCAGAAAAATGATTGAAATGAATATCCCAGGGAAATTCCAGCTTGATGATTTTATACCAACTACAAGTATAGTCCTTGAACTTTAAAAAGGTGTCTATCTAGATAGAGGTCTTTGAAATTTCATTTGACTAATTAGACCTTAAACTATCAATTTTTTACTTAAATAGGTTCATAATTTTCAAATCTGTATCTAATAGATTATTGTCCTATTCAAACATTTCTAAAATTCACCAACCCACTAATTGAACACAATTAAAATTTTGGGAACCCATGAAAAATAATCTAACTTTATACTGCAATCAAATCAGTTAACTGTAAAAAATAATAATTTAAATATGTCAACGACTAATTGAACACAATTGAAAGTTATTTTTTAAGTCTAGAGATCTATTAAACAAAAAAAAAAAGAACTTAGGGATCTATCACGAAAAAGTTTCAAGGACCAAACTATACCCAAATTTGAAAGATGCTAAACTTTTAATTTGATCACAATGCATTCAAATAAAATTTGTTTAAAAGAAATTGGTCATCCTTCTTCCATCAATGCATGCACAGATGAATTTGGGGCGTGGGCGAGGGAAGGCGGCTGTAGGTTAGAAAACTACTTCACTATTTTACAAATAAATTTAAAGAATGTAAATAGACTTTTTATATTCAACAGAATCCAAACTATCAATATTTAGAAATAACAGCATATTCTACCGTGATTATTATTAAGGGCAGTGGTTGAAAAACTTACTCTTTTTGTGCAATTGACAACAGGAGAGGTAAGAGCTCAACAAAGAACTGCCAGGAGCCTCAATTGAGAGCAAAAGATTAGGGCATCTTCAAGGCTTGTTTAAGTTGTGCAAATGCTGCTGGATGCATGCTACTAATGGCTGCATTAAAGGCATCTCCATGGAGTGCAGCACAAGTTTGAAGATTTCCACGTACAGAATCTTCTAGTGACAATTGATTAATGGGATCTAAATTCTTGATCTTAATAGGAGAACAAAAATGCATAAGAAAAGAGCTACTATAAATGTATTTCAGATGGAAATTTGACCACTAGAACTTGGAAGGAAGATTAACCTGTCGTCTTCTAATCTCTTTGCTTGGTATAGTTTCCACGCCATTGGTTGAGCTAGTATAGTCATCACTATCATTAATTATAGGTAGGAACATTATAAGTAGGAACTGGTACGAAAATACATTATTCAATAATGAAAAAAGGGAAACCAAAAGCATCAGGTTACCACACCTGGACTCCTCTGTTTGGTCATCAACTGCACCCAAAATGACGGTGGTGCATACACTGAAACACGAAGTCAGTAAAACATCCAAATAAATTGAAAGAAACCATTACAACTACTCATACTGCAACTATGAATAAGATTCAAAGTCAGATTAGGTACCTCAAGATCTGATCAAGCTTATCGAGGACTTGGGGCAATCTTAAAGTCAAAATTATGGAGAGTGCTAAACCATACAGTTTCTTTTGAATGGAGGATACATTGTCTACCTGTAACCAAACAAAAAACTTAAAGGTTAATGCTAAATTGCTGCTGCCAAACCAATAGCATTCAAGAAGTGGTATTGTCCCAACTCAACTTTTTCATCAGCCTTAGAATTTAGAACATGTATGAATATTAAGACACATGCTTCAGTTTGAGCCTAACTTCCAAGTGTAAAGATAATGAGATCATCATTCTTCCCTTAACTCTTGCTAATACAACCAAGCATCAAAATAGTCTAAACTCTAAGAATTGTCGAAGGATATTTTATTCAGATTCAGAACGTATCAACACAAGACATGACCCCTCTAACTAACTACAGACTAAAGCAATTATGAAACTAAAACCAAGAAAGATATCCTGACATCCTGCTACTAACCTTGTCAAGCCACAAGTCAACCAAAGAAAGAAGAATATTGTCCTCAGTTTGGATTCCTTCTTTTTGGAGGAGAACTGTAAGAGATGGTTCAGTCATCAACTGGGCAAGATAATTTGTATTCATCACCAAAACCCTTGCCAGGATGGCAGCTGATGATGCCTTGACTGATGTCTTGTAAGGATCGCGTTCGTCTTTCCCACTCAAGCATATAACAATCAATTTCTAGAACCAATGTAAGAAAGATACATTAGTTTAAAAGAGAGCACAAACATCTCGGAAATCATAACATTATTACAAAGGGAACAAAACGGAAGTTTCACAGAAAAAGTATTCAGCGTACCTGAAGGGTGCTGCCTATTATTGGGGACACAACAATAGGAAAGCACTGCAAAATAACAAGAGTATGATGATATTGTATAGATTAATAACGGCTCTTAAGTCTTTGCACTATAGAGAATGATAATAGATTATTGCCATAAAGACTAGAAACACCTATTAAATGAATCTAACAGAATAAATAAATTAACAATGCGTCACAACATGAAGAACAACATTTGCGTACAACTGAAAATATAATCATCTATCTAACAAATCATGGTAAAATCTTATTCTTATTAATTGATTATCCTAGAAATGAGGAAAGATAATTTTGGCAAGACAGATAGTTAATGTGGCTTGGTGCTGCCCTAAAAATCTTCTCTCTAGAAACCTCTCATGAGATTCTAACCCTAAAAACCCTCTCCCCTCTTCCTCTAGCACCCGAGGGCAACCTTCAATGATCCTCACTTTGTCGGTGACTACATCTCTCCCCTCCCGTTTCTTCCTTCCTCTGTCCGAGATATCCACACGACTATGCTCTGAAGGGTCACGAACATCCAACCAGTTTCTTCCTTTCTCCTCCCTTTTGTAATTCAATCGAAATCGCCTTTCCTTTGTCAAGCTTTACAGTGCCTGAGTCACGCTTCTCTTCCCAGGTCGACAGATTGGGGCCGCCTCCCCTTCTGTCTAGCTCACGATGTCTGAGTCACGGCTCTCTTTCTGTTGGTTACTTCCTTAAATATCTCAATGTAGTTTATATTCCATATTTTTAGAGAGAATCTCTTTCATTAGTGGTTGGGGTTTCCTCTATAAAAGAAACCCCCCTCTTTCATTATTTTATCCTTATACTTTGTTTTTTCATTCCAACTTAATCTCTTTACTTTCAAATGTTCAATTTTAGTTCATATACTTTCAATAAACTTAAAATTGGTCCTACCTTTTTTTTTAATTCAACAACATTTGGGATGTAGAATTTAAATCCATGGCCTCTTAATCATAAGCACATCCTCTATGCAAGTTGAGCTATGTTTTTGTTGGCAAAATTGGTCACTTCCGTTATTTTGAAGTTTTTTTTCTTTCCAAATTTGGTTAATAAATAATAATAATAATAATTTTCATGCAAGAAAAAACAATGTGTACATATTTCCAAAATTTATAGATAGAAAGTTGATAAAACTAAATTTCTTTTATAAGAGTAAACGATAAAACTAACAATAAAACTACTTTTAAGCTTGAAAGTAATGGACATGGAATAAAACTCAAAGCAAATGGTATTTAAATAAAATATAAATTACATTTTCAATTTCATTTGGCCTTCTCTAATCAGTTGTCTTTTTTTTTTCTATTATGATTAATTGGAAAGTGTTTTCGTAGTCTAAATGGCATTGTAGGTTAGAATGGGCTTCCTATCATTCATAGACCTCCTTTTATATAATTTCTCATTGATAAATATATCACACATCTTAAAAAAGGAAACCAATTTCTTGGAACAACAATTTTTACAGAAAATACTACAAAAAAACGTCTAAAAGAGTCGGATCCTTAAAAAAAAAAAAAAAAACTCACAACTAAAAACTTAAAATGTTCACTTCAGCATTCAAATTTGAATAACCTCCCTAAAGTTTCATGACCATGGGTTAATATTTGAAAGAAAACTACTAAATATATACTACTGTATCACAGAAGCATCTGGTAGAGTCCAAGCTTCAAAGTGAGTGATCGTATAAGAATAAACTTCCCCTTTAGTTTGTACAAAGAATCGGGAAAAAGGGGCAATTTTGCTACTATTGATACTATTTCTTATCTTAAAAATAAACATGCAAACTCATACCTGCACCAGAAGGTCAATAATTGGAAAAGTTGAAAGCAGTCCTTTGTCATTGACATTGCCAATAATGGAATCAAGAATTCTTGCAATGCTAGAAGCATGCATGCTTAGAAATTCATTCCCCCCCAAGAGGATGTAAGTCTCAATTATATTGATGGCAACCTGAATACAGACAATTTAAAACGCTTATGAAGAGAATGAAAGACTGAACACTGAACTATCACAGAAAACAAGTTAACAATCTGCAAACTTTCTTTAAGGGCAGTGTTTTTAAAGGCGCAATGACACTCTCAAGCTTGAGGCGCAAGAGCAAGGTGCACAAAAGGCAGGTGTTTTTTTTTTCCAAGGCACACCACGCATAGAAAAACAAAAAGATATATACATGGATATATGCACAAAACATACATATTAATCTCTTTCAAAATAAAATACACAGTCACCCTATAAGAAACACGAAATATTAAAATAATAATCACACAGAAAAAGGATTAGAGTTCGAGAGGTAAAGAAAAGCTCTCTCTCTCTCTAAAAAATGCTCTCTTCTCTCTAGAAACCCTTAGGGAGTGTTTGGATGAGAAGTTCTGGAGGAGTTAGTAGAGGATTTATAATAATAGCTTGTTTGGATGTGTTTCTTTGTAGAGAGGCTTGTAGAGGGGTTATAATAATAACTCGTTTAGATGTGGTGTTCGTAGAGGGGTTGTAGGCAAGTTTTGTTATTTATGAATGATCTGATATTTATGAGTTTGTTTAATAAAAAATATCTTTTTATTTGTTTATTATTTCAAATGCCAATTATTATATTTATTCTTAGATCTTTCTTTGCTAATATTAATTCATTTAATTTCCTTTTTAATATATTTTTTAATTTTAGAATTTTTATTTTTTTCATCATAATACTTTTTTTATGATATGAATTTTATTTTATATTTTAAAGAATCATGTGAACTTTGCAAATTAACTGATTTGTTAACAATTAGTGAATTAATAATATTATGTTAGATGAATACAGATAAATTTCTTTAATCTGTTAGGGTTTCTCTTTGGTGCCTCTTGTGTCTGTTCACCTGAGCCTTGTATGAATGTTTACTGAGCCTCAAAAGGCGGTTACTGGAGTTGGGGGCTCACTAGAAGCGGTGGATAGAACTCATGGGAGGTTGATTGGGAACAGAACCACTACTATTATCGAGAGGTCACGGGACGAACATTGAAAGAGAGCTCTCTTTTCTCTCTGGAGACAACCAACTTAACGTAGGTAACTTTTTGTTTGTTGCTTGATGAGGTTTCTTAAAAGGGTTACACCAAGGAGGAGGAAGGCATGAATTGAGGAAGGATCTGAGTGGAAACATATGGGTGTGATATTCAACCATGCAAGAAGGAAGAGAATGGGGCGAGGTCTTTTTCCATATGATCGTGGGAAGATCTTAGGGGGAGTCTCGTTCTCCGGCAAAGTAAAGAAGTTGAGGCACCAATCGGAGCTTTACACGAAGAATGCGACGGCAAAGATTGTTCGTCGGGGTTCAGATCGACAATCAAGGTCAAAGTTCGTCCACGAGGAGCAACTGGACGACGGGATGAGTGTTAAAGAATAAGATTGGGTCCTTCTGGACCAGACCATGAACCGGTTCGGCAAGTACTCCACTTGGCATGGTTGAATCAATTTGGTCTTTTCTTCAAACCGTTGGTTGGGCCAAGCAGGATGGATTCCCTGTTTCAATTTTCTTTGGCTTTTCCAAATGGATCCATTTGCCTCGGGAGTTGATGCGCCTCTCCTTTTTAAACTGGACAAGGGTTATCAAGTTCTTGTTGTTTATGTCTCCAGGTTAAATTGTTTTTTGTTTTTATTTTAGGTCTAGGTTGGTTCTTGTTTGCATTGCTTTTTTTTTTTGGAAAGAGAAACGTTTCATTGATGTATGAAATAGAGAGAATAAGACCTCGAGGGCAAAATGCCATTTACAAAAATGTTCTCCAATTGGAGATAAAGAATGATAAATTGAAAACACTCAGCATATCAATGCTTGCACCAAAAATAAACAGTTGAAAGAATAATTTCTAAAATACGATCAAAACTAAAGAAAAATCCCTAAAAACTCTTCTGTTTCTCTCCAGCCAGACTTAAGTGGAGCTTGGACCAACCAAATACATTTCTTCCTCCCTCTGAATGGAGCACCCATAAAAAATGATGATAAGAAATCAGTGAATTATCTGGAAGAGTCATGGTCCAACCAAACACCTCCAAAAAATTGTTAAGAGTTTATGAGTATTTTAGTCTCGTCCTTTATCGTAATTTCATATTCAAAGCTAGGGTTTCCTTTGAATCTATATATTTTGTGCCTTTCTCATTGAATAAGATAAGAAGTTCTATTCTACTCCGTTACATTTTACAAAAATAACTCCATAATTTCCATACCAATGGGTAATGAACGAAAAATGACCCACAGATTCAAAATTTAAGTGACACATAAAATAACAATTTGGAGATAGAGACATAAAAGGCATACGACATTGGAGACGATCAAAGGTGTTGACGGCCCCCAAACTCAACTCCCATAAGAAAACCTTGATCTTCTTTCGATAGGTGTCCTTTCAAATGATCGAGAAAATAGTGTTTTGTTATGAAAAGGAAGCTCCCATCATACTTACAGTGATAGATTTAACATTATAACTTCCTAAAGGATCGGAAGGCCAAATCCATGAATCGGGTATCTCTAATAACAAAACGTCATCTAAAATAGTAGATAAAATGGTCCATTCAAGTGACTCCATTTTGACTTCACGCTTAAGCCTATTCTTTTTATCTGTAGGAGGGTTCTTCTTGGCTCTGATAGCCACTTGGAAGGGTTGGATTGGTGTAATATAAAGGCCATTGTCTACTAAAATTTTAGCAAGTTCTATCAAGTCCATAGAAGAATTTCAAGATAATGAGGATAAATTGGATTGGAGTCCATGAAGCAGTGAGTGCAAGTTGTCTTTTGAAACTGGGGTGGAAGGGGCGCATCAATTTTTGGGGATTAGTCGGGTGGCAGAGGAGGGAGAATCTCAAGGGGTTCGGCAAATTCCATTGACGGATTTTCACCAAAGACAGCCATGTCGAAAGGGTGAGTTCCAAAGACATCATGAGAGGTGGAAGCAGGGCTAAAGAGGAGAGCCTCTATGTTGGATGCAAAGGGGCGAGAGACTAAGCCTGAAAAGGTTGAGTAAATTTGGTCATTAAATAAAGTTGGTTTATCTTTGAATGCAGCAATGGAAAGAGAAGGATTGTTGAGAGGGGGAGATGATGTGTTAATGGTGCCATGAGAACTAGGGAGAAATCTGAAGGAAGCACTTGGAATTGGGGGCGGCAAAGGTGAGTCTTATTGGGAAATATGTGCTAGAGGCAGAGATGTGAGAATTGCCGAAGTGGGTAAGGCGAAAGTGATGGGTCAGAATTAGGTTCTTGATTGTGTTGCTGGGAAGGTCTTTTTGTTGGTGCACCCCATAGGTGAATTAGTTGATAAATGAGGCACTTTTCAATCATGTGTTTTGTCGTCCAGGGGAAGATTCAGCTCTTCAGGTGTCTGAATCTCCCCTTTCTAACTTTGGTGGAGTCTCGTACCTCAATAATCCATACGAGTTTAGGATTACCTCCCAAAGTTGCTCGAAAGTCAACCATCGAGGGTTTGACGATGTTATACGGGTCTATTTTCTAAGAGTCTTCGATCTCTAAATTTGTTAAGGCTTGGGGTCAGTTTGATATGAGTAAGCTCTGCCTTTTCTCTGATTCTGTTGATGTTGGGTGGTCATCTATCGTATTGAGGTATGGGATCATAGTAAGAATGTTGGATGTAGTCCCCATTTGTTGGGTTTCCTCCCGTTGGAGGTTCTTTTGTAGTTCCCTTGTGGTTAATGAAATTGGATTGTTTTCAAAAGTAGTAATAATAATAATAATCACAAATAATAATTTTAAGTCCTAGAGATCAAACTTATGGTTGCTATATTCTATTTTTATTATTATTTTTTTTTATATCCATGACTTTCTGGTCCAACTTGCACACACATATCACCTGATCCTAAAACATTGGGATTGAACTCATCATCTCTTAATTCTTCAAGGCCCACTTGACCTTGGCGAGCAATTTATGAGGTCATGGAGGGCAATTGATGGGTTCCAAAAGCTATCGAATGTTCCAAAAGCTTTTTATCAGTTGCTTCTTCCTTAGTGATAGCTGGTACAATAAAGGATAGAGATTCATAGGCTTTGCATTGTCAATCCGGTGTCAATGCCATTTCCAACCTTGTGGTTCACATTAGAATAGATGGACCTTCTCCATGAATTTCCGTGGCTCCTTGATTTGTGTAATTTTTTCTTCCTCGAAATGCAGGGATTACCCGAGCTTCCATATTTTGCTTGAATCAAATGCCTCCAGAGGGCTTCCGTTTCGACCACATACCTTCAAGACCATTTATCAAGAAGAGCATCATTTTTAAGACCAATATCTAGAACCCCTCGGCCACCCGATTCCAAGAGCATTTTGACATTATAGCGTCCTTTATCTGATTGGGACATGTTAGATGTTGCGCTCTCCATGATCTCATGGGGAATTTCCATTGTGTCTCGAAGAGGAGAGACATGCATTGTTGGGTTCCTAATCTGACTAAGGGTTTTTCTTGTCATTTTTTCTTTCGTTGTTTGGCTAATTTTTCTTCCTGTTCATTAAAAGATCTTGCCTATATTTCATTTTCGAAGATGAAATTTATAAAGAAGGTTAAGTTTTTATTTGGAAAATTATGGCAAGATTAATACCATAGACCGGATATTGAGAAGGGTTCCCTCCTTTTGTGGGTCCAACATGTTGCATCTTACGTGGGAGGGTTGTGAAGATATTGAAAACAATTCTCAGTTCTCCATTAAATCCATTATAGAATCTAATAATCTATTACACATACTGCTCCATTTTGGTGTCATAGCATGCCTCCTTTTTGTGATTTGTAATTACAGTCTTACAATTTTGATGATACTGTTGAAAAGTTTCTTGTAATTAGTTCCGATAAGGCTTTTGTACTCTTACATATATCTATGAAAATTTTATGTTTCCTATCAATAAAAAATATTCTCAGGCATTTCGAGATGTCATCACTAATCGGACGTGTGGAGCCAATTTCTTTCAGAAGTTTGGTTATAAGATAACAAGGCTGAGAGACTGCAGGCAGATGATCATTGAGTTTCTTGTCTCTCCTCCCTTTCATGATATGGGGAATTTTTGTAGAAAATGAGATCTGTGTGCTATTTTGTGAGGTCTAAGGGATTAAAGAAATAATTGATTTTTTAGAGAATCGACGATGTTTGGTTGGGCTACATTAGATTCTACGGTTTTCTGTAGGCATCACTGCATCGGTTACTAAGTTTTTTTTTTTTTTTTTTTTTTGTAATTCTTCGGTAGGTGAGAGGTTTCTGTTCAAAGTCCCAAATAAGGGTAGGTTGGAAATATTAATATTATATTGGTAAGGGTATAGTAGTAGTAATTAGTCATTAGTGTCTTAGTTGAATAGGAGAGTTGGTTCTTAGAGAGTAGAGAATAATTTGGTATTGTCTTTGGTAAAGACTTCGGGAAAGACATAACTCTCTCGAAAGGCAATCTCTATTATATCGAAATGTAGTTATATTGTGTGATTTATCGTCAGCAGTGTCTTAACAATTTACTAGATTGGAGGCCGTCTGTTTTGTGCAGGATGCCTCTCTTGTTAGCTTGACTTTCTTTTTATGTATGTTTTTTGTTATGTCCTTTCATTCTTTACTTAATAAAAACTTGGTTTATTATCTAAAAAAACACATTAGTTGACTTTGGTACATAAGCGACTAAATTTCTAGATTTTCAAATGGGACAAAGTACATTAGAACTGATTTATTTCCATTAAAATGCTATTTCATTGAAAGAAATGGAATGTATCAACAGTAAAACAAAGTAATGGAAAAACAATATTGAATATCCTATTGAATTGTATAGAAGAAAGAGTAGAGAATAATTACAATCCAACTTAGATCTAAAACATTATAGAAGAAGCCTAACCTCCAAGTGATCAAAACTCCTCTCCATAATATCCACAAGTCGAGGAAAATATGCAAGCAGAAAAGGAACCAATGAAGGAGCATGAGAAACTGTAGCTTCCCATAACTGTATGAAATAATTATTATTAGCAGTGATATAAGATACAGAAATATAATAATAAACTGTTTCAAAAAAAAAAAATATATATATACATATATATATAATAAAAAATAAAAAAGAAATATCAAACCAGTACCAGCAGGCTATCTTCTAGAAGATTGAGTTCGTCTGGATGATTTATGTCAATGCTCCTATCCAAAATGGGCATCAACATGTTGTAGCAAACTGGTGATTGATAACCAAGTGCAACCACAAGATTCCGCAGAGCAATAAGAAGCTGAATCTGTAGGAGGCTTTCACCAGAAGATTCCTCCCAAACCTGGTTAAATTGAAAGTAGGGGCAATCGATAAGACACTAATTTAGACGTCCCAAATAATCTGACTTCAAACAAAATCTTAAGAACAGAACTTTGAAGCTTGAATGAAGACAGGGCGTAACAAACTAAAGTCAATTTAACGATAACATAAAGTAACGTGTCACTAATTTAAATTTATACAAAGAAAATCATAGATATTCATGGAATTAAAAGACCAAAGATGCATGGCATGGTCATTTTTTACCAAATATTTGTGTAACTATCCTTGGTCTTAATATTTTGGATTGGAGACCTTTATTATTATGTTAAGTATAACTTTGGTGGGGCCTCTTTTTGCTGGGGGTTGTTTGTGTTGACTTTGGTGGGGCCTCTTTTTGCTGGGCGTTGTTTGTGTTGATCTTTGTATTCTTTCATTTATTCTCCATGAATGTTTGATTTCTATACCAAGAAAAAAAAAGTACCCATCCAGTTCTAAAGATGACATGATAATTTCTGAACACTTTTCAATTCATCATGCACATGTTGTAATGTAAACTATGCAATAACTTATTATAAACAGGATATACATATACTATAAAAAAAAAATATGGCTTACCTTCTGAAAAAATGAAACCAACACATTCGAATATGGAATGACTTCACTGACACGATCAATCAGAACCGATATTAAATTTAGAACTTGAACCTGAAGAGAGATGTATAACACAGATGCAGAAAAAAAAAAGGTACATTAAAAATTTAATGAAAAAAACGACATCTGAATGATACATTATCAGCACCTTTAATTTTAATTTTTGCGACCATTTTTAAGCAGAAAAAAGTACCAAAAAAGCAACGAAACCAAAATTTGCGTGAAAACCTCCAGTTGTAGAAAATGAACAGGGACTCCCACATAAGAAAAATTAAATATTTGAATTCCTTCATTGGATTCTTTTTATGAATAAAATAAAAGGAAAAAGAGAAAGACCATTCCTTTCTAGTCTATGAGTTGAGAATACAAACAAAAAATATAAACAAAGTGTAATCCCACATTGGTTAAATAAGGGATAGATCATGGATTTATAAGGGAGGACAAACATTTTCATTGGTATGAGGCCTTTTAGGTGAAACCAAAACAAAGTCATGAGGTCTTATACTAAAAGTGGACATGGACTATCATACCAGTGTGGAGATTCTTCGGAAGTTTGTCACCCCTTAACAAGTGGTATCAGAGTTGTGATCCTGACTTAGTCATACCAAAAGAATATCCTCAAGTATGAAACAAAGAATTTGTGAGCCTTATGTTTTGTTTTTAGTTTCACCCAAAAAGCCTCATACTAATGGAGATGTTTGTCGTCCCTTAACAAGTGGTACCAGAGTTGTGCTCCTAACTTAGCCATGCCGAAAGAATATCCTCGAGTATGAAACAGAGAATTTATGAGCCTCAATATGGTATGAAATAGTCATAATGAAAATCCGTGGTTTAGCCGCCTAATGTGTGCTCCAGTGGGGGTGTTTCTTAATGTGCTCGTAATTGAGCATCTGTGAACTCCAGTGTGGAGTGTTTCTGAAACAAGTGCTCCAATGAGGAGTGCTTCTGAGGAGTAGTTGTTTGCTCAAACGTAAATCGGGTGGATTCATGATTGAGCTTTCCTTCTGGCTCAAGTGTAATTCGAAAGGATCCGTAGTTTGAGTTAAGGTGTGGCGCTCAAGTATAATTTGAAAAATGACTATCGAGTAAGGCAGACTCGCATGCAGTACTTTATCCGAGAGGAGGATTGTTGGGAATACAAACAAAGTGTAATCTCACATTGGTTAAATAAGGGATAGATCATGGGTTTATAACAGAAAACAAACATCTCCATTGGTATGAAGCTTTTTGGGTGAAACCCAAAACAAAGCCATGAGGGCTCATACTCAAAGTGGACAATATCATACCAATGTGGAGGTTTGTCGTCCTTTAACACTATGCGAAGTTGATTGTGAGGCATCTGCTCTAACCCGACGAGCAAGTCAGCCAAACAAAAACGCAAAGCGGGTGGCACAATTGAGAGCAACCTCCCTCACGGTCTCGAAAAAAAGGTTTTCGAAAGAGGGAGAAAGAAGGTTTTGAAATGCTTGACTTTAAAAGTGTTATATAACGCAACAATAAGGACCACATCAACTATATTGCATCTATCATATAACTTGGTAAGGTGGCTGACTAGTCATACCCCCTTATACTACATTTTAGGTCATTTTTGATGTGGTAGGCTTGCACGTCAAAATGGCGAGGAGACATACGTTAACAAAAATATATGGAAATGACAACATCATTGAATACTATGAAATCATGATAAAAAGGGGTCTAAACGGGCATGCTGCCATCTGCAACACGCCTCTAGCAGACCGTAAGCTAGACGATTTTATCATATTTAATTTATATGGAACTATTGTCGACATTATTACCATTTTGTCTGTTTGAACATTGTGAAATGAGCGACTTTTCATTTGTCTAGTTTATTACTTTTTGATATTTGAATAGAACTTATTTCTTCTTAAGAAAAAAAAATAGAGCCAACATCATTTTTAAGGATTGATCAAATCAAAGAGGCAACTGAAACTATGCTTTGTCCGAACAATAAAAAATAAAAATAAAAACCTAATATAAAATGAAGCAATGTGTTAAAAGTAACTCCAAATGTGACTATCTGAAACTGAACATAATTTTAAAGCAAACAGTGCTACCTTTGAATCGAACTCCTGAACTTCCTCTACGAGTTTAATGCATGATTCCCAACACATGGGTAGAAGATCAGTAAATTTTTCTTCTGAAAAGTTTGCATCTTCAACATGTAAACACAAGGACCGACAAGCTGCCAACTAAGTCGAGGAGTGTTTAACTTCAGTTAGTAATGGAAGAGTTGTGTCAAATCAGTGGAGAAAACGAACAAGAAATTGATGTAACAGGCATAGAACGTTTAAATCATACCTGAACAGACAAATCTTTATCCTGAAGCAATTGGATCAAAGCACAATAGACTTGTCTTTTCGTATCATCTTTAACCTATTAATACAAAATAATAAGAGGCACAATTTCAGTCATCTATTTTTTTTCTTTTATAAAGAAGAAACAATTTGATTGATGTATAAAATTTTCAAAATTGTCTTGACAAACTCCAAATAAATTATATCACAAAGCGTTCAAAAGAACTCATGCAGATAACCCTAATGGTTGTTTTGCTAAAGTTCCAAAAACTGAACATATTGGTATTTTCACTAAATTTCTGTACCTTATTTCCTTTTTGTAATAGGTGAAATTTCTAAATGAACTACAATTTTGTATATTATCCTTAACAATAAAGAGAATACATATAACGTTTCACATACTAGCCAACAATAAAAAGAATAAAAATAGAAAAGAATCAAAGAGAGAATCAAAGAGGATAAAGAGAAGGTGGCAGACACCTCTCGCAAGATTTAACAATCAACATTAGAGCATCAAGACTACAACCTATAATGAAACGCTGAGTTCCTTGTGGACATCATCCAACTACCTGTCAACAGTCTTTAATGTAAATTTGTTTTTTCTAAATGAAACCAAGCTCTCATTAAAGAAAAAAACCAAAGAACACATGGGAAAAAAACCCCTCATAAGTTGCCCAACGTAAGAAATAGGATAAGATAAAAATTAAATTTCCAACTATTTTTTTTTATAATAAGCCGAACTTTCCTTCAGAAAAAAATGAGAAGAAAAATGAAAAAATGCAAAAACATGCAAAAAAAAAAAAACACAAAAAATGCAACCTACAGGAACGGCCTCTAATCAAGTAAGATAAGACCTTAAGTATAATCACACAAAGTTTATGCTATCGAGACCCAAAAAGTAACCAAGAATCTAATAAGTGACCAAACATCATCAGGAGACCTCTGAACCCCTTGGAAGATTCTAAATTTTCAACCCTTTTAGGTATGTTTATTTACGGGTATTTAAAACTTTATACTTGGACTGTCATTTAGATTGCAGATTCTTGGCAATTTATAGCCTAGTTCCATGTTCCATTTGATGAACTTACAATCTAGCATTGAACCTTTTAATAAAAATGAGTTTCTTCTCTTTGATAACTTAGTTTTTTTTTATTTTGAAAACCGGGATATCGAAGTTTCGCTCCACTATACTCGGGGTACTACGCCCACCCATAGGCCAGGCACTGAGAGATATTAAAGAAATGGAGATACGAGAGGTGTCTACAAATTAATGTCACAAGTGAGTTTCGAACCTGGGCCCTTGAGGGGAGTTCAACCGCGCCATCCCTTGGGAACTCTCTTTGATAACTTAGTGTTACACTATTTGTTTAGAATTCTTAATCTAGGTTGCAAGCTGGAACATTTAAGTAAAACTCGGTGTTTTAAAAAGCGCAATAAGGCGCAATGACCCTCTGGAGCTTGAGGCGCAAGGCGCACCAAAAGGCAAGGACTTTTTTACTTAAGGTGCACTATATAAAAAAAACACAAAAAATTTATATATATGTGTGTATACACAATAAAAATACTTTCCATGGACATAAATGAAGTTTTAACCAAAAATAATATATAAAACATACATAATATTCAACTATCAACCTTCACGCACT
>JBBMKA010000021.1:11160086-11172450 GCA_037833695.1 Sechiopsis laciniata | reverse complement strand
AGAAGGCATAACCAGCTTCAGCCTCTCTACTAACACTTTTGCAAGGATTTTATAAACCGAGTTTATCAAGCTTATAGGGCGAAAATCCTTAATTCTGCACGCATCCTCCTTTTTAATAAGACAAATGAAGTTCTTTTTAAGGCAGAAATTCAAATGACCATTATGATGAAAATTTTCGAAAAATTGAAGAAAATCACTTCTAAATAAAGACCAAAATGAAGCAAAGAACTCAACAGTGAATCAATCTGGCCAACGTGCTTTATTTTTCCCCAAAGATTTGACTACTGAGAAGATTTCTTCTAGGGAAAATGGACAGATCAAGGCAGAATTATGTACTTCTAATAGTCTAGAAGTACTAAGATTACAAGGAATTGATCTTTGTCCATGAAGTTTCTGATATAAGTTTGAAAAGAAGCCCAAGATTTCTGACTCAATTTCAATTGGAGCTATTAGGGAGCCCGAATTAGATTGAGGAAATGAAATTAAAGACTTCCTTTTCCTTGCAGCCAAAAATTTGTGAAAAAAACCAGTATTTTCATCCCCTTCTTTTAACCAATGAAGCTTGCATTTTTTAATGTTATTCTTTTCCTCCATGCACATATTTGCAAGAACTCACATTTAGCCTCAGACCATTTGCGATACTCCTGCTGGGACGAAGGGAAAGAGTCTGCTTTTCTATCCAAAAAAAAAAATTCAGAAAAAAGAGATTCACATTGAAATTTCTTTTGAGCCTCTTGCTCGGAGTGCCATGTTTTGAGAACTTCCTTGAGATTTCTCAATTTTGTGATAATAACGAAACCTGCCCAACCGAAAGAGGCATCACAAGAAACATGAGTCTCAATCAATGATCTACATGAAGGAACTGATAACCAAGAGTTATAAAAACGAAAGGGAGGGGGACTCTGATACCATGTTGAAAGATGGAATTCAAATTCTTAATTTAATAATGAACCTTACAATGGGTTTAAATAGAATACAAGAGATAACCTAATTATAAAAGGAAAAAATAAAATCTAATCATAAAAGGAAATATGACCTAATCATAAAAGCAAAAAGATAATACCAAATGATAAAATGAAAAAATAAAATTTAACCTAATCCTAAAAGGAAAACACAATTAAAAAATAAAAATACTATTTTATTAAAATTAACATAAACCAACACCTTGACTTGGTAAAAAAAATCACTATGTTATCTCTCGTTCCCCACCCTAGCCTCCATAAGTCGGTCCCGCTCGTTGTTCTCCTTTTGTTGTTGTCGCTTTCCTTCTTCTACCGTTGTCATCACCTCATTCGCAGCCACTTCTAACTTCTTGATCCGTCCATGAATAGTCTTGCTCCACGAACAAGCGACGACACTCAAAAGGAGTGTTATGTCGATTGATTCGCGTCAATGAGTTCTCTTCCTCAAGTGATGTTTCAAGAGCAAGCATCAACGCTCAAACGATGAGCTTGGGGTACTTCAACAGGCATTTCATTCGCCACCTCAGCTCTAAGCTTCACCCTCGTCGCATCTATTCAGAACCTCTCGACAACGTTACTCACTCTCCAACAACACGTTTTCCCTTGATGCCAAGCTCTATGTGGCTACATCACTTAGTTCAATGGCAGTTTTAACTCCTTTTAGGAACCAAACATTATGGACAGCGACACCAAGTCTAGCAACTTCACCTCCTTCAAACACCAAACAATGTGTGACAGCAACATTAGTGATGAGTTTCTAGGCTAACTCATAAGGTTTAATTCGTCTCTCCGCTTTATGAAGTTAGAAAGTTGTAAGGTTTTGAACTCATTTTATTGTATTTGGTTGGAGGATAATCGATTCTTTATGGAAGATGTTGAGCCAGGTTATTCCATTATCTCCTCTTTTGCGTTGGTTGGTAAATTCATTGGTAAAGCTTTTGCACAAGCTTATCAACTGTTTTTCAACAACAATTTCAAGACAATTTCGGCTCGTTAAGTCTAGGAAAATTGTTGTCTTCATCAAGATTCGGAAGGTCTTCTTCGATGTGTTGTCTGACCTAAATTAAGCGGAAGACATTTCATTCATGTGTTATTGGGGACTTCAAAAAAGGGTGTTTTATCATTTAGAAGTTGGTAAAAAATTCTATAAAGCAAAATCTAGTGGCTTTATGCTCGTCCCAATTGAAGTAAAGGATAAGATAAAGGGAAATGTGTTTCTTCATTCTGGAGATGTGTTGGCTTTGGATCCTCGTAATGTTATTCATGGTATCTTTATGTGAAAGAATATTTCAACCTAATTGACTTATCTCATTTAAAATAGATTGTGAACGATGAAGAGATTGATCCTAGCATTCAAAATGTTAAGGGATATTTCTACGAGTCGGTTTAGGAAATTCCTACAATTTCCATAAATCATTAGGCTAGAGATGAGTAGAAGGCACAACATCTTGAAATCGGCTCAAAGGATGAAGTTGGTGGGTACCCTAATTTTCTTCTTTTGAATAATTGCAACACTTTAATAGAACCTTGCAAACCGGAAAAAGAAAAAAAAAATAAAAATGAATGTGATTAATTCGCTAGTAGTCCACACGTTGAGAGTATGATTCATCCCTAATTCAAATTAGGGACCTCTGTACAGGGTATTTCTGTTCCCCCTGTCAATAATGAGAAAGAGGATAAATTCCTCATTAAAGTTTTCCCTTTTCATTATGCTATAAAATGAACTTGAATGGTCTTTTCCTCCCAAATCTGAGATTTCAAGGCAAAATTCCAACTGTATTGAAGTGCATTGTTCCAAAATTTTGTCAATCTCCTCACCTCAAGATTAGCATGTCTCTACCTCTACTTCGATCGTTTAGTTTATTAATTTTATGAAAATAAAAAATGTTGAGGGGGCTTGAGCCCCCGGCTTCAACTCAATCTGCCACAGCCTGAGAGAACCTATGCAACAGTAAACAATCTCCTTCCCAAAGTTATATCTGTTGATTCCGAGATAGACCCCCTAAAGAAGACTAAACTTTGGTTGTCTCAACAGTAGGGATAACACAATGGATGGACTAAGAAAACACGTTTGAGGTAGAACCCCAACATCGGTATTTTCTAAGAGGACTAGTGCATTAGAAGATGTTCTCCCTTCAAAGCTATCTCTATTGATTTTCCAATAGTCGTAACCCTCTCCATTGGGGTGTGCAAAAACTGAACCAAACCGATGAACCAAACTGAACCAGCTAGTTAGATTTGGTTTTTTAATCTAATTCATTTTATCGTTTCATATTGTTAGCATTATTTCCTATTTATATGTATTATTCTGTAGTTAATATGTCATGCCCATTAAGCCCATTAGTAGATAGGGTTTACATCATTCCTCTGGTATATATATAGCCTCATAGAAAAATCAAGACGACTATTTTGGCCTCACTAACGGTTTCACATATATTCAAAAAACCAAAGACTTTGGTTCAGTTCTCGGTTCAAGGTCTTAAACTATAAGAAAAAATGAACCGAATTATTATAAAATTATATTTAATGTAAGTTTGTTTAAATGTTTAGACCCAACACCATCAAGCCCACTCCAGAGAGCCCATTAATTTCACATTTTTTTAACCAAAATCAAGCCCAACGGGATCCAAAGTTTATATATATATGTGTGTGTGTGTGTGTATGTATATGTATAAGTGTGTATGTATATATATGTGTGTGTGCGTGTGTGTGTGTGTGTATATGTGTGTGTGTATATATATATGTGTGTGTGTATATATATATATGTGTGTGTGTATGTATATTTATATGTGTGTGTATGTATATGTATATGTGTGTGTGTATTTATATGTATATATTACCATCAAAACCCAAATCAACACTGCCTCAAACATTGATTTCGTATGTTTTGAAACACTGCCTCAAACATTGTTGCTTCCTTCTTTTTTCCATATTCCTTCTAGCTTCTCACTCTCTAGCATCTGTTGTTTTTTTGTCCATTCTTCCCTCTCATTCTCGATAAGGTATGTTTTATGTTTTTTTCCTTTTGTCTATTCCTTCTTCCCTCTCAATCTCAATATATTTTCTTCCTAATTCTTTTTTTTCTATTTTCTGCTCCTTCTTCTTTCTCACTCTCAGTATGATTTCTTCACTATTCTTTTTTTTTTCTTTTTGTTGTTCCTTCTTTCCTTTCACTCTTGGTATGATTTCTTCCCTCTTTTTTTTTATCTTTTTTTTATATTAACCAACATTCCAACGTCAACCATTTGGTATTGGTTTCTCTTCCCTTAGCTCACATTATAGAATTTTTATTAAAAAAATGGTCATAATCCGATCGAACCAAACCGACATGAATTGGATCTCTTCAGAGTAAAAGGGGCAACCAACTCCAAATTATTGTCAACGGAGACCCACTAAAAACAAACTAGGACCAATAGGAGGGGCATAAAGAGATGAGTAAAAGAAAATGGTATCCTCCTCGATCTCTCACTCCCCTGCAAACCACAATCATTTTCTAATGAACCAATAAAGTTCTTACTTCATCTACTACTGCTGCTCTATAAAAGTAAGCATCCACAACCCATCTTACGTTGGTTTTGTCTCCAACTCATTATCTCTCTCCTCACCCTCCTCTAACATGTCCTAGGTCCCTAAAGCCTCCTGAGTCCTGATTCCACATCTTCAACACTCCCTTAAAAGCCCTCTGTCTTATCCATAAAACGATACTCTTTTCATTCACCAGATGCCTCCACATGCAACCAAGAAGAAGGAGAGACCTTAAAAGACAGATGGCTACATATTCATAAACATAAGAGGACAAGGACCCTACCTAGGAGAGTCAAAATCCAAGAACAACGGCCAATGGTACAAGGTAATTCTAGGGCCTAAGGATTTCCTAACTATAAGGAAAGCATCCATCCACCTATGCTAAACAAAAAAAAACAAATATGTCATCGTATTTACGTAATTTTTTACATCCTACAACATATATATGAAAGAAATTTTAAGCTAAACGTGCAAGAGGCTCCTCCATTACAACCTATGTATTGCATTTTGTCATGGCAGAAAAAGAGAAACGGTCGTTAAGCAAAGATGAAAGTTCATGAAATGAAGAAAAGGCAAAGCCACAGCAAAAACCTCCAAAATGTGGGTAATGAAGATGGTATAGAATGTAACAACACCTATCCTGCGACTCTATTGAAGACACTGAATAAAATTATTAAAAAAAGACAAAGCAGCATCTTCAGCATAAAAATGCCTTTTAGATTCTTTAAATGCTATTTAACTATTAGGATTTATGCATGGAGAACACAATGAAGACAATTAATACCTCTGCAAAGTTTCTTTGGTCTGAAGTAAGTCGTTTGCTAGATAATTCTTTCAGAACTCGAAATAAAACCATAAGAATTCGGTGGCTTAAAAGAACATCTGCAGCTTGAAGTTGTTGTATCAACACAGGGAAGATGTCTGGCCTGTGCAAATCATAATAGTATGCAAGTTAGCTGTAAGGCTATATATATTTATATATATATATATATGATGATCATACCTCACATATTTAACGAGTAATTAGATTGGAGACAGAGAGAATAAAAAAGACAATAGGAATTCTTTTAACCATCATGGAGTGGCCTAGTGGTCAAGAGAGTCTTAGGAAGCTAAGACTAAGAGGTGATGGGTTCAATCCATGATAGTCATCTGCCTAGGAATTAATTTCCTATGAGTTTATTTGACATCCAAATGTTGTAGGATCAGGCGGTATGCCACGTGACATTAGTCGAAAGGAGCGCAAGCTAGCCTGGATGGTAACAAATATCAAAAAAAAAAACAATAGGAATTCTCTTTCTTTTTTTTTTGTAAGAAACATGGTTTCAATAAGACTACATTATTAGTGATAAAAAAAATGTGACAAAAATATAAACCAATTAACTTTTTTAGGAATTGTCTTTTAAGTAACCATTCATTGGAAGAAAACAAAATACGGCAAGCTCTTGAAAGTCCAAGGATGTTACTAAAAACCCTCCAGCTAGAGACAATCATTCAATTTAAATCAATAATATTATAAAAAGACCTCAAAAGAACTTCGCCTTGTTGACCATTCTTAAATAATAATTATGAAGATACCCTTGTTTCAAAAAAAATAATAATAAATTATGAAGACAGACGGCATATTACTGTTCATATGCCTTGAAGATTTCTTTACATAAGAAACAATTTCATTATTTTTTTTGGATAAGAAACAATTTCATTGAGGTATAAAATTACAAGGGGGATAAAACCCCTAAAATGATTACAAAATACCACTCCAATTAGAAATGAGGGTATCAAAGTTTAGCGATTGACTACTCTGATTTTGACTATGTTGGAGATGTTGACAGTAGAAGATCTATGACTAGTATATTTTCACTCTGGATGGTTCTGTTGTTATTGTTAGTTGGATTGGAAGGCAACTGTGCAACCTACAGTTACTTTGCCTAAATTTGAAGCAGAATATATGGCATTGACAAAAGCTACTAAAGAGGAAATATGGTTGAAAGGGGTTGGTGTCTTGGTCTACATCATGATCAAAGTCGTTGTCAATGTTTTAAAAGGCTTAAGGTGGCCTCGAGGCATTTTCTTCGAGAGAGGCGAGGCGTAAGCCTCATTATTTATTAAAAAATACATATTTAAATCATAAATCAGAAAACATTTTGTATTTATAACCATTTAATACTTCTTAAAACTAAAAATAAATAAACTCAATATCAATATAAATGTCCTTATAAAAAACATAAAATAGATTATAGTAAACAAATATATATAAAAAAAATAGTAAATGGTTATTCTAAGATATGATAGAATTCATAACAATAAATAAATATATCTTATCTAAAAATAAGCAAAAAAAAAAAAAATCTATAAGAAATATAGTATTTTTTTATAAGAAACGATTTCATTGATTCATGAAATTACAATATAATAGTAAATGAATTATTTAGATAATAATAGTAATAATAAAACATAAAAGAAACTTTAAAAAGAAAAAATTCATAATATAATAATAATATCTTATTTAATAATAAAAAAAAGTTAAAAATATCAAATAATAATAATATGGTAAATAGTAAAAATGTTAAAATTTAGAGCATAATAGTAAACCATTTAAACATTTAATAAAAAACAAATTTAAAAACAAAAAAAAAAATCATAGATTTAAAGAATATCAAAAGTTAATTGTCTTGAGCCATGTGTATGTCAGTCAAAGTTTAATTTAAATAGTATATTAGTACTTTTTTTCAATTTTCTATGTATATGTCTTTTCATTTTACTTTTTTTTTCCTTTTATATTATTTTTTCTTTAACTCAACTTTTTCATTGCACACCCCCCTCTTTTTTTCTCACATTCTTCTTTCTCTGGTTTTATCACTTTCTCTCTTCTTCTCCAATGTTTTGTCGTCGAAGCTTATCAAAGGTTTCAGGTTTGTGTATTTTTTAAAGTTTTTTTTTGTTTTACGAAATCAAATCGTTGCCCCACTCGTTGAAAAATCGAGGCATGCACCTTTAAGCCACTGAGGCGGTAGCTCCAAGGCGTACGCCTTTGTTCCAAGAGGCGTAAGCCTCATTTCTCACTCTCAAGGTGTAAGCCTCAAGGCTTTTTAGTTCCACCTCGCCTCGAGGTGCGCCTCAAGGCGAACGCCTCTATCGATTTTTTAAACATTGGTCATTGTATATTGTGACAGTTTGAGTGCAATATGTCTGCCAAGGATCAAATCCATCATGAAAGAACTAAGCACATATATAAGGGTGAAGGTGATGAAAGTGGGCACTGCTTTTAATCTCGTTGATATGTTCATTAAGACAGTGCTACATGGCAAGTTCCAACATTGTTTGGACTTGCTAAATATTTATAGTTCTTGAGGTCCATGCAGAGACCATATGAGGCAGAAAGAAGTATCGGTACATCTACTTTATCTATAAGAGAGTTCAAATCAAGGTGGAGATTTGTTATGTTGGCTATTCCCATTATTCTCATATTATTTGTTTCCATATCTACTGGATTAGTATCTTGTAATTAATATATTATTGATTTGTAAAGGATATTATCCTAGTGTATTATTCTTTCCTTATTTGTATTGAGAGGGTTTCTCAATTTAAGAAACACCTATTGTCAATAAAATTTATTTGAAACAAGATAACCACGCCCGTTCCAAGGCCAAGCACCGGAGACATCGAAAGAGTAATGTCACAGCCGAGCCTCGAACCTGGGACTTTGAAGGGAGCATACCCTCAAAGTCCAAGTCTTCAACCATTGTGCCACCCTTTGGGGACCTATTATCAATAAATTAATAGAGAGAAAATATTCCTCACTTTATATTTTTGCACATGGTATCAGAGCAAAAATAATAAATTTTAAAAAAAAAACCCATAAAAGTCTTTTTTCAAAAGCCCACAAACCCTAGCCGTCATCGCTCATGTGCACCACCGTCGTCATTGTGCACTACCGTCATACCTACTCTAGCTTCGACAGACAACTCTGACCAAGCTATCGCCGTCGATAGTGCTTGTCCCGGTCACCGGAAACGCATTCGCGAGAGGAGTTTCGAAGTTGTGAGGGTCGTTTTTAAAATTTTTGAAGTCACATTTGTGAGGGTTGTCACGCACATCTGTGAAGTGAGTGGATTTGCACATCTCAGATTGTTTGTGAAGATTGGAACACCGTTGACTACAAATCTGGCCACCTCGTGTTGAAGATCAACTCCACCTTTGTTTGTTTTCTTTTCCTTCTGGTTTCAGTGTCCGTATTTGGTCATTTAGTGTTGTTAGTTGCTGATTTGTGGGTATATTGTTACTTTCTGACTTTAGCTACTGTGGGTATAGTTATTGTTGATTCTGTGGCTATAATTACCTAGGTATAAACTTACTGTTTAGCAATAATAATGGATACTAAATCTCCTATTGCTAAAGTTTCAGAAAATCGTGGTCAGATTAGTAGTCCTACTATTCAAATTACAACCATTCGACTTAATGGTGACAACTTTCTCCAATGGTCACAAAGTGTTCGAATGTATATTCTATGGTAGAAGACATCAGTAGTAACTACATGCGTTACTCCACTGCTAAGGAATTATGGGATAGTATCACGGACATGTATTCTGCCATGAAAAATCAATCACAAGTGTTTGAACTGAGTCACAAACTAAATGACATCAAACAAGGAGGTAATTCTGTTACTCAATATTTTCATTCACTGAAACGAATTTGGCAAGATCTTGATTTATTTGATAATTATGAGTGGAAGTCCACGGAAGATCAGAAGCACTATAAGAAAATTGTTGAGAGTGGTCGAAGTTACAAATTCCTAGCTGGCCTTAATGTCGAGTTTGATGAAGTTCGAGGCAGAATACTAGGTAAAACTACTCTTCCTAATATCAATGAAGTGTTTTTTGAAGTACGTAGGGAAGAGAGCCGTCGAAATGTGATGATTGGTAAAAAGCCAGTTGATACTATAGAAATCTCAGCATTGGTTTTTAAGGCCACTGCAAACAAGGCATTTGATCAGACAAACAAGTCTCGTATGTGGTGTGACCACTACAACAAACTGTGGCATACTCAGGAGAAATGCTAGAAGATCCATGGGAAACCTGCCAATCATAAAAGCAACAGACAAGGTGAAAAGAGCATTCCACCAACCTCTAGTGTCAACAGTGTTGAATCATCTCCATTCAATCAAAAGCAAATTGATCACATCCTGAAGCTACTAAAGACCACTACGACCTCTAGTAATCCTAGTGTTTCCTTGGCACAAACAGGTAATTGTACCCATGCCTTCTCCTGTCTTACTACAGCTCCGTGGATTATAGATTCTGGAGCTTCTAACCATATAACTAGCTCCCCAAAATTTTTTGAGTCATACTTTCCATTATATTGTAATGAAAACATTAGAATAGCAGATGGTAGTTTTACTCCTATTTCTGGAAAAGGAGCCATTAGGTTATCACCACACCTTACACTATAATCTGTTCTTCATGTTCCTAAATTAGCTTGCAATTTACTTTCAGTTAGCAAGATTTCTAGAGATTCTAACTGTCGTGTTACTTTCTAAGCTTTCATACATTGTGTCTTTCAGGAGCAGGAGTCGGGGAAGACGATTGGACGTGCTAGGATGCTTGATGGCCTTTACTATTTTGAGGAAGCTTCAACTAGTCATAAAAAAGTTCAGAGTTTAAGTAGTGTTAGTTCTACCTCTGCTAGGGAAACTTTGATGTTGTGGCATTATAGATTAGGACATCCTAGTTTTTTCTATTTAAAGTATTTGTTTCCTAAACTCTTTAAAGGAATTGATTGTTCTACCTTTCACTGCGAACATTGTGTCTTTGCAAAAACTCATCACACTTCTTATTTACCTCAAATTTATAAAGCTTTCATACCATTTTATTTAATTCATAGCAATGTCTGGGGACCATCTAAGGTAGTAACTCAGAGTGAAAAACGGTGGTTTGTTACCTTTATCGATGATCACATCCGTGTAACCTGGGCCTATCTTTTAACTCACAAGTCTGATGTTAAAGAGGTGTTTATCCGTTTCTATAATATGATTGAAACCCAATTTAAAACCAAAATCAGTATCTTACATTCTGACAATGGCACCGAATATTTCAATACCTATCTAACTGAGTTCTTACACGCCAAAGGAATCTATCACCAATCATCCTGTAGAAATACTCCTCAACAAAATAGCATTGCAGAATGAAAGAATAGACATTTATTGGATGTTTCTCGGGCCATTATGTTCTCTATTCATGTACCCAATACTTATGGGGTGACACGATTCTTACCGCTACTTACCTCATCAATTGAATGCCTACTAAGGTTTTAAGTTTTAAAACTCCTCTAGAACACCTAAGAACCATCTTTCCTACAATTCGAATTTTCTCAGATCTACCTGTCAAGGTCTTTGGATGTACTACCTATGTTTATGTGTCCAACCCATCACAATCCAAACTAGATCCTCGAGCTATAAAATGCATATTCTTAGGCTATGTCTCCCATAAACAGGCGTATAGATGTTACGATCCTTTAACAAGGAAATTCTTTGAAAGTATGGATGTGTCGTCTGTAGAAACCCAATACTTTTTTATACCCAATTCCCTTCAGCGGGAGACATCTGCTATTGAAGGAAATTTTTGGGATACCTCACCTCTTCCAAATATCATACACTCTGAAGCTGTGAATTCTAATATGATGCCTAATATGGAAGGTTTCTCCTCAGGGGGAGAAACACTACAAAATATGATGCCCAACATGTAAGGTTCCTCCTCACATGGTTGATCCGACACACAACCAATCTGACACTCCGACAACTAATCCTTATGATCCAGGTAATTTATCTTTAAATCTTCCTTCCACTTCTCTTCTTGAGAATAATGTACCTGATGCTTCTGACCTTGATGTTCCCATAACTTATAGGAAAGGAACCCGTAATTGTACTTGTACCAAATATCCCATTGAGAATTACTTATCCTACAAGAAACTGTCAGACACCCATAGGGCTTTTACCTCTAGGATAGCTAACCTGTTTGTTCCAAGGAATACACAAGAGGCCCTAGATGATCCGAATTGGAATCTAGCAGTCAAGGAGGAGATGAATGCGTTAAAACAAAATGACACATGGGACATAGTTGAATTGCCAAAAAATAAGAAGACGGTAGGGTGCAAATGGGTGTGCACTATAAAATATCATGCAGACGGGAGCGTTGAAAGGTACAGAGCAAGATTGGTCGCTAAGGGATTCACCCAAACCTATGGAATCGATTATCAAGAGACGTTCGTTCCAGTGGCCAAAATTAACTCTATAAGGGTATTGCTAGCCATTGTTGTCAATGAAGATTGGCTTTTGTATCAACTTGACGTCAAAAATGCATTCCTTAACGATGACCTCGAAAAAGAGGTATTTAAGGACTTACCACCTGGCTTTCAAAAAAATGATGGAAGTAAAAACGTGTGCAGGTTAAAAAAGTCATTATATGGCCTCAAGCAGTCACCTAGAGCATAATTTGAACGATTTGGGAAGGCAGTTACGAGCTATGGATTTCTTTAAAGCCAGGGAGATCACACTATATTTTACAGACACACTAGAAAAGGCAAGATGGTCATTCTGATAGTGTACGTTGATAACATAATAGTGACTGGCAATGATGAGGTGGAAATAAACACTATGAAGAAAAAGTTAGCAAATGAGTTTCAAATCAAAGATTTGGGAGTCCTAAAATACTTCCTAGTGATGGAATTTGCAAGATCAAAAAATGGAATTCTGGTAAATCAAAGGAAATATGTCATAGATTTACTAGAAGAAACTGGGTTACTCGATTGTAGACCAGCAGAAACTCCTATTGAACAAAATGTGGAATTGCAAGCAGCAACATGTGAAGAAGTAAAGGATAAAG
>JBBMKA010000021.1:11119345-11129958 GCA_037833695.1 Sechiopsis laciniata | reverse complement strand
CTTCCTCTCAAGTTCTCTACAATAAATTTCATCTCTCTCTAAGGAAGTCTTTAAATTCTTAGTCACATTGCAAAAATAAAAACAAAATTTTGAATCCTAATTTTTTAAGTTTCCAAAACATGGCTCAATTTTTGAAAACATAGGTAAGAAGTAGATAACAAAACAAGGAAATTCATAAGTGACAGATAGTATTTTTAGGCTTCATTTTAAAATACCAAATAATTATTAAATGAAGCCTTAAATTTTTCTATCTTTTAGATTTGTGTCAATTAGATCTCTTACTTTTAAAAGTGTTTAATATCATTGAATTTCAATTTTATATCAATACGTTCTTGAATTTTAAAATGTTTTTAGTCGATCCTTATACTTATCATTATGTTTTACTAGATCTTTGAATTTTCAAATTTTTGTCAAATAGATCATTGCGGTATTTAACCTTATTTTAAAATTAAGGTGCCCACTCAACCCAATGTTGAAAGTTGAAAGTTAAGGGTCCTATTAGATACAAAATTCAATTTTCTTTCTAATAAATCCATTAATTTTTAATTTTTTTTTTTAAATATACTATGAATTTATTAGACCCAAAATTGAAGCTTGAGGGACCCATAAGACAATTTTAAAGTCAAAGACCTATTAAAGAAGTATTTTTTAGACACTTTTTTTTATATATAGAAATATTAGATACAAATTTGAAAGTTTAAAGATGAATTAATGAATTCCATGATTATAATAAATCAATATTAATGTTAAATTTTAATAATCGATTTATATAATTACTGGTCATAAAATTAATCATATGATTAATAAATTTACAAAATCTTCTATAAAATAATGAAGGGGAGATGAGAAAGGCAAGGGAGAAGATATATATATACCTCCCAGGTTTAAGCCTTAAAGTTGTTGAGAATTTAGAGTAAGCACCAGTGTATTCAGGTGATAAGTCCTCCCCACCACTCCAGCCATCAAAAGTTCCCATAACTTGCACACTCTATTCAAAAGATGGAGACTTCAAGAAACTTCAAACAAACAAAATAAAATCAAACAAAAAATCCAAATGATTTTTGAAATTTAACCATGTGGAAGCAGGTTTAAATATGGTGAGTAATTTCTTAACTAGTTGAGTTATACTCGGTTGACACTTCTAGTTGATTGATAGTATACATGGAACCTCCTTGTTTTTCAATAGGTATGTAATATTCATTCTATTGAAACGTTTTTTGTTTTCTATAGACAAGAAATAGTAGACATGCATGCAACCAACCAATATATCATTAGAATATTAATGATACACTAACAATTTGTTAAGGATGTTAGTGGAGTTTTATTTTACACAGAATGAGTGGGAATGAAAAGAGCTGGACAATCCACTCATGATAGGAAGAGTCTAAGCACCTTAAATTACTTAAGACTGGTGTTCTTTATTTATCAATATTTCAGCTAACTTGGTTTCTTCTATCAGAATAATTGAGAGGCTTTATTGTAACCTCTCTTAGCCTGGCCTTATTTATTTTCCTTTTACTAATGAAATTTCATGTTTACTATTAACAAAATAAGCACAATACGGTTTCTTTTGAGAGAGGAAGAAAAGTCAAACAAATTATAGAACTTTCTGATCTTTACCTCAGCCATTCCATACCAGAACAGTGGAACATCTTTTGATTGCACCAATTCTACATCTTTTATTTGATCCTCAATCTTTTTATGTACAGCTTCAAAGAAAAAGATGAGTCCATAAAAAAACAAGTCAACAATACCATGAAGAGCAGCACACAAGTGCAGAAAGAAGAAAGTAATAAAACTCAGGTGCAGAGGAAGAAGCTCACTATCATTAAAATCAAAGATTTGAATCATCATTATACCTTGTAATTTTGTGAGAAGGTGAGAATGAATGTATTTCCCATTAATCTTTCTCGTACCTTCTGGAATACCAGATTGTGCTATTTCTTCTGCTAGTTTGATCAAACCCTTTTCGTAACAATACATACGTGAAAGAAGATTACAACTTCTATGATTATTGTCTGACTAAATGTAGGGAAGAATTAGAAAAAACAAAAAACATGGAAGATATAAAATGGTTAGAATGAAGCCTAACCTGAATTTCATGATCCAAGTCAGCAAGTTCGGTCTTAACGTTAACTAAATCATTGTCCTTAACATGTAGCTGAAAAGATAAAATATGATTACACTTTTTGTTCCTCCATCGATTCCAAATATTTTGGCTACACACATCAATTTCAATTTCCATCAATACTATGTCTTAAAAGAATCAAGGAGATAAGAAACCACCATCTCAAATTCCCCAGGAGTCGACAAATAAAATTTACAGTGGTCAACATATATATTCTTTTTGGAAATAAAAGGAATATACAGTATTCAATATTAATCTTTTGGATCGATATCTTTAGATGCATCTTATGGGAATTTTGAATTGAAAGAATAGAGAGCTTTACGTAGATAAATATTGTAGCTCTCTATTTTGTTTGTTTCAACCTCGTAAACCTTGAACAAATCAATGAAATGATTTCTAATATATATGTGCATATGAATAAAGAAAATGTCTAAGAAAGTGACAAGAGTTTGAAACAATAGATGACTCATACAAGTGAAATATCATTCTGCCACCAAATAGGAACTCAATTAAAACGCTTAATTTATAGCAGATATTAGTCAAAGTAATACTGTTCTACTTCTATGGACGAAGAACTAAATGTGTAACTCAACCTACCACACACTCCACACACTTAACTAATCGTGTCGTAGGTAGAGTTACACGTTTAGTTCCTCATCCATAGAAGTAAACAATATGTCAACATTATTTTGACTAATGTCTTATATATGTGCACGCATGCATATTTGGAACCAATCTTCAGATTCTGTAAAAGTGGGAGACAAATAGATTAAGCCCCATTTGATAATCATTTTGTTTTTACTTTTTGAAATTTAAGCCTACAACAACTATTATATCATATATTTTTTCTACATGGATATCTACATCCTACCTATATTTGTAGAAACCAAACCAAAATTCGGCAACAAAAAAAAGTAGCTTCCAAATGTTTGTTTTTATTTTTTAAATTTGGTTAGCATTCATATACTCTCTTAAGAAAAGTTAGATACATTGTAGGAAAGATGAAGCACATTGTAAAAAATATGAGTAAAAGTAAGCTTAAATTTTAAAAACCAAAAACAAAAAATCAAATGGTTATCAAACGGAACCTTAACTTTTAGAATTTTGATTCTAGTTTTTGAGTTAATCCACCATCTAAAAAAAATAAGAAAGCTCATAATATTAGGTAGTAGAAATGCCCATTGGACTACAATCAACGGAGTCCGAAAATAAGCACCATCTATCTAAAATCCAGTCCAATAGAAGATATAGTAAACATAAAACATTATCACCAAAATAAAAAATTGAAGAAAAATGAGCATGCATCTGTGTAATGAAAAGAGCTTTCGTTAACACACTTGTAACATAAAAAATTTCATTTGTCTTTACACCTGTCGTTTGAGAAGTCGGTTTTGCTGATTAGCATGACTGAGCTTTTTGACAAGCTTCTCTCTTTCTGAATCAGCCAATAATGCATTTAGCTGTAGTTAATTATGACACATTCAGATCTTTGACAGATAAAAAAGCTGGATATCATGTTTTCTGAAAAGAAACATTCTAGAATGGAAGGAAAACAGCCTCATCAGCATTAAAGACATGCCCATGAAATTTTGGTTGCTTTTTTTTAATACAGCATTTTTGTTTATTTAAGCTCACCTTTCAACTTGTACGCAATCAGGCACTATGTTTTGTTTTCATCAACTCGTCTTATTTTTACTTAATGATCTGAAATCTATCATAGGAAATGAGGATCGTAACTTATATAACACTACAATTTGTTTATGAAATAGTGATTAAAAAATGGAGCATATCGATATTCTTGAAGATTCTTTTAACATTGAAACGGCTATTTTGGAGATCAGTATATCTATGTATTCCTTCACTGCAGCCTTTTTCTTTGCTTACAAACGTATTATTATTTTTTTTTTGAAACAAGGGTAATCATGCCCGTCCCTAAGCCAGACACCAGAAGACATCGAAAGAATGGAGCATGGGAGATGTCTACAAATTAATATCACAAGTAAGTTTCGAACCTGGGATCTTGAGGGGAGACATCTTCAAAGCCCAAGTCTTCAACCAACTGCACCACCCCTCGAGGACCTCACTACTATTATTATGTTTATTTTTTTGAAATAAGGGTAACCACGCCTGTCCCTAAGCCAGGCACCGGAGACATCAAAGGAGTAATGTCACAGTTGAGTCTCAAACCTGGCACCTTGAGGGGAGCATACCCTCAAAGCCCAATTCTTCAACCACTGCGCCACTCCTTGGGGACAACTATTATTATGTTTAGGATAATCATAGCTGACTAAGTTGAGATAAATTTATCTAACCCTACAACACTCTGAGAATGTAGGTATGTGGCCCAAAGTTTGAACTCGTCATCAAATCCCTCCCCAATAGGTACTTTCTGTCACTAACATTCTCGAAACCTTCCCAAAAACACCAGAATTTCTAAATTCCCAAACCATGGGAATCCTTTTGATTTTCTTTTACCTCTATATTCCTTTCCACATAATCACTTTTAGCCATGCTCAATGTAAGTAGTGTCCCATTCTAAACTTCTTTTTGAAGATCCGTAAGAGGAAATCCTTGTAATCCTGACAAGAACCACTAACATCGAATTTACATATGTGCAAAGATACATCAATCACCAAACACCAGTAAACTTCATTAGAAAGTCGGCAGTCGAAACTAAGGATATAATTAACTAAAGGCTACAAGAAATCATGAAAAAAAGAACACTGTTTTGGTAATGAAAGCTAAATGTTTTTAAGAAAGATTCTGGGGCAAGAGTCGAAGGAGAAACGATAACAAATAGGTATTAACTTATTCCATTCTCTGTCAATTAGCAGATTATGCAGTATCCATCATTCATTATCATGAAAGCATTAAATTCTGAACTTAATGTATACAGCATACACTTACCAGCTCGCTGCTAAGGGGTTGAGCCAGAATTCCCTCTGCAGTTACAATCTCCTCTTCATCTAGAGAAGGATCATCTGATTGCATTGCAGATTCCTCTGAAGTGGCAGGCAATGAATATCTTCTGTGAATCCAATAACTCCGAGGATGTGTCGTCACAGAGGGTTCATGAGAATGGATCAACGTGCAAGAAACCATCCTAAAGATCCACGTCGCCATATTGCATGAAGGGTTATTCAAGTTTTCCCTCTTTAATTTTCTTGCAATCTTGGAACTCAGTAAGATTTCCTTGTTCAGACAAGACCTAACCAAGATCATAAGAAAGTAATAATGGCATCAAATTCTAAAAAATTAGAGTCAAGAAATATATAACCGAAGCTCAAGTTAACAAAATACTATGAATTTCATAACAATAATTTTCTAGTATAGAAAAGAATGTGTACCTTGGAGCACAAATCTCCATATCGGAAGGCTCCTCCTCCTATTAACAAAGAACAAAAAGCTCATGAACTATCAAAGGAAGTATGAAGATTCTAATATTTTCACGTTAGCCATAGAAAGCATACCAAGAACATAAGACATATAGTTTCATCAAAAGAAAATTTGACTCAATGTCAGAAAGAAGTGAAAGCCATATGCAATTAACCCTCCTCTCTCTGCGGTAAACAACGTTTTTATGAGTTGTCATAAAAAAAACATTTTTTTTGTGGATCAATTATTCTTCACTCTAGTTTTTTTTTCCGGACTTCACTATAAACAGGGTTCTTCTCTTAGCCTCCCTGATTATGCTGAGAAAGCCCAAAATATTTCTTCACAGAAATACAACTTATTTAAGGTGGTCTTTGAAAGTACGAACATTTCCTACTAAGAAAGCTTTGTTTGTCAAGTATGAGAAGCCTAAAGTTACAAACCCTGCCACTAAGATTAGAGCAAAAAAGGAGAGAGAAAAGAACTCAAACTACTTAGTGAAACCACAACTATCGGGAGTGGGGGATTCAAACGCATGAACTCTTGGTCATGAGTACACACTTACGCCATGACTCAGCTATGCTTTTATTGGCATCCACTAAAACGACTTAGTTAAACCAAAACTAAGTAACTAAGGCATAACTGTTTGGTTTTTTGTTTTCGGTTTTTGAAATTTAAGCTTATTTTTACTCAAATTTCCTACAATGTATTTCATCTTTTCTTAAGAGAGTAAGTGAATGCTAGCTAAATTTAAAAAAAGAAAAACAAGCTTTTGGAAGCTAATTTTGGTTTGGTTTTTAAACGTATAGGTAAGATGTAGATGTTCAAGTAAGAAAAATCATATGATAAGGTAGTTGTTGTAGGCTTAATTATTAAAAATAACAAACTAAAAACAAAATAGTTATAAAATGGGGCCTAAAAGTCTAAACCAGTTAAGCTAATTTTAGCTCACTAAGCTTGATCAGTAGTAAGAAGTCAATAATCTGGCCCCCTAATACTTATTCACGTATACAAGATCAAAAACAGAATAATCCTCGTGAAATTATATATTTATACACTAATACTCCAAATGACGATTCTACCTCATTAGAGTGAAAAAGTCTTCAACAAAACACAATTTCTAAAACATATAAATTACCTTTACACAGACACATTAATCAGTAATCACAGCTCGTTTATCTAAATTTATTCGCTTACATCTCTAATTTCTTATAGGTGGCCGAAAGAAATTGAGTGTGAATTGAATCGAAAGAGAAAATGGAATGATCAAACTTACTCAACCCTAGCACAACGGCCGAAATTGAATCCTCAATGAAGCGTTTGAAGCTCCAATGGCAATGGCTTCCGTGAAGCTCGAGAAAATCCTTTTGGAAATAAAACTCCGTAAATTTCGACCGTCGCAAATTCACCAAGTTGAGATCTTCAGGAAAAAGCCGCGTCTTGGTTTGGTTTATGATATCGTATAAAGTTATTTTTCATTCATCAAATTTAAACCGATAATCTATTTGTCACTCAATTATATTAGGGGATAATATCAGAATTTTGAAAAAAATTTGTTTATAACCAGAAACAAAAGAAAAAAAAAGAAGAAGGAAAAGACCCTATAAAATTATCAAAATGTCAATACTTAAAATCTAGTGAATTGATGAAAGCAAGTAACTTCACTGATTGAAAGTAATTTGTTTAATTGATTGAAATTATGTAAATTTAGTTGATCGTAAGAATGACACTATTAGAATATGAAAAAGACACAAAATCTGCTCTACATGAAATATTTTAGACAAAATGTTATGATTAAAATTGTTGAAATAAAAGTTACCCATTTATAACAATTTTCTATTATATTTTTTAATTAAAAAAAAAACTAAATTATAATAGTAAAGATAACATTCTTATTAACATAGGAGGTGGATTAAATAATAATTATTGTAGTGGTCTGTATTTTCATGTATCAATTAGAGTCGATATTTATCTTTCTTAGTTTCAATTTGTCTAATACCTTTGGGTGAAAATTTATGTGATATTATAAGTTAAGAGTTTGAATTTTGAAATAAGATAAAGTTTTTCTTAGTTCAAATTGAGGGAGGAGATTTCAAATCCTACAAAGAGTACCACCAATTAATCAAGAGTACACTACCAACATTTTCGATAAGATAAAAGGTTTGAAATTAATGTTAAAACATACTGGTTTTGTTTATGAGAAAATTAAAAGGCCCGTAAGAAAAAAGAGTAAATTAAAAGGGAATGACATTATTGTATATAAGATATAGTTAAACCCTAGTTACCTTTACCGTGTGTTGTAGAACACAAGATAAAAGATTCAAAGAAAACAAAAACTAGTTTCTTCCCTTTATCTCTCTCTTAACAAACGAGGCCATCTCAATTGAGCTTTCTTCTCCTTTGATCTTCATCTTCTTCTTCAATTTGGTTTCTTTTTGTTGATTCAGTCTCCAAAGTTCATCAAAATTCAATTATTAAAATGCTGAATTTATTGAATCGATCACTTAGGTTGGGATCTTCCAATCCCAAGTATATATAAGAAGATTTTTTCACTGAGTTATCTTGATTCTCAAGAATTATTATTGATTTTTAGTACATCTTTTTGTAGTAGATCTCGATCCAGGTTAGATGGACCGATATCTTATTAATTAAAGAGTTCTTTAATTTCCTTTATGTTTTCTCCTCTTATATTGGGAGCGAATATATAAGAAATTCTTTTACGATTATTATTAATGAGCGATCTTTTATTATTTTTTTTAAAAGAATACCCAACTGATTAATATATTCATACATGATCAATATTATCAGTTTTTAGCCTCCTTTTATGTTATTTGCCCAACAAAATAGCAAACCAAAATATAATTTGTAGATTAAAAGCACTAAAATTCATTGTGAAGGTGAAGAAGGCAAGCTACAGGGAAGCACAATGATTTAGATAATTCAAACAACATAATTAAGCTAGTAAGTAAATAACAGAAGCTTGCTTTCTAAAACAAATAAAAATAACATCTCTCGACACAGTCCTTATTGCTTCAAATTACCGTGGGGAATTATGAATAGTTGCGCTTATATGGGCTATAAGTTTCTTTTGGAGGGATCTCAAGTTTGGGGCCAACACAGTTATATCTATCCGGCCGATCACATGTTGGTTTGTTCGGAACTCCAGTAAGGCTAGTGCCTACGGGATTGTTATCGGCTGCAAGGCTTGGAAAAGCTGAGTCATCGATGCCGTCGTCTTCTCCGACGAGGCATTCCTCGGTGAGACCGTCACACCATGTCAATGGTGTAGCAGCGACCGTCTCGTTGCCGAAATTGGAAGGGCTTAAAGAAGCAGCCTTGCAGTTGCTTGCACTCAGTGTCAAAACTAAAATCGCCGTTACCATCACCACCGTCGCTGCCGCCGTCATTGCTGTTCTGGTGTCTGAACTTGAAGAATGTTCAATAAAAATAGATCTGGGATAACATGAGGAGAAGAAGGAGGGATAAGAAATCCGTGATCTGACCCCATTTTATAAAAAAGTGAGGAGAAGGAGGCATAAGAAATCCGTGATTGCTGACCCCATTTTATAAAAAAGTGAGGAGAAATATATATATAAAAATATGATTTAGTTAAAAAAAAAAGTTGAATATGGGACAATGGACATTTTTGCCCAACTCAATTTTAACCCAACCAAACACAATTAGAGAGACAACCCTAATCTAACCTGTATACTTTTGGGTTGGGTTGGATTGTCGAATTTATGAATATATTGCAAATATAAATCTCTTTTATCAAATTAGTCATATACTATAGATAAACAAAATACAATCTTCAACCGTTATCATATCAATATAATGAAATTAATATAAACATTAAATATGCAAAATATCCAATCAAAAGGCAGTCACCATTAGTCGTTCATATAGAAGATCAAAACTATAGAACATAACAACAAATACATTTGACTTCCATAAAGAAAATAAATAATTAAAACAACAAAAATAGATGACATAATTTGACTTCCATAAAACAAATATATAATTAAAACCAACAAAAATAGATGACATAATTTAACTATTTTTTATCATGATATACACATTGATGTTCACAGCTTTCTTTTTATCCGAGATCATGTGAAAGAATGAAGCGTGAAATTGCTGCATGTCAGTCAGGATCAAATTGCAGATATTTTAAAAAAATCGTTACCAAAAATTTTGTTTGATATATTCAAGAAGATGATTGACATAACGAGTGGTATGAACATTATTCATACAAAGAGAGAAATGGATGAACAAGATATTATTTTCTTAAAGAAACTAATACAAACCCTTGACTCATTTACAAAGAGTCAATATATGAACTAATTTAACAAAGTAACTAACCAATCCGTTTTAATACACAAAGCAACAACTGGACCAATAACGAATCATTTAACGAATAAAATAAATTTATCCAAAGGCTAGATACACACTCATTACTTTTAAAATTGAGAGCTCTAATGGGTTATCTTGATAGCTCCCCACAAGCCAATAGAATCTGAAGATGAGACATTGAGCTTGGATGCTAGAGGTTGAAACCGTGCAACAGAGAGAGGTTTTGTAAGCACATCTACAACTGGCGCCGAGGCTGATAAGTGTTGAATAGACAATTGTTGCTTAAGAACAAGGTCTCGTACGAAATAGATATCTATTTCGACGTGCTTAGTCCTCGAATGCAGTACTGGATTAGCACTAAGATGTACAGAACTCAGATTATCACACCATACAATCGGTGAATAAGGAAGAGAAATGTGTAGATCATTGAACAATGCTTTTAACTAGAGTAGTTCAGCTGACACATGGCTAAGCTTTTGTACTCAACTTTTGTACTCAATCTTGATATTATACTTTTCTTCTTTGCAGCTCATTGAATTAGGTTTCCTCCAGAATACACATAATAGCCCGATGTATACTTCCTATCATTTGGATCAGATGCCCAGTCTGCATCCGCAAATCCTTCCACTTTTAAAACATCTGACTTTCTAAACAGCAACCCATGTTTTATAGTCCCAGCAAGACATGATAAATCTAAAATAATGATATTTATTGTGTCAATCTTCCATATAATTTAATTGATTATTGTACTTAATTATAG
>JBBMKA010000021.1:11074917-11113310 GCA_037833695.1 Sechiopsis laciniata | reverse complement strand
GTTTATTAGATCAATAATATTATAAATTTATTTTATTTTATTTTATTAAATATTAATAATAATAATTTTTTATTTTTTAAAAAACCAAAAATCATTATCAAACGTATTTTTAGTTTTTAATTTTTAAAAAACAAAAAAAATAATTATCAAATATGTATGATTTTTATTTTTTAAAACAAAAAACTAGAATAAAAAACCAAAAACGTGAAACAAAAAACAAATGATTATCAAATGAAGCATAAACTTTTCATCACCATAAACACCAAAGTTAACCCAAAAGTTCTTTTTTTTTTAACATCAACGAGTATAACATTGACGAGTTATTACTCGTTTTTTAAAGTTTGGATCTATCTTACATTTATGTAAAAATATCAATTCGACAGATGTCTTATATTCTTTTGAGAATTCCTTAATTTACAGTTTTTTTTTTTTTTTTTTTTAAATTTTATTTTAGTTGGTTTTAGTTCGAGATGTGGATGGAGATAAAAAAATTTAATTTTCTTTTTAGAGGAGAATTGTTGTAGGGTTTGTTTTCTTTTTTAAATGAAACACTTTGAATTATATATATATTCCACCTTACCAGCCATCAATTTCTCATTAACTTTGATCATGACAAAAGTGGAAAAATTTCCACATACTTTGTTTTCTTTCTTTCCATTCAAATGAAATGATTCCTCAAACACTTTTTTTTGGGCCTTTTCTTTGGATTTCTTAAGTCAAGGTCACGTGTTCGTATCAATTTCTCACTCATTGATTGCCTTTAATATGTTTTTCTTTTTATTATTGACTCTACATTTCCAGCGTTTTTTTTTCTTTTTTCTTTTTATTATTGGTTCTATATAACTTTGACACACAAAAGGGTAAAATATAAACATATTTCTAAAATTATAGAAAGAAAAAAAAAATCTAATAGAGAGTATTTTATCTTCGTTAGAAAACTAACAAGAAGCCTACTAGAAGAACTAATTTCAAGCTTTAAAAAACATATATGTATATATATCTACACTAAAATTGAACCAAAATGGAAAACTTGAAAGTAATGGAAATAGTTTTTGAACCAAAGTAAATAAAATTCATAAAATCCAAATAAAAATCGAAAAGCAGCCATAGAGAGACTAAAATGGTAATTCAACCAAACTCAATATTATCCAATTTATTGTCAATAAAATAAAAAGAATAAATTTGAAGGTATAAATCAGGTGAAATAGTAGTTGCCATTAAGATAAACCAAATTGGGTTTCTTCCTCTCTTCTTTATCCAAAGAAAAAGAGGGTGCTTTTTTTTTTTTTTTTTTTTTTTCTCTTTTTTGGAGAAAATTAAAGGATTGAAAATGGAGAATTTGATGGGTCTGGTAAGAATCCATGTGATTAGAGGTGTCAATCTTGCTGTAAGAGATATTGTTAGCAGTGATCCTTATATTGTTTTCAAGATGGGCGAACAGGTCATTTCTTCTTCTTCATCCTTTTTTTTATTATTTTTTTCTGGTTTGGTTCTGGTTTTGTTTAAGCTCTTCACAACAAAAAAAAAACCTTATACTTATGTTTTTGGTTTTTGGGTTGTGTTGAATCTGCTTGATGTTTGGATGATTGTTTTTTTATTTTTGTTCCTTTTTGTGTTTCATGGTATTTCAAAACTAGATTAAATTTTATGTGAGAGCTAAGTTTATCTTTGATTGTTAACAATTGAAAAAAAGAGATTAGATAACACTTATATTGAGCAAAATTTGACCAGTAGGAGAGGACTTTCTTGTATATATAAATCTTTAGTTGGACATAAATTATTCTCAAAAAAAGAAAAAGAAAAAGTTAGGACTTAAACTTTTAAGTTCAGCAGTTTTTGAATTATTAAGGCAGCATTTGATAATCATTTAATTTTTTTATTTTTTATTTTTAAAATTTAAACTTATTTTTACTTATATTTTCTATAATGTGCTTCATCTTTCTAACAATGTATCTAACTTTTCTTAAGAAAGTATGTGAATGGCTAATTAAATTTCAAAAATTAAAAACTAACTTTGGGAACTATTTTTATTGTTTTTTTTCTAAATTTTGATTTAATTTATATAAATATAAGTAAGATGTAGATATTCATGTAAAAAAAAAAATATATATTTAGTATGCTAATTATTATAAGCTTAAATTTTATAAACCAAAAATTAAAAACAAAATAGTTATAAAACAAGGTTTCAATTTCCAACAAAATCATAGTTTAATCCATAAAAAAGTATGGACTTATAATGAAAGAGTACCATGTGTTTAAATTTATTTTAACTTAGGGAACTTTTCGGATTTGATTTTAAACTTTTGTACTGTTTTCATGCTTAGTTGATTTTGACTCTGTTCTTGGGATGTTGTGCTAATTTTTAAATTAATGGGGGGAGGGAGAGTTAAAGATTTAATTTATTTTTTCCCGTTCTTGTCAAAAAAAAAAAAAGATTTACTTTATTCTTGAGTAAAATATTCTTTTGGTTCCGAATTTTGAGATTTGTTTAGTTCTTTGAATGTTAAAAAAAAAAAACTTTTTTTTTAAGATAAATTTTTTTTAAAAAAATTGGCCTTCTACAGTAAATTTAAAGTTAATATTAACTAAAGTTGGTTCAATAATTTTAATACAATCTAATACAACATGTAAACCTATTTTTAATTTATAAAGAAAGATGATAATTAAAAAAAAAAAAAATTATAAGAACCAATTTTAAGTTTATTTTAAAAGTTCAATAACCTAAATAGAATAAGTTTCAAACTTTAAGGACTAAAATTGGACTATTAAAAGTTGAGGAATTAAAATCGTACAAGCTTGAAAGTTGTGAACAAAAATTGTATTTTACCCTTTATTCTTACTTGACAATTTTGACTTTTTATGAGTAGTATTGATTAGATTAGTTTTATGGACTAAATCAATTCTTTTGCTTGACATAGAAGTTGAAGACTCGTGTAGTGAAGCAAAATATCAATCCTGAATGGAAAGAAGATCTAACTCTATCAATCCGAGATCCAAATCTCCCTGTCAATTTGGTAAAGAAATAAATAACACATTTCACTTTTTTTTCTCTCTTATAAATATTCTTCGAAAAGCTGCTTAATAACATTCTTGTTTTGTCAATAAGAGTAACTGAACAACATTGTGTGTTTCCATGATTAAGAGATCACGAGTTTGAAATCTCCTCCCTATTATTGTTGAACTCTAAAAACAAAATAATAATAGTGATAATGTTCTTGTTGTGATTTGTGATTACAGGTTGTATACGACAAAGACTTATTTTCACTAGACGACAAGATGGGCAACGCAGAGTTTGATGTTCGCCCGTTCATGGAAGTTGTTAAGAAGAGATTAAACAACCTTGCAAATGGAACCATCATAAGAAAGATTCAACCAAATAGGAATAATTGTCTGTCCGAAGAAAGTTGCATTGTTTGGGCAAATGGACAAGTGATTCAAAAAATGTCTCTACGACTAAAGAATGTCGAGTCCGGTAAAGTTGAGCTACAATTGGAATGGATTGATATTCCTGGTTCTAGGGGATTGTAAATATATAAAACAAGTAATATATTTTATTATATAAGTTTATAAATATTTAAATCAATTATTTAATCTTTTATAGAATAGATATTTTATTTATTTAGATCTCATTTAAATAAATTAGACAATTTTTAATGGATGAATTAATAAAAATATTTAAATTCATTTAACCTTAATGGAAAAATAATTTCTCTCATAAATATTAAACATTAATATATTTTATTTATTAATTTCTCTAGTTTATGTGTCTCCTACAATATACTAATTTTCCAATATTTAATATATCTCATATATTAAATAATTGATTGAACACTTCAACTTAATAACTTCAACATAATCGAGCTAGCATGAGAAGTTGAAAACCTTATGGGCTAACAGGTTATAAGCTATAATAATTCAAGATAAATTTAATCAAACTCTTTAATTAAATTTCATATTTATTCGTTAATTATGTGTGACTTTATTCAATACTCATAGTTGAAATCTTACATATATATATATATATATATATATATATATATTTATTAGAGAACAAGTTATGCACATGGATATATATAATCAATAATATGTAAGTCTATCTTTTACAAGTTATTCATAATTATTGGGTTAAATCTCCATTTTGTTGGGAATTCACAGTCACAACACAACATAAATCATGGATCTTTTTAACTTAAAACGCTGTAAATCTAAACAAGTAATCTAAGCATGAAAAATCTTACATTGAATGGCGACTTTTGTCTATGGTTGACAAGTTTTAATCTTTTTTTTTTTTTTTTTTTTTGAAAAACAAGTTTTAATCTTTGAGTGTTAATAAACCAATGGATCTCCACGAACCTTCTACAAAAAGATCTTAAGGGGCTTCTATACTATGACTCGATTAAAGGTTCATCGCATAATGTAAGGTCTATTTTGAGTTGGGAGAGAACTTCTAGTAGAAGTGTAAAAATAAACCGACAACTCGAGCAATTTGAACTACCCAATCCAAACTATAAAGATTGTATTGAGTTTTAATTTTCTTTCAATTGAGTTGAACAATAATTTTATAATTTTCTTTGAGTTGAGCGATTCTTGAATTAACCTCTCGTCCTACCCAACTCAACAATAAAAAGAAGAAAGCATATGTGTGAACTTTAACTCTAAATATAGAGTTTATTTAAATCGTAGAATTAATAAAATATTTATTTAAATCATATGTATTGAGTTTTTCTTATTGGAAAATGAATAATTTATTTAAATCATATTTAAATAAATAAATTAGATCTTTAATTCCAATGGTTTAAATAATTGAATTATTAATATATCGGGCATATTTAGAATATCTCTCTTTAATATTTATCAATTTATATATCAAAATATTAATTAATCATTTTTTTAATATTTATCTAATAAATATTCATAATATAACAGTCTTAATGGTTTTAATATGTAGGCCTTCACATTCAAGTAAATAAACTCAACACACATATAATCAAGGGAAATAGTAGTAAACATCTAAAATTAGAAACTATCTTAAGAAAATGTCTACTCGTTTTTTGACATTAAATTTTTGTCTAAATCAAAATTAGGTGAAAAGAGATAATATTTGCATTTTTATTGTGCCCCTATTTTACATTTTTTAATATTAAAAAAATATAACAAAATAAAAACCAACCCTCCCCCTTAATTTAAGGAATAAAAAAGAAAGATATAAGTTGGAAGCTCTCTCCTTCATTTAAGGAATATATCTAATTACCATTATTATATATTTTTTTTTTACTTTTCAATTTATTTTTGCTCTTTATACTCTAAATATCTTCTTTCATCGATTATTTGAATCAAATAAATAATATTTATATCCTTCAACACTCAATCTCGGCCATTGATTTTTATTTATTTTTATCCTTTTATTTGTTTTGCAGCACTGTAACTCACACTTGCCACATTCTTCAGTCATAGATCGATCTCACTTCCACTCCCACTTTCGTGTTTTGTAGATTGATGATACAATTATGCACTGAGGTATTTCTTGAGTCTTTGTTGGATTTCACTTTCATTGAGCCAAGATATTCACAAGATTTTGTTTGTTTTTCTTCGATTCTTGGATAATGGAGGCAACGCCGATTACAATTACTTTTAACGAAGTTTGAGCCGATGCGAATATATATTCCAATGATAACACAATATGTGTTGACATCGTCCACAGATTCAACAATATCTAAACTTTTATCCATCATCACTGCATGTCTCAAATTGGACGAAAGTTCGAGTGTCTAGTCTTTTTCTTTTCAAATACTGGAATAACAAAGCAAATGGCAGACTGGTAACAAAAGATGCATGGAATGGATATTTAATGGGTTGCAAATAGTGTATACACCACCGATGCATTATGGTTGAAATCACGACAGTATGTATCAGTACACATGGATATATAACCAGAAACAAGAGATGCAAAAAAGAGGAGTAACATACACCTACATCGCCAAAGAGATAGAGATGTGCAGTGGGTGTTCAATGAGTTTGCAAACAGGTGTGTATAGTGACTTGATGTGTTCTGGCTAAAATCATGGTAGTATGTATTGGTACACATGAATATATAACCAAGAACAAGAGATGAAAAAAAAGGAAAACAATACATGTAAATAAAACTAGTCAATCCCACAAGCATGTATTCAATATGACAGCAAATGAGTTTATGAGTTTAGTATGTTCATATCATTAATATTGCTATCATTAAATTTAAAATAAATAAATAAATAAGAACAAAGATTTTTTTGTTATCTTTTAAAATATTATTTAAACTTTTTATGGTGTTGGTCAAAAGATTTTGTTTTAAATATGAAGATATTTTGCATTTGGTTGTTACAAAAAAATCATTATTTAAATAATAATAAAAAAAGGGGATAAAATTTGAAGATATAATAGTCCACATCATTTTTAGGAATTAATAATTTATTTGAAAAAATTAAAATAGATATTTATTTAAAATCTAAAAAAAGGTAGACATTATATTTTCTAATTTTAGACATTTATTTAGCTTTCCTATAATCAATCATCTATGAGTAGATTATTAAATCTTACAATTGTTTATTGATCTTACAATTAGATATCCTGTCCGCTCAACTTTTGTATTTATATTTTTTCCTTAAGTTTCACTAATTATTCTATGAACAAATTGTTTACGATCAAACCATAACGTGTATTTTCTTCTGCCAATAATTTTTTTTTTTTTTTTTTTTTTTTTGACTTCACCTGCCAATAAAAGATGAATACCCCTTTATTCAAACTCTAAAATTAGTACTTAAGAGAATTGTTCATCTATTTTCCTCAAAAAATAATTAATTTATATAAAGTCAAAATATTATTTTAGATGTATCAAAGTGAATTAACTCTATAGTAATTAACATTTATCCTCGACAATTAAAAAAAATAACATGTATAATAAAACAAATCTTCTATAGACTGTATTGGTATTCTTGCCTTGTCAAATATTTTTCCTTTCAAAACCCACCTTATCAAATAACTATAATCTATCCTACTTTACGGCTTTCAATAGGACAAAATCATAAATTATCACTTTAATTATTCGAGGAAACGAATTGTGATATAAATTAATATATACATGTAGACGTCTACGCCAACATCTAAAAATACACAGCCGACACTAATTATATCATTTAAGAAAATTTTATATATTGTTTTTTTAAGTCAACTTTTATGTATTGAAAAGGTCAACTACTTAATTATTACACTCCTAGTAGTCAAGAAAACTTTAAATAATTGAGAAGTGATGTCTTCTCTATGCTAACTATATTCCAAATAATTAATTTTTTATTAATTTTTTTCAAATTTAAATATTGTAAAATAGACGATATTTTTTATAAAAATATTCACAATATATACAAATTGATGGAGATCGTCGCACAAATATATAAGTTCAACGAACAGTGAACATTTGAATCTCCCTCATGGAAGGCCATATGAAATAATTTAGGATGGGTTGAAATTGACTTGGTCAAAAAAATAATAAATATCTTTTCCTTTAATATTATTATTAGTATTTTTTTAATTAATTAATAAAGTCACTAAGGAAAGAAGAACGGTAAAGCAAAGCTTTTTGTTTAAAGTACCACAAAGGGATGGAGACACTCATCGATCTCGTGATTATTTATATATTAAGATGTCATTGAGCTATTATTTTTATTGATAAAAATATTTATTTTATCTTATTTACCTTGTTTTGTTTAGTATTAGTTTTTTTTTTTTTTTGGAGTTCAAGTATAATTGAGAAGGATGAGAATTCAAACCTATAATTTTTTGAGTATGTATTTTTTCAATCTTATTTATCTTTTTTTTTTAATCACCATGTGGTTGTCCCACCAATTATTAAAGTAAGAAATAATAAAATGTGAGTAAGGAATATTTCTTCCCTTTGTTGTTTTCTACATTAACATAATTTTAATGTGGTGTCCATTGATGTTAAAGAAATATTTATGAAGACAAAACTATATTGTAAACAATTATTATTAGAAATACTACCACTTTCGCAATACCAAACTTTTTCCTAATAACATCTTTAAAAGATAATCTAATAACATCATGGTAAGCTTATAATTTATAGTACTAAAAAAAAGCTTATAATTTATAAGTTGTAATTTTAATTATAATGATAAAAATAACAAACATTATCCATACAAGTTTTAAACTCTTCCATTTTCATTGATGGTTCATGTGTAGGGCCAAGAAATGAATTCTCCTAACTTTGATAAATTGAGTTGATCAATTAGTCAAGTGAACATATTTATCACATATCTTTAAAGTATTGCATGAAAAGAAATGCAATAATTCTCCCATGGGCAGTAATGAGTTTTTTATTTTGGAAAAAATGGTATTGGGTCATTTTCAATTAAATTAACTAATATTTTTATGAACCAATTTTGTTAGTATATTTGATTTTCATTAGATTTCAATTTCCTATTTTTATTGTCTATCATTTATTTGATGCGTATTTCCATGGTTAGTTCAGACAATACTCTAATTACTAATTAGCAAGCGAAAAGAAAGTGCAGTGTTTTAAGTACTATCTGGTACGATTTAGTAGTTAAGATATTCAAAAAATGTAAATCCAATTTAAATAAGTATTTTTTTTTTAAGGAAAATTTATATCTTTTTTTTGTTGTTGGAATTTTTTCAATAGTGTTCAACTTTAATCTTGAAATAACGAAATAGTCAGTAAAATAATGGAATGTTAACTAGAATGATAACTAAGTTAATTTTAAGATATAATATATTGATAATGTGTATTTATGGTGCTTACATATATTTTTTTTTAAATAGTAATTAAAATGAAAACTCAAAAGACAAATTGACTTTTAATATTTTAAAATAATATAAATATGATAATTTTTTATCTTCTAAAAAATAAATGAAAAGTAAGATTCATTTTCATCCATTTTTATGTTATAGCGGAGTGAAATTTGAATTTATAACCTCGTAGTTACTAAGTTGTACAAGATGTCGTTAGAACTCTACTTTTATTAACATTTCTCATCCATTAAACAAGTTAAAATTTGATCAATTCTAGAATAACTCAATCCAACTAACAAAAATTATAAAATCATAACTCAATTAAAATAAAATTGTAAAATCATAAGTTAACCAAAATGAAATTATAAACCAATCTTTAAAGTATGAGTTAAGTAGTCCTTGGTTGATGAAGTTGTGGATTCTGTTTATATTTGGGAGTTTTGGCACGTGTGTAAACTTATATTTGGAAGTCAAATAAATGAGGCCAAAAAGGTTATCCATAGAGCCCACGTGGACCCACGCTCACCCTTGATTACCGGGTCAAATCCGCCCGCCTGACTCATTTCATTTTCTCCCAAATTTCCCCAAGTTATTATTACCATTTATAATCTTTTATAAAAAAATAATTGGAACTTTGTTTTCCTTGACCATCATTAATCATTTTAATCACTATCACTAATTTTATGTTATTTTTTATCCAACATTTTAATAAATTTTTATCATAAAAGTAATTGTACAATATTTATGAAAAATCATAATATTACAATTTGTAATAAAATAATTTTGGCTGCTAAAAAATAATAATAATTTTGGAATTATTTGAGTATATCTCATTAAATAAGACATTAGTTTTATTTTAAAGATCAAATTTTTTTTTCTAATAAAAACGGCAACTCAAAGGTATCAATATATACCTATGAATTAAATGAGTTTTATTCCCTCCCCTTTGTTGAACTAAAAAAAAAAATCATTAGTTTGATCTTCTATTATAATTATTCAAATAAAATAAAAATAAAAAAAAAAACTAAAACAGTTTATTTCAAAGGAAAAACTAAAATTATTATTTCATATTATTATTATTCCTTTGAGTTCAATAATTAATTATTTACTCTTTTTTTTTTAGTTTAAAGAATAAGACATACACATTGAAAATTTAGAAGAGAAATAAGAGTTTTTTTTTTTTTTTTGAAACAAAAAGAAATACGAGTTAAACTCATCAAAGAATCAGATTTAAACTTAAGAATTAATATTTAATCAAACAACCTTGGTGTTGTTCCCCTTCATCCAACAGCTCTCCAAGAAAGTTCTTTCTTTTATAAACAATATATATTTTCTTTCATAATTCAAGTAATAATGTTTTTTTCTTCTTTTTTCTATTTTTAATGGCCAGCCACCAAAGGTAAATTCCGAATCCCACGTTTTAAAACAAATACTGGTTTTTGAAAGGGTTCCAATAAGCCACGTGATAGTTATGAATATCATTGTTTTTGACTGACCAAATCTTATATATTGATGTGGTAAATTAAGGCTGTTTCTTTGAATTATATAAACTTATAAAGTAGTAGGTTAGTTTTTACCCAATTACCCTCTAGCTTTATACAATTTTGGCCTTTAGATTTATTGTGATACAATCATTTTTGATATTGAACTAACAATTAGGAGAGGAAGATTCACTATTAAAATAGACAATGACCATGTGTGAAAAAAAAAAAAAGACATGTAAAGGTTCTTTCTCGAGATTTATAGTATTTGATAGTGTAAACATCTATCTCAAAATCAATTGATATTAATGTATACAATGTTGATTTAAAATGGTTATAATAGTATTTCTAAAAAAAAAGTTATACTATTATTTAATTCCCTATTTTTTCCGTTTGTTCTATTTTGTTCTCTAAACTTTCACGTATCTAATTAAGATTTATGTAATTTTTTTAAAAAAAAATTAAATTTTTGTTAATATTTCTCTTCATCTCCAAATTGTAGAAATATTTTATATGTTTATATTTATTTTGATTGAAATTATTGATACTAAGTGAACCAATTTTGATTAAAATTAATTTCAAATTTACTATATATATATATATGTATGTATATATATATATATATATATATAAAAATTTTAAATTTCAACTACGAAATGGGAGATTGAACCATGATTACTTGATTTATAAATATACATTAATATGTGATCTATTGTTGTGTTGTCAAAATTTTAAATCTTTTTTAAATTATTAAAATTGATAATTTTAAAGTTCATGAATCAAAATTGAACCAATACCAAAATGTGAAACTTTGTAGAACAAACAAACTCAGAAGTACAGAAAGTCGAATGATATTTTAACAATAGAAAAATTCATAAAAGGCGCCTATTGAAAATCGAAATGAAACTACAGAAACTAAAATGGTAATTCAACAATAATGGTCAAAACTATGTACAATATTATATTGCCAATAAAAAAATAATAAATGTAAAGGTATAAATTAGGTAGAATAGCAAACCCAGCCCTTCAATAAAGATATATAGTAGTTGCCAATTGACTGCATCTTGCCAATAAAATAAAACCCACACAAAAAAAAAAAAAGAAAAAAATCAAAGAAAAAGAGGGTCTCTTTTTTCTTCTCTTTATTGGAGTGTTTAATTTGCTGAAATTCAGAAAATTAAAGGTTTTGAAAATGGAGAATTTGATGGGTCTGGTAAGAATCCATGTGATTAGAGGTGTTAATCTTGCTGTAAGAGATGTTGTTAGCAGTGATCCTTATATTGTTTTCAAGATGGGCAAGCAGGTAATTTCTTCTTCTTTATCCTTCTTTATTTCTCTATTTTTTTGTTCTTTTTTTTTCTTCTGGGTTTGGTTCTGGTTTTGTTGAAGTTTTTCACAAAAAAAGAAAAAAAAACTTGACCTTATCTTTTGTTTTGGGTTGTGTTCAATCTGCTTGATGTTTTTATTTTGGTTCCTTTTTGTGGTTCATGGTATTTGAAAACTAGATTAAATTTTGTGTGAGAGCTAAGTTTGTCTTGATTGCTTGTTTGTTGACCAATAGGAGTTTCTTGTGCATAAAAATATTTTGGTTTAAACATTCATGTTGAGGGTTATATACTAGTCAATAAATTGTCAATAAAAACATAACTCAAATACTGGTACAAAGTATGGACTTAAATGATTTAAAATTTATGTGTTCGAATCTTTTGATCTTGAATATTATTGAATTAAAAATAATATTTTTATCAGATAATCTACTTGTTAGATTTGGTGATAATTTTTGAATCCACAAATGAAAGAGAGTTAAAAAGTATTTTGAGAAAGGTTGCAGCTAACTAGTGTGGGTCTCCCACCTTCAAATTTTGTTGAATTAAAATAAAGTTGTATTGATTTTAACTTATGGAACTTATTGAGTTTTGAATTTAAACTTTTCTTGTGTATGAGTTTTCACTGCCAAATCTTAGACCAGTCTTTTTCTTTTTTTTTTTTTTGAAATAAAATCTTAGACCAGTCTATTTGTTTGATCTTGTGCTAATTTTAAAATTTTTGGGGAGAAATAGTTTATATTTTATTTAATTTTAATATTTGTGAGTATTTTTTAATTTGACTTTTGTAGACTAAATCAATTCTCTTGCATGATACAGAAATTGAAAACTCGAGTAGTAAAGCAAAATATCAATCCCGAATGGAATGAAGATCTAACTCTATCAATCCAAGATCCAAATCTTCCTGTCAATGTGGTAAGAAATAAAACATCACACTTTTTTTGCTTTTCGTTGTTATGATCTAAACAAATGTTTTATAGATGGTTTGTTTGATAACGTTTTTTTTTTGTTCATGATTACAGCTCGTATATGATAGAGACTTATTCATGCTCGACGACAAAATGGGCAATGCAGAGTTCGACGTTCGTCCATTCATGGAAGTTGTTAAGATGAGACTAAACAACCTCCCAAGTGGAACCATCATAAGAAAGATTCAACCAAGTAGGGACAATTGCTTGTCGGAAGAAAGTTGCATTATTTGGGTAAATGGACAAGTTATTCAAAAAATGTTTCTAAGGCTAAGAAATGTTGAGTCTGGTGAAGTTGAGTTGCAATTGAAATGGATTGATATTCCTGGTTCTAGGGGATTGTAGATATAAAACAAATTATATATTTATGTTTTATGTTAGAAGTGTTTTCGAAGTCTAAATTATTAGTTGTGGCCTTATCAAATCGAGCATAGTTCAATTAATATTGAACATGTTAATAGACACAAAATTTATGATTCGATTCGAGTTTCCAATTTTCTATGTACTAAAACAAATAGTTGTAGTTTCTCAAATATATGTGGAATGAGTGTAGAATGCCACCATCATGATGTAATTTAAAGTGTTGTATATTAATGTCTCTACTTACAAAACTTTAAGATTATTGTCTATTTTTAATGCTCTCAAGAATTTTATTGTCACCTAAATTATGTAGTCTGCTAAAATTATTCTAAGCTCGACACTGTAATCAGTGTCGTGAACATTTGAAATTGATGTCTTTTTTTGTGAATTGTCATAAGATAATTATTTATATCTTCCATCATATCACCAACAAAAATAGAATAATTAATTAACGATTAAAGAGATGACAAACATTTTTTCTCATCAAGTCATGAGATGTAATTAGTTTATATTCTTAATTAATCCCATGAAGTCATGCCTATGGTTGTAATGTATTTACCTTTTCTTAATTTCGCAAGATGGGATTAAAACGAGTGGCGAAGATGGGGACAGTAAAACCAATATCCCCGTGCTCGCCCGTGGACATCTCTACATCTGCCATAATAAACCCAAATTTGAGGATTACCATAAGTTCTTAAAATTTTGGTTAAAATATCATCTTGGTCCATCGACTATCATGAAAAGTTTATTTTGGTCATTAAACTTTCAAAAGTCTAAATTTGGTCCCTCATCTTTGAAGAAAGCTTAAAAATGGTCTCTCACTTCAGATCTTTCTAACTTCCGTTTGTTAATTGAGGTGTCAAAAAAGAAAATAAAAAAATGATAAATGGATTTTATTTGAATGGATCTATTAAAAAAAAAAATCAATATTTGAATGGACAGTAAAGCCAATATCCTCATCCCCGTCCCATGGACATCCTTACATCTGCCATAATAAACCCAAATTTGAGGACTACCATAAATTCCTAAAATTTTCTATTGTAATCCTTCCCATATCATATAGCAATCTAGAAAAGGATTGAATTATCAAAACCATCTCCATATGCCACAACATAGTGAGGCCTCCATTACTACCATTGCTTGCTACAAACAAATCATTTTGAAATTTAAGATAAGCTTTATTTCTTGCACTTTGTTTTAGATTGTAAATAGCATTAGGGGATTGCACATTCATTCTTGCCATTTGCTTTAGGTCTCACAATGCTCGAGTGTTTCCTAAACCCCGGGCATTTCAACTTATAATTTTTATTGTTGGCAGTGCAACCAATTGTCCCATATGGAAAAGAGAGGAAAAAAATCATAGTATAAATGGGATGACAACAACCTTCATTGATATGAGGTCTTTTGGGAGATTCTCAAAAGCAAAGACGGAACAATATCATATTAATGTGAAGGATTCTATGTCAGGTAGTCGTCAAATTAATTGCAATTTTTGGCCCACTAATATAAATGCTGTCCTCAATTTTCTTCTATTTTGTACTAAGTCCAGCCAGAGCCAACCAAGGAAAAGCTCACTACATTATCAACAACTTGCTCATAAATTGGAATAGGACACAATTGTTGAACATTTGAAAATGCTATTTTTTTAAAAAAAATAAAAATAAAAAAATTCCCCAAATTATTAAAAGACAATATTGTCCCTACCATGTGTACAATTTCTCGAGACATACAATTGAGGTAACATTTTGGACCTATATCCAAAAAGAGGAGAAATAAAAGTTTAGTGTACTTACATTAATCACTTGCGGTTGGAGTGACCATAATCAAGAGCGCTTTATCGAACCACCATGGCCCATTGGACATGCTTAGATTGCGACAATATATTATGCATACAAAATACAATTGACGTCTACCACTTCAGTCTTTGTATCGTGGTGCACCTTCCAAATCGATTTCATTACCGATAGAACCAATATGAAGCATAAACTTTTCTTCCATTCTTTCGATATCTCCCAACGCATGACCTAGGGATAGGCATAGCTACCTCGAATATAGTTGAACGAAAAAAAAAAAAAACATAAGACTTTTCTACGTGCGGAGTTGATCCTTAAATGGGGAATAACAAAGAATTAAAATATAAATAAGGAGCATAGATTTTTCAAAGTGGGAAATTGTTTATTTGAGCAATTCTTTTTTTTTTTATACAGTTGAGTTTTTTTTTTTCTTTTTTTTCTTTTAAGACATATACAGTTGAGTTAATTATTAATTTAATTTATAAAACATAAATTTTTATCAATTTTTTTTTTAATATTATTTATAGTTTAAAATAAATTGAAATATCATTTTAATCTTTACATTTTAAGATTTTTTCCATTTTAGTCTCTAAAATTTTAAATATTCAATTTTAGTTAATGACTTTGAGTTTTGTTTAATTTTATTCTAACTTTTAAGTTTACCTTTCCGTTAAAATAAATTCTCTAATTAACACAAACTATCTTTGATCTTAAATAAAGTTCAAAATTGGACGGCAACCTGAACCGAGCCGCTGGTTCTCTAGATTGAGTTTGGTTGGGTTTGGTCCGGTTCGAGTTCCCTTGGGTTTTAGATCTCTCTGACATACCAGTTTGGTTGGGATTGGTATGTTCATAATATTCCTAACATCCTCCTGTTGACTTCAAAGTTTGCTGGTGTTTTTAGGTTGTTAGTTATTAGAGCAGTTGCTGATTTTTGTATTTGGTTTTGGGTCACTTTGATTTTGCCATCTTACTGTGCTCTTTACAGTTGCCTTATTAAAATGTTCAACTTTAGGGATAGTTGGGTCTCTATTTTGCTTTTTCATTAGAGATAGAATTAAGTGGAATTTGTTGGTTCGTTCCACGTTAGAACTAGTGGATAAAGGATACTTTTATCAATAGTCAGTTCGGTCGTTCCGGGTAAGATTAGGTTCATTTTAAGCCTAAAAGTACTCAGTAGTCTATACGCTCCAAAGATTATTTGCCAAAGTGCACTAAAAGTCTACCTTTATGGGGTTGTCTACCCTTATGGTGTTGACAATATTAATTTGGCCGGCAATGGAATCTTTGTATTCTCGATTCGCCAAGGCGTTAGTTTTGATTAGGCTTATCTCTGATTGAGTATTCTTTACTATTGGTTTTTCTATTTGGTTGAACACCTTCCAAGGTGTGGTTTTTGGGTAGTCCCTCCCCGTTAGCAGTTGTCCTCATTTGAGAAGCCTAGGTTGTAATGGTTGCTCAGTTTAGTTTATGAAGTTTAATTTTTTACAAAATAAATAAATAAATTTTCTCTCCTCACCTATTCTCTCTCAAACCTTCTAAGAAAAAAAAAAAAAAAAAAAAAAAAATTCAAAATTGGTTATTCAAGCTAGTTTGCACATTTAAACTATTGTCACAAGAAATACTGTCTCACCTTATAATATTTTGATGTCAAAGAAATTTGTAAGAAATTAATTTTTAGGTAGCTTTCGTTAACTTCTTAAGACCTATTTCAAACTTTTTAAAGTTCAATGACTAAAATTGGCTATTTAGAAGTTTATAAATCAAAATGAAATAAACCTCAAAATTAAGAAACTAAAATGGTATTTTTTGGGTTGGTCGATTTAGTGACAAACGAACTCTCTCTGGGCTTCATGAAAACTCTACCAGGATTTTCTAGTAGTATGTCATGGAGGTCTCGTCGTCAAAGCTAAAAGTTTTATCGAAGAAGATGATGAAGGAGATAGAGAAAAAGTGGCCAGCCTCCAAGTTTATGTTGGGAAAAACCTTCCCTAATAATAGCAGGAATAAGCAAAAAAACATTGAGAAGTTCAAAGGAAATAACAAAATAAAGAACACAAGAATTTACGTGGAAAAACTCCAAATTGGAGAAAAAAAACCACGAAAAAAAAGAACTTCTACTATGTGAAAAATTGCTAAAATCACACAGAATTTTTTTCCCGACCCCAATTACAAAAACACTCTTTTCAAAACTTATACTACTCGCACCCTTTGCTCCACTCTCTACGAGAGAATACAAAAGGAATTTAACTAGAGTCAGTACACCAAGCTTAAAGTGCTTCTGATTAGAATGCTTTGAAACCAAAGCCTTATGCTCATTTTATAGTGCTTAGAGCACACCACTACCTTGCATCTTTCCGATGTAGGATAAATTTACTTCTAATATTTTTCCAAAACCCAACAGTTTACGCTACTAGAAACGATGGTGAGGAGGCTTACCGGAATAGTGATTGCGATGTCGTATTAGCCGTAGTGTGCGTCTTAAGATGATGAAGGTAAAGTTGACATCAGAGGCAAAAAAGATAAGACTCCTATTGAGCACAAGAGGCAAAAAAGATAAGACTCCTAATGAGCACAAGGTTCGAGAAGCAGCCATCCATCCTTCATGCAGCTGACTATAAGTTAGTCGAGTTTGGACCGGTTGTGGAAGAACTTGGGCCGGTTCAGTGACCAAACCCTTAATCCGATCGAGCCGACCCGATCGCCGATCAATCAAATCGACCCTTTTAGTCCGATTCACTCTTTTTCTTTTTCTTTTTTCTAGGGGTTTGTTCCCATTCAGCTAGTTCCTTCTTCTTCTTTACAAGAAGGATGCTCGTTTGGTGTGGTAGCGATAAGGAAATTAGGGTTAGTTTTTTCTTATAATGGTTAAAGTTTTTAGTATGTTGTGCATTTTATTGCTAGAATAAGTTGTAATAGGTCGATTTTGTTGATGCACTTGTTGGCTAAGCTGGTTGACAAGTGTTTGTTCTATATAAAGAAGTTTTCTAGGTCGAGAAATTGGAAGGAGAATCTCAATTTAGAGGTTATCTTTCTCTCTTTCTTTGGTGAGGTCCTACGCTTAATTCATAGAGATGAAAGCGAGATTACCTTCCAAAAGCTATCAATAAACTCGAGTTCGAAAACATTCTTCTATGTGTAGAACTGGTCTAGTTATTAGTTATACTCACAAGTGTGGTCACTCTCTAGCACGTGGACTATATAATGTTAATGACTTATTTTTCTAAAAAAAAAAAAAAATTAAGAACAGCAGAGAACAACGAATCCATCCATTTCAGAGACAGAAATGCACAATCTATAAGAGATATAAGAACAGAGGATCATAGATTAAGATATAGAAATCAGAGGAGCGTAATTCATTCCAGAGATGTTTTGGTGACAGAAATAGAACTATCATACCTTCGGAACCAATTAAAAGTTCATTACATAGAAAATTAGATGTTGTAGGATCAGTTTGTTCATGAGAGTAATCGCCCTAAACTAGCCGAACATTCACAGATATCAAAGAAACAAAAAACAAATCGAGACACATATAGATTCGCAAATTGTACACCAACAAACAATTAGAGCACTAGAGATTTTGTTACGAAATTCTAAAGCTAATTCAATTCGATTCTCAAACTACCTCTACCGACGCCACGGAGACGATTAAGAGCGAGTCATCATCTTCTTGAACTCCTCGAAATTCACATGGCCGTCGCCGTCGACATCGACGGAACTGATCATCCGGCAACAATCCTTGAGGCTACATTTTTCACCCAGCCGCTTGAGAACAGAGTGCAACTCCTTCGCCGAGATCAAGCCGTTCTTATCGATATCGTACAGATCGAAAGCGTCCTGCAGATCCTTGCTACCTCCGCCGGTTGAAGACGCGTTCTGATGAAACTCCGCGAACTCGTCGAGATCGATGAATCCGTTGCCGTCCTTGTCGATCTCCGACATAATGCGGCGGATCTCGCCGTCGGAGATCTTGCCGCCGAGTTCGCCGAGGGCGGCGCCGAGCTCCGTGACGGAAATCTTGCCGTCGCCGTTCTTGTCGAACTTCTTGAAGACCTTGATTACCTCGTCCATGGAGCCCAAGGATCCTCCTCGATTAGTGGAGTTTGGATTTGAAACCGATTTCTTCGCCATGGACGCAAAAAGCTTCACGAATGATCAAACGGATTTGAAATTTGAATAAACAGAGAGAGAAAAATCAAATCAAAAGGGCTTTTCGATATTTTTTATTTCGTGAATTAGAGGTATATATAGAGAGAGAAAACCGAACCCTTTCACGCGGTTTTCCCGTATTGCAGGCGGTGATCGTGAGACTGCAAGTGTACAACTGTTATAGTATAGTTTCAACTTTTTTTCTTTTTTTTTTTTCCCCTAAACAAATAACTTTTGACAATTTTCCTTTTTGAAGGACATTGATTAATTTGGTCTATATATTCTAAAAATCAAACATTTTTTTTTAAACATTTTAATCATGTTCAATTTTAATTATTTTATGTCTTTTGTGTTTTTTTTTTAATATTTATTTTCTTTAACAACTTTATTTACTTAAATGTCACATTATTACTATATTAAAAATTAAAATTAGTTATTCTAAAAAAAAAAAAAAAATCTAATTATCATCGTAATCAACTTTATATTATGTAACTAATTATTATTTTTTATTTTAATGACTAAAATTGAATATTATTAAAATGTTAGAGATTAAGTTTGTACTTTTTTTAATCTTAGAGGTAAAATTATTTGATTTTAAAATATAGAAGTAAAAAATAAATTAGACACTAAATTTAGGGATTAAAAAAGTTTTTTTTTTCTTAATTTTATATGTAACACTTTCTTAAGTTCAATTCAAATTCAATTTATTGACATTGAAAGTTTATGATAAAAATGGATATTTAACACATTATATATATATATATAAATTTTATATTAAACTCATTATTTTGTTATCTTGTTTTTACCTATACTTCATAAAAAAATTTAAAAAAAAAAAAATCTATATTATATTTTGAAAACTAAAAAAATAGTGGTCAATTTTTTTTTTTTTTTTTTTTGGAAATTGATTAAAGATTTTAATGCATCTTAAATGAGATAAAAATTATTGTAATACGATCGAATGAAAATAAGCTTAGTTTTTCAATAACCAAAAATAAAAACAAACATAAAATTCTAAATAAATAAATATATTAGAAACGGAGGGTAGAACTAGAACAGATGTTTAGTTGAATTTTTTCTATTTATGTTGTACTATACTTTGACCCCATTGGTACTTAAAACTTTTTTTGTTCCATTATTTATGGAGCCAGATTTAAAATTTAAATTGAAATGACGTTTCACTTTTGAGGAGTTAAGAGCTATTATTTTTAACGTGGGCGTTAATTTTATTGTTCCTAATTTTTTATTTTTTGACTGACTTTTTAAAAGGCCATAATTAATGGCTCTAGGGGTGCCACATATTTGTTTGACATAGATCTTTAGAATATTTGGATATATTTGTTTGAAATATAATATTTGGAACACAGGTTAAATTATTATTTTAAATTGTGATTTTTTAAAATATATTTATGATTTATTGTGTTTGTAGTCATCTCGTTTATTATAGAATATTTTGTGCGACTCTACAATATTTAGATATTAACAAAACTTTAGTGAGTTATTATAATATATGTTATGATAAATGATCTTTGGAGCACAATTTTTTATAACAATAGTTATAATTTGTTTTTTTTTCTTATTTTTTAATAACTTGGATTTATTTTTAAAAATACATATAATTAACAAAATATTTTTTTTGGTTAAATTTATAATTAATATTGAACATAATAAAAATAAATAAACATTTTTTTAACAGTTGGTCTTTTTCTTATTTAATTTCGCATTTTTTTACAAGAATTTTCATATCTTGTATATAGGTATAGTTATGAACTAAAAATAAATATATTAATAATGTTCTAACTACTAATCTGAAAATCTTCAATAAATATAGTTTTTGGTTTATTTTATTGAAATAGTACATCTCAATTAAAAAAAAAAAAGAAAAGAAAAGAAACTTATCTAATTAGCAAAAATCATAAAATGATGTTAAAATGAAAATGATGGATTTGGAACCTACCTAAATAAAAACATCATTAACATTGGTTAATTTTAATTTATTAATTTATTAATTAATAGTTAAATAATATTCATGAAGGTGGTTCAATAAGTCAATTTTCTTTTGAGATCCCAAGTGCCATACCTGTTTCAGACATTAATTGTAAGTATTTTCTTAATTGTATCCCACTCTACTTAAAAAAAAAAAAAATTTACAAATATGATACTATTATTCTCAAATAAATAAGAGTCAAATACAGATTTTTTATATCGAACTTGTGATCATTTTTTGGATCGAACTTGTAATCATGGTGTTAAGTTGGATTTCTACCAAATAATAAAAATTCACAATTTCATCATTGACACATAAATAACTAATTTTCAAATACTTAATTTGCGAGCTATTACGAATGAAAATGATTATATTTTAGGTTTTATAAAACCATAAAAACTAAATTTTAGTTTTTGAAAATCATTTAGACTAAATTTTAACCTTTTTTAAAAAAAAAAACATATACTAAATTTTAAGCCTCTTTTAATAATCATTTGGATTTTTTGTTTTGGTTTTTGAAATTTAGTGCTCCATCTTTCTTACAATGTATCCATATTTCTTTAAGAAATTATGTGAATGCTAACTGTAGAGTAGAAATGGATAACTGTAGAGTATAAATGAATTAACATCAAACCAGATAACCAATCGCACTATTGACCCTTTCGATATTTTAATTATTGGGTTAAGGAAAATGCATTATGTTTTTATTTATTTATTTTTTTTTTTTGGGAAAATCATAACAAAATGATTTAATGGTAAACTTTTTTTTTTTTTTTTTAAATGAAAAATTCAATTTATGATAGTCAGTTTTCTAAAAATTAAAATTTTAAGAGTTTTTTTACATAAAAAAAAAAAGTATATATGTGATTTTATTTTAAACCGATATATGGAAAAAAAGTTAATATTATGTGTGGAGCTATATCAAAAAACGAAAAAGGCCTCTCAATTATAACAGGATATGTGAATTTCTTTTTAATTGTCAATTAATTTTGATCCATCGATTAAATTTGCGGCGATCTACACCATTAAAATGACGCCACGTTGCAATCGGTAGGTGCCGTTGAAAACAAAATGTCCACAAATTAGAAAGTGGCATGCATGGAGTTGCCTTTTTTAAAAGCAAGTTTCTGTGGTTCCGATCGCACCTGATTGTGCCTTTTCCCGCGTGAAATAAATTAATGCAGTTTCAGAATTTTCTCCTTTTTCGAAAAAACTGCTTCAATAAACATTTAAAATTATAGCGGCATAGAAAGTCAATAAATTTATATCTATATTTAATACTACTAACTATTATGAAAATGAAGTTTCTCAAAAAGAATTATGAAATAGACTTTTTTTTTTTTTTTTTTTTTTACATGTGGTCGAGTGTGTTCGTGGGAAAGCGCGTTGACATATAGTTATTATTATGAAAAAATATATTTTTAATCATTTGGTTTTAATTTAATTTTTTTTAAAATCAAATCTAATTTTAATTTAATTCTTATAATTTAATCTTTTATAGATACATTTCAATAAACTTATTTTTAATTTTTTAAATAACAAAATAGATTAGTTACATAAAATAATATGAATTAAAATAATAATTAAATTAATTTTAAATTTTAATATATTAATTAAAATATTATTTTAATTTTCACGTAAATTTATTTTTTAAAAGAAAATAACTATACAAATAAATTAAAAAAACAAAAAGAAAACTAGAAGCTTACATCATTGAAATATTGGGATAAAAGTGGATTTCATATTTAGAGATTAAAAATGCTTTTCTTTTTTTTCGTATTATTATTGTAATTATTTTCTTAGGAATTCATTTTTTCTTTTAAAAAAAAAGTAATTTATTATTATTATTATTATTATTATTATTTGAAAAGTTATGGCAGACTTCTTATAAATTGTTTTTAAAATATTCAAAAATTTAATTTTCTCACTATTTCTTTTTTAAGATTGTCTAACATTTTAAAATTTGTTTTTTTTTGAGAAACACATTTTAAAATTAGTTAGCCAACTATATTATTACAAATAATTCAGTATTTTCACTACAATGTGCAAGTAGTTTTTGTTAATACATAATATAGCACCCTGCCACTAGGAATATTTAAATCTCGTATAAAAAAACGGATATTTAAATCTTCTATGCCTCGAAATATATCAATTAATTAATTCCAAAAGCTCATATGGCGGTTGGGTTGGTTTGTAAGTAAAGTATACAAATATATCAATTAATTAAATCCAAAAGCTCATATGGCAGTTGGGTTGGTTTGTAAGTTAAGTATCAAATAATTTTATTAACAAGTAAAGTATTAAATTTTGATACATATTTTCTTTATTTCATATGTCTAATGGGTTCAACAACTATTGAATTTGTTGATAATTAATCAATACTTTATTGATTGACATTCAAGAAATTTTAGAAATAAACACCATTAACATAAATAATGAATCAACATCTTTATTATACCAAAGGAAAATTGATAAAATAATTGGGCCAACTTTAGTCCAAAAATTTAGAAAATAATTATAAATAGTCAATAACCCTAGTTAATCAATAGTAAGTTGATGTGATAATTAAATTGTTAACTATGTTTTCAATTTAACACATAGGGTATGAGAGATTCAAACATCTAAGGACTTGATCTATGATAAAAAGTATATGTTTTAGCACCAAATCTTCTTAGATATATATCTGTTGGATCTACTTTGATATTTTTTAGAGGTTATGGGTTGGAATCTATGAGTTGGGTCGTCATAACAATCATTATTTTTTTTTATCCATGAATATTTGAACTTAGCTTATGCACACTCAACCATTTCAATAAAACATAACACTAAATCTCTGTCCCCAAGGAGCAGCCCAGCGGTTGAGGGCAAGAACTTTGAAAAGCCTTAAACTAGAATACCCTTCGAAGTATCGAGTGCCACAGTCTAGGGACGGGCCAGTGGTTCCCGGGTATAGGGGAGCGAAGCTCCGATTTCCCGATTTTCAAAAAAAAAAAAACACTAATCTCACAATATTAAGATGTTAAAAAATCCATACAAAATTAATTTTTAGATAAATAGTAGATTGAACCAACAACATTTTGATTTCTTAAACTCTTTTTAAGCACTAAGCTATCCATACCAGTGGTTGTTTAGGGGATGAACTTTTTTGCATATGATCGAAGCTGTAAGCCAAATCTTTTTAGATATGAGCCATATCTACTTCAATTTTTAGATTAATGAATTTTATGGATTAAATAGTGAGATGAGTTTAATTGTTTGGTAAATTTGTAAGTTTTTCTAAATTTTAATCGTTTTCGTAGAGTTTGTTACGTGTTTAGTTTTCTTAATATAACAAAAATATTATTTTGTGGATTTAAAGATTCGAATCTTTGATCTCTAGATCTGAGGTTCATGCCAATTACGCTGATTTAATTAAGCTTGCTTTTGAATTTAAGTGTTTAGTTGTAGTAGATTCATGATAGAAATAGTTGTTATGTATATACGTTTCGAAATGGTTTTTGGTTTGGTTTGATTAGTTTAGTTGTTGGTTAATGATAAATTTTAATTGTTATTCTTAAGTTTATCTTTAGTTAAGTTCTTTTGTGTTGATATTTATTGAATTTGGTTTGGTTGTGGATATGTTTATATGTTTGGGCAACTTTAATAGGTTTTGATGTGTTACTCATTTTGCTCTTACTTGTTTGGTATGAGTTTTGATAATTTTAGAGAAGTCATACTTTGACACTAATAAATTTTGAGGAAGTCTAAATTAATTTTCTATCAACTTTTAATAAATATATATAGTACATAAAATATCAAATCTAAAAAATCACTTAACAAATTTCAAGTAATGTCTAATAAATATCTTAACAAATTTTAGAGAATATATAACAATATTCAAATGTTAAAAATATAAAAAACCATAGAAAATAACTTTAAAATACTTATTCCAAACACTGATCCCCCTTCTAGTTGAAACATGTAATTGCACATGACCAACTTGAAAAAAAGTCATTGCATGTCACATACACAAATGCTACATTTGTTGTCGATCTCGCATTGTCAAATTGAATATAACACAAATAAGATGTTACGCTTATTGCATCACCCGAATCGTCAAATTGTCATCGAACACGTCGTTGAACAAACTGCAGATCTAATGCAATGCATTAATGCGCCACACAAATCGTGCAGAATTCACGAATCATTAAACTGTGTTCAAGTCGTTGACCATAATATACCGACGTCACACATGTTACACTACATGAATTGTCAAATTGTCGGTGATCATTGCCGATTATAATATAACTTAATAAGATGTTGAACATGCACTATACAAATCATGCATATTTCACGAATAGTCAAATAACCATACCTAATTTAGGGAGACTCGAATACATGATAATTTTAGAGAATTTTAAAGAAATGCTTAAAATCTTTTAGTTTTCTATTAACTTTCTATAAACATATAAATATATATTATATAATATATCAAATCTCAAAACATCTCTTAACGAATCTAGATAATATCTAATAAATATCGTAACAAATTGATCTAGAGGTTGAGTTTTGGAGAAATATTAAAAGTGGATTGTTTCATATAAGAAAGATGTAAAGTAGTGGTGTGCTCCAAACACTATAAAAGAAACATGTGACTTTAATTTCAAAGCATCCAATTTAAAACACTTTAAGCTGGATATACTGACTCTAATTATATTTTCCAGTTAGCATGATTCAAGCCTACAACAATTAATGAAAATTATCTTGGTAAGTTCAAAGATTATAGGTTCAAATTCCCTAAATATTGTCCAAAATTTTAATAAGTATGGTAGAAAGAAGTTCTAGTGTAGTTTTCCTTTATTTTAATCTACTAAAAAAAAGTCTAACAAAGAAAAGGATGTAGAAGAAGGTAACATCATATCATTTATTATATGTCCCAAATAACCTTCAAAAATACACATGATAATTAATAATAGAGGGATAATAAGAAGATTAATTATTTAGGTCATATTTTTAACAGCCAAACCAAGTTGGATGTTTTAATTATTTTAGTTGTTGCAAAGATAATCATCAAGCCCTTTGCTGATTTTAACTACAAAGGGGAGATAGCTATAAGGTGGAGCCACACCTTCATTTGCCTTCACAAATTCTATAGACCAATTAACTGAGCTTCCATTGCTACCATTGTCAAAAACTTGAATTTTCACTTGGAACACTTCAAAATCATTCAACACATCTCCTTCAAGTACCTCTACTGTTATCAATTTGTTGGCATCATCCATACTTAGCCTCTCTTTTGCCTCTGCTGGGCTACCTATGTAATTTCCACCCAAAACAAAATGATGTTATAGAGTCAAAATGTTTAATGGGTTTTTGGTAAGTCTAGAACAATTAATGATATATAAATAGGATAATGTTTTTTTTCTCAGTTCAACAATGAATTTCAAACATTTGACAAGAATACAATATAATGCCTCAAGTTGTTGTTCTCAAGTTAGCCTAGAATCTTCAATTAATTTGAGATAGTTTGGAGAGTATTAAATAATATAATTCCCTTCCACCTAATAAATTTATTGAATTAATATATTGCAGCCTTGTTGTCTCAATGTGGTAACTTAACCATTACGGAGCGATTTAATATTGGTCGAGAGAAGATGTGATGAATTCAATGAAGAGGTCTTTTAATGTCGGGCTACCCATTATTAAAGGGTGCTCATCATGATGTCACCTTCTTCGATGTCGGGCACCTGTATAACATAAAAGCCATTTCATGCCGTGTTTTTCCCCGACATTAAAAACCGAATTTCAAGTTGTAAATTAATTTTTTACGGATTCTTTTGACATCAAAATATTTTAGAGTTAGACGATATGTTCCGTAAAAAATAGTTGAAGTGTGTTTAAACTAACTTGAGCATAATTCATTGGTTAAGACATTTACATATATTCACTAAATTGAAAGTTCTACCCCACATAAGTGAGATTGGATCAAATTAGGAAAATTGATGCTCTAAATTTGATTGGGCATACATATTAGAAACAATAATATCAAGTAACAAGGGTTAAATCATCTTTACCTAAGTCATATTTCAAGTGGATGACACTGCCATGAGAAATACCATTTCCTTCAAGAATTGTGACACTCTTATAAATTTCAGGGAACATTTGAAAGAGGCAGTCCATTTTGTTCTTCAAGAATTCATAGAACTTGTGACCACAACACTTGAGCTCAACCTGCTCTGAGATCTTAGCAATCTGTGCCATTTTCAAGCTTATGAAGTTGCTTAAAATCTGCTCATAAATGTTCATAGGATGAGCCTTTTATAGCCAAATGTAACAAAAAGGTGATGTCATTGATGCTGACCCTTTATTCTACCATTTTTGTTTTGTCCAATGTTAGGATAGAAGCGAACTTCGACAAAATTAAACAATTAAGAGAACAAGAAGAATAAAACATATTTGAATGGTTCACTTATAGCAAGTTAGCTATGTCCAAATACGGTTTTATATTGAGAAGGGAATAAAATACTGTTGGTTGATATAATTAAATTTACCCCAATCCATCAGCTTAGGCTTTTAGATTGATTGGTAGTTTAACCTAATTCAACAAATACCATACTAAATAAGTGTCATTTGAGTTTTAAGATAAGGTTTTTAGTGTGTCCCTTTTAAACCCTAAACATATCAATATGTCAAACAATAAAATCCAAAGTAATAGCTTAAACCATAATCTCAGTAGAATTAAGGTTTTGGGGTGCTGTCCCAAAGTCCCCCATTGATTCTCACACTAAGTAATTGGAATACAAAATACAGAATTCAAGGAATTTCAATATTAAGCATATTGATTTTCAATTGAAAATAAAAATATCGAAATATATATATATATATTCCATTCTATTCTATTCTATTTATAAAGTTATTCATCCCAAGTTGAGTATTGGGCCCAAAGATATTCTTTATATATGTGTTAAAGGATTGTGAAAGTCACTTTTCTTTTTCTAAATTAAAAGATACCATTTCATATACAATTAGAAGCAAATAATAAACAAGATTACAAGTAAACGTTCCAATATAGATTTTTTGAATTTTAAAAAGATGAGACAAGCTATACAAAATTCGAAAAAACTTTTTTCCCTTGGTTTTAGCCTTATAAAAACTCAAAAACTTTGCTCAAATTATTTCCTTTATCTCACTTTTCTTTTGATCCACTTAAAACCAAATGATTAAAATTGGCCTAAATCTAGCTTTACTGAATATCTTTATGGTTTATGTTGTCTATTTTGTAGGGGTTTGAGTGTGAGAAGCTATTTTGAAGTGGTGGTGATCATTTGGGTATTCAGTTTAAATGGAGTCATTTTGGAACTTGGATGACAAAATAAGCCCCAAAAGCAAGCATTGGGGTGCCAAGAGCAAAGGAAAAAAACAGCTCGTTCGCCATCGCCCCGACGCGCAAATTTATCGTCGCAATGCTCATTGTAAGTGCGCTAGACATACTAGCACTAAAATTCAAAGAATCCGCGCAACAGTGTTTCATTAAGGCATAACCGCTGTCGCGATTTGTATATATCTAATCTTATTTTCAAGGGTGTGGAGCAAGAGACTTTTGAGGTATTTAGAGAGAGACTCGATATCTATCCTTTTGACTAGGTAGAGATTCATGTAGAAATTTTATCTAAGTAGTGAAGAAGTGTAGAAATGTATATACATGTCTCGCTCTTCGGATCAAGATATCACATTGAAATCTAAATGGATAAAAAAATCAAGAAATTAATTAACGTGATTAATATGTAAGCTAGGGTTCTAATATAAAGTAATAAAGTTAGGGGAATATGAACCGATCACATTTCCAGCTCTCTAAGCTTGGCGAAGTTTCTAGATGGTTGGATGTTCAACTCGATCAACTTTAGCATTCCAATAGTAGTTAAGTATAATAGACAATGGTTTGAGAGCATACTTGCATGTGGAAAATCAATAATAATTAAACATACATGAATGGAGGATGTCCTTGATATCACTTTGCCACTTAGGTCAATAAAACAAGTTGACCCTAAATATACACATTTTTATTGCTTTCTTTATTTTGTCTTTCCTCTTAATATAGAAATCACATTTCAAACCCTTTGTTTTACTTGGTGTCTTTCTTTGTTGTCTTTCTTCTTAATATATAAATCACATTTCTTTATAAACCGTGGCACCGAAATACATTGAAGGAATGAAGACATACTTTGAGACCGTCTAAATATTAATGTCACAACACAAACGAATCTCGACCTGAGATCTCAAAGGGAACATACCTTTTTAAACCTAACCTTTCGTCCAACTGCGCCATCCTATGGGAACTATGTTTTTTACGACTTGACCATTCGAAAAGGTATATGGTTGAAATTGGTGTCACTTCTCGAGATAGCCTCGGTTAATTTCTAGTCAGCTTGTATCAGTCTCAGCCAGCCTGTCAATGATTTCGTATTGGATATATCGGTGAGAAACTTATTATTGTCTCTTTTTCTTTTTTTTTTTTCTTTCTTTCTTTTTGCCATATTCGGTCAATATAAAAAATTTGTTGCTATATTTACAAATAATTTTTCTACCTATTACAAATACGTGTTACTTATGATAACAAAGATTGATGTAACTATAGTTTTCTGTTTAATATCTTTTTATATATGTATGCTTTTAAAAAATGAATTAATTCCATGTACAATTCTCTCCTTATATATTGAAATATCTCTAAAAACTTCATATCTAAGAAAATAAGCTTCTTCTAATCTTAAGATATAGACTAATAAGGCAAACATCACCATTATTTTATTGACTTTTATTTGTTTGAGTCCAACAAGTACACCATCAACATTATTATATCTTCCCATTAATTAACCTTCAAAGTTCAAATGATAACAATAAAGAGAGATAAAGATAATTATTTAGATATTTTAACAGCCAAGCAAATTTATATGTGTTTTTAGTTCAATTGTTGCAAAGTTAAGCATCAATGGCTTGGCTTATTTTAACTCCAATCTTGAGATAGTCATATGGTGGAACCACATCCTCATTTGCCTTCACAAATTCTATCTCAAGATTCAAGTTGTTGATAAAGATTCAAGTTGTTGATAATGACAGTTATGGTGGAACCAATTAGCTGAGCTTCCATAACTGTCATTATCAACAACTTGAATCTTTAGTTTGAACACTTCAAAATCTTTGAATATATCCCCTTCAAGACACTCAATAGATATTGATTTGTTAGCATCATCCATTGCTAGCCTCTCCTTTACTTTTATTGGCTTACCTATGTAATTTCACAATGAAAAAAAAGTTATGACACATGAAATGTATTAATCAAGCTTAAATGGAAAGGTTATTGTAATGTGTTTAATGCTCTTTTTAATGACCTCGAACTTCAAGCACACCCCAAGGTCTAGACGTTCGACCACTGCAATATCCATAGGCAACCATGTTTAATGCATCTTTTATTCTCAAAAGAAAAAAAATAATAATCAAATGTCTTCTTAAAAAAGACAAATATATATTTATAAAACAATGATTAAAAAAGAGCTAAATTTCCAAAATAAAATAAAACTCGAATGATTATTGCACCAAAGTCAAATTTCCAATGAACAATGGTGCCATGAGCAAAACCATTTCCTTGAAGAATTTTGTAGCTCTTAAACTGTTGAGGTAACAATGGAGGAAGACAATCCATGTTCTTAAAATGTTCATAGAATTTTTTAGCAGAAGATTTCAACTGCACCTATTCTGAGATTTTAGCAATCTGAGCCATTTCTCTAACCTTCTCAAATTGCTTAAAATCTAATTATTTTCATATCCCAAAAGAGAAAGAAGCCTTTTTATATATTCATTGATGCTGAATCTTTATTCTTTCTATTTTGTATTGTTATATGGTTTTCAAGTAAAAATATATGTTATAAAATATTCTGTTCTATCTGTAAAGCTTTAAATTTGGCTAGCTGAGGTATTCTCTTGTGTGATTGTGAAAAAACAAAATATATTTTAGAGTGGATAATAGTTGAGTTATGGTGGGTCCTTTACCCAGGCTTTATATGGTTTGAAACAAATTAATTTTTAAGGCTTGGTTTTACAGGATGATTATCTTTAGTAAACATTGTATACAGTTTAGCTCTCTTTTATTTAAGGAAATACGTATACTAGTTGTCGTTATGTTCTGGCTTATGTTGATGACATTTTGATCATGGGCAATATTGATACTGTAATTTCCTGTTTGGTGATTGTTGAAGAATATTTACATCATGTCCGAACATTATATATAAAATAATGCCCACCTATGTGACTTAATATGAACCACAATCTATTTAATTTTAAATTAAAAAGATAAAAAATAAAATAAACAAAAATAGATTGTGAAATATCATAAATTTATGACAGCTAATGTTTTTACCCGGGCTTTATATGGTTTGAAACAAATTATTTCTAATGTTTTTTTATGACACCTAAATAAAAGTCATAAATTTATATCAATTTGTAAAATATCAAAAAATATATATATATATATATATTTTCTATGACAATTATTAATTGTCATAATTTTTTTATAACTTAAAAGTTGTCATTCTATCTTTTAAAAATGCATGTTTTTAGTTTTTATGACAGTTTTTTTGAATTTTACTATACTTTTTTATTTAGTTAACTGTCATGAAAAGTCATATTTGTAGTAGTGGTGGCTCATATTGAGCAAAATAGGTAGACAATATTTTATATATTATGCTCTGGCATGATGTAAATATTTCTCGTGATTGTTTTAGTTCGCTCGTCATTCTCGTTTAAGGATTTAGGATCTCTTCAGAATTTTCTTGGAATTGAGATGTCCTATCCAATTATTAGAGGTTTTTTTCTCTCACAATCTAGTATATTTTCGATTTGCTGCATAGAACAAATATATATCTAACAGTTTTGCATGATTGGACATAAGAAAAGGATATTAAAAATAGTTCGATTTTGCATTGGATAATTATTCAATTGGGAGGCATATATGATAATTTTTAAAATCTATATCCTACAGTTATTAGAGTCATGTTCAATTTTTATTTTTATTTTTCAAAATATCCACCCAAATAGGCATTCATATAAAAGGCCATTTTACTTTATTCATTCCCTTTTGTAGTCCATTGCACTTGAAGAATTAGAATTTTTGTGGACCCCTCTCCAATTACACCATTTTCAATACTTTATATATTCCTTTAATAGTCTCCACAAATATTGTAACTTTATGGCAACCATATTTTGTATATTTGTTTTTATCATTCCTTTTAGTCCCATTCAAAATTATTCTAAAATAATTCCTATACATGCGAAGAAATTTTACCTACTGGAGCTTCTCTTTTACTGTATTCAGATGACCAAAAGGTTTTAACCTTATTTGAATTGCTAGGGTTTCCCTACTTGCCTAAAAAAGAACCCAATCTCAACAATCAACATCATTTCCACTAATGTACCAGCTTCTTTTCTTCATAGTTTTGGTCCATTTATTAATTTTGTAAGAAAAAAAAAACTATTTTGTTATGAAAACGACAATCAACAACCGATGCGAAGATAAAGAAAATGTAAAGGAAGAAAAAAACAACACAAAAATTTACGTGGTTCATTAACGTTGTGTTAGCTAATTCACGGGGGGAGTGCAGTTTTATTAAGGAGAAACGAATACAGATTATAGAATAAACATCATCCTCGACTAGGGATTACAGAATGCGAGACCCCCGACTAACTAATCGCAGGGCATTCAGGGTTCAAGGCATATCTCAACATATTTCAACCTAAAAAATTTTAGTATTTTTTGACATGAGTAGCGGTACTCCATGTTGGAAAAACTCTTTCCTAATTATCGTAGGAATAAATAGAAATTAAGTGAGAAATTAAAAAGATAACAATAAAAGATAACATAAGAATTTACATGAAAAAACTTCAAGAGAAAAAAAAACTACGGATAGAAAAAATTTCCACTATGTGAAAAATTGTTACAAACACACGTAATTTTTTGCCCCGACCTCAATTACATAAACAGAGAATACAAAAGGAATTAGACTAGAGTTAGTATATTAAATTTAAAGTGCTTATAACTGGAATGCTTTGAAACCAAAACCACTTGCTCTTTTTATAGTGCTTGGAGCACACCACATCTCTTATAACTTTCTAATTCCTTGAATATTTTTTATTCCTTGAACCTTTTCGATGTGGGACGATCTTCTTCCTAGTATTTTGTCAAAAACCCAACACTCCACTTGTTATCATTTTGTTGGTAAGACGTAGCCTCATGTTTTTTTAATATGATATATATTCATAAAAACTCGAACTGAGTGTTTAGTGAAAAAAGAGAATCAAATAGATAACATTTAAGAGGACATAAAATATATAAGGTCGGGTTTGATAACTATTTGAGTTAGAGTTGAAGTCACGATTCATAATTTGTGACTTTAAATTCGTGAGTGCATTTAGAATTAGTCTTTGGTACGATTTCTTATCTTGTTTTACAGCTTTCCTTTTTTGCTTGGATTCAATTCCTTTCCTGTCTTTGAAAGGGAATATTTAAAGATTTCGACTTACCTTTTTCAAATCAATTTTCCACCATGATAGCGGTAGAATTTTGTGATAAAGAGCTAAAGTAGTTCTAAGTGATTTCGAAAGGGATGTGATTTTAAATTACCTCCAAACATTTATTTTATCATTTAAATTTAACTTTTATAAAAATACAATTGCGTTTGTACATAAAATAAAATGCTAAATTTATTTTCAAAGATTAAATCATAGTAAATTTGGAAAGCATCAAAATCACTAACCATGAGAGTGAAAAAGTTAAAACATCAAGAATTTCAAAACCCTAAATGCAAACCATACTACTCTTCTTAATGGTTGTGGATTGACAAGCTAGGATAAATTATATATCAGTTGCTCGTGGAATATTTTTGGACCGAAAGAGTTGGTAGTGTGTTGTCTTGTTTAATTAATTGTATTCCAATTTAACTTCACTGTTACGAATTTTGATCCAAAAAATTGATATTTGGCTCTTCCTTTGTTTAGTAGAATAGTAGTACTTTCTATATAAAATTTATGGCATCTACTTGAATTTGAACTTTAAAAGTAAAAAATAAAAAATTTGGTCAAGTATGGGAGCATTGCAACAAAAGTTTTTGATCTTCTTCACAAAGTCTTAAGGTATTTTAATACTACATCGCGATTGTCTTAATACTAAATTTATTTTGAATGATTAAATACATATTTTTTAAAGTATTTTTAACATGATAAAAGTGGTTTTGACATAACCCATATGTGATTAAGACTTGTATTTTAGTCTTAGACAAATTGATTGTACATGAAGATTATGTATTCTTTTTTTTTTTTTTTGAAATGTAAGGATATGCAAGATTATGAACAATCAATTAAATGTAAGGACATGTTAAAAAGACTCATGTTGGTTTGTAGGAACAGTCCTCACTCTTAAACGCATTTTAAGAAAAATATTGAAACCCTTTTTTAAAAGCAATTGAAACCCCTATGATATAAAAGAGATGGAGTTAATCATTTAGTTCCAATCTTGAAAGCTTTCTTTTTTTTTTTTTCGCCTTTTCAGAACTAAACAAATCCCCTCCTGATGCCACTAATTCTTCGTCTCCTCAAACAATTACCCACGAGCTCCACATTCATCGCACACATCGGAGTTCTCTAACCGCCCACGTCCGAACCTCTCAAGAACGCCAGTCCAAGCCACGAATCGCACACCATGATGTTCGCACACACTTACGAGTAAACCTCCATCGAATACCTCTAGAAGTCAAGAGATACACAGTTTCTCCCTCTAAACTTGTAAAGAGAAACAACCTCATGATGTGTTTGTTAATTTAATAAGTTTGAAAATGAATTGTTTTAGATGTAGCTCTCTCTTGATATTAAGTGCTTTTTTATTGATATCAAACAAAGAAAATAAAAAGAGGGAAATATGACAACATCACATCAACAATGTTACACAATTTTTCATTACCCTTCAAAGTACACATATAATAATGACAATACAATAGAGATAAAGTAACCTGATCACTTCACCACTATTTGAATGCATTTTATTTATTTCAATAACACACCAATCCAAACTTGATGTTTTTAATTAGTTTAGTTGTTGCAAAGGTAAGCATCAAGTCCTTTGCTTGCCTTGACTCCAAATTGGAGATAGTTATGAGGTGGATTAACATCTTCATTTGCCTTCACAAATTCCACTGACCATTTAACTGAGTTGACACCATTTTTACCACCATCACTAACTTGACCTTTCATTTGGAACATATCAAAGTCCTTAAAAATATCTCCTTCAAGCAACTCAAAAATTATTGTTTTGTTATTGTCATCCATATGGAGCCTTAGTGTTGTCTCTGCTGGACATCCTATGTTTCCAAAAGAAGAAGAAAGAATTGTCATTAACACTTAAAGGAAAGCAGGAGTTGATAATAAGTTTATTAAATTACAAATTTTAATTTTATTGGCTTGGAAAAAATTGGAGTTTAAATTGACTAGTTCTTTTAGATAATAACTAATGATTTGCATTTCTTCATATTTTCTAAAATCATATGTAACCACACTTTATTCATGTATTCCTTCTAACATTGGACGATATTAATATATGATTTTAACTCATTTATCTCTTTTTGCAATATATATATATATATATATACACTCACACCACTTAACCAAAAAAGGAGAGGAGTCTAGATATTAGTGGTAAAATATAATGTATTTTTTTAACTCAATAGAAAGATTTGAATCCATAATATTTTAATCACATCTAAATAATTCAACCTAGTCTTGCAAAAAGTAAACTATATACAAAATTATATAAAAATACTCCTCAATTTTAGAATAAGTTTTGATTTTAAGGAAAAACTCTCTCCAATGATTTCGAAGGTGTATCAAGAAGAAAGGGAAAGGTTAAATAAAATATAGGGCTTAAGGTTTAGAATCTGACCAAAGTCATATTTCCAATGGATGAGGCTGCCATGAGCAAAACCATTTCCTTCCATAATTTTGTAGCTTTGAAGATTTTCGGGGAACATTTGAGGAAGACACTCCATTTTGTTTTTATAAAACTCATAAAACTTTTCACCACGACACTTTAGCTGCACTTCCACTGAGATCTTAGCAATCTGAGCCATTTTCAAATCACCCTAAGATCTACTCAACCATGTCTAAATGAGGAGAACCTTTTATAACCAAATAAAGAAGAAAATTGGTTGTCCATTATGACTTATTATTCTTCATTTTGATTCTTGGCAACATTACAATATTGTTAAATTAAATATATATATATATAAAGAAAATTGGTTGTCCATTATGACTTCTTATTCTTCACTTTGATTCTTGGCAACATTACAATATTGTTAAATTATATATATACATATAGAGCAATACTTAGGTAAGGGTGGGTAAATATTTTGAAAATATTTACCCATTCTTAAAACCACACATTTTTACTTTTTGCATTTCTCTCTCCATCAGTCAAAGCTAATTTTTAAAAAAAACGTAAAAATATATGGCTCTAAGGTAGATAAGTATTTCCAAAATACTTACCCACCCTTATCTAAGTATTACTCATATATATATATATATATAAGACTCGGAATTCCAACTTTCTTATATATACAAATTAAAAATTAAAACCTAAGGTCTCGTTTGATAATGAATTGATTCATAAACTGTACACTTGAAATTCGTGAGCGTCATTAGAATTAGTCTTTGTATACAATTTCTTATCTGGAATCAATTCCTTTCCTGTCTTTGAAAGGGAAAATTTAAAGATTTCGGACTTACCTTTTTCAAATCAATTTTCCACCACAAATATGTTAGTTTTAGAATCTTGTCATAAAAAGCTAAAGTAGTTCTAAAGATGGAAGACATATTCAAGAGTGATTTTGAAAGGTCCAAACATGTATTTAATTATTTAAATTTAACTCTTATAAAATTAAAATTGAGATTGTATATAAAATAAAATACTAAATTTATTTTCAAAAATTAAATATATATTTCAAGTGATTTTGAACAACATCAAATCACTAACCATGAGAGTGAAAAAGTTCATACATCAAGAATTTCAAAACCTAAATGCAAATCATACTACTTATCTTAGTGGTTGTAGATTAACAAGCTAGGATAAATTATGAAGCTGGTTGCCGAATGCATATTTTTGAACGGAAAGAGTTTGGTGATATGTTGACTTGTTTAGTTGATTGTATTCCAATTTAACTTTACGATCACAGATTTAATCCTAAAATTCGGTACTTTGCTCTTTCTTTATTTGATAGAGTAATAATATGATATGTGTAAGGTTTTTTGGTCTCCCCTTTATGAGAGTTTGAACTTGAATAATAAAAAAATTAAAAATTTTGGTCAAGTATGCCGGCATGCAACAAAAGTTTTGATCTTCTTCACAAATACAAAGTATTTTAGTACTGTATCGTGATTGTGATCTTAGTACCAAATTAATTTATTTACATGATTAAATACATATTTTAAAGTATTTTTAACATTATAAATTTGATTTTGACATAACCCATGTATTATTAAGATTTGTATTTTAGTCTACAAATTGATTGTACATGAAGATTGTGTATTCAACTTAGCATAACCCATGTTTGAGATATTAAAGCTTCCCAAAGTTCAGAGAGACAGCTTCTCTCTCTAAAGCTTGGAAAGAGAAACAACCTCACCATTTGTTTGTTAATTTAATAAGTTTGAAAATGACCAACAAAAGCAGTAGCTCAGTGGTGTCATCGTATATTCGATGATCAAAAGGTCACAAGTTCGAATAATCTTACCCCAGATAGTTGCAATTCAAAAAAAAAAGTTTGAAAATGAATTGTTTTAGATGTAGCTCTCTTTTGATATTAAGTACCTCTAATAGATATCAAACAAAGAAAACAAAATTGGATATATATATATATATATATATATGACTACCATCACATCCAACAATGGTACACAACTTCTTCATTAACCTTCAAAAGTGTACACATAATAATAACAATACAATAGAGATAAAGTAACATGACTTCACCATTATTGGATACATTTTATTTAGATATTTCAACAACACCAAGCCAAAGTTGATGTTTTTTTAAGTAGGGAAGTTGTTGCAAAGGTAAGCATCAAGTCCTTTGCTTACCTTAACTCCAAATTGGAGAAAGTTATATGGTGGATTAACATTTTCATTTGCCTTCACAAAATCCACTGACCATTTAACTGAGCTGATGCCATTTCTTCCACCATCACTAACTTGACCTTTCACTTGGAGCATCTCAAAGTCTTTAAAAGTATCTCCTTCAAGAAACTCAAAAATTATTGTTTTGTTGGTGTCATCCATATGGAGCCTTTGTATTGTCTCTACTGGGTAACCTATGTTCCAAAAAGAATAAAGAAGAAAGATTAACTGTCACTAATTCTAAAAGAAAAGCTTGAGTTGATAATAAGCTTATTAAATTACAAATTTGATTCCTATTGGCTTGGCTTGGAAAAAATTGGAATTTAATTCCTATGATTTAAAA
>JBBMKA010000021.1:11059975-11073311 GCA_037833695.1 Sechiopsis laciniata | reverse complement strand
CAATAATTGCTAAATTATATTAAAAAGTGGGTTTTGATAAAGTGAAAATTTAGTCGGGATTTTAAAATATGTAATTTAGTCCCTATGATTTAAAATTGTTGAGAATCTTATATTGATAAGATGAGGGCATCCTCTAGTGTTTATAAAGTAGATAGATTACTCCTCTCTTTGGGAATACAAAGAAAGTGTACTCACACATTGGTTTAGATCTGGCTTTAAGAGTGAGGACATTCATCTTTATTGGTATGAGTCTTTTTGGGTGAAAACAAAAAGAAAGTCATGATATCTTATATGCAAAGTGGACCATATGATATCAATATGAGGATCTTTCGATTGTTGGTTTGTTATTCCTTTACAAGTTGTAACAAAGCGGTTCTTTTGACTTAGTCATTGTATGTTTGAATAATACGTGTCGAGTGCTTTTGAAATGAATTCTCTAGTAATGAGTGCTTATGAAATGTTGTCCCAGTTGAGGGTAGCTATTGTATGTTCAAACGTAATTCGAATATATCCGTGATTGAGCTATGGTGGGTGTTTACACAAAATTTCGCCAAATAATTAGATATATGTGGAACACGTGTAAATAAAAGAATTTATATTTTTATTGATTTAAATGTATGTGTATGTGGAGTGCAATCTCTCATATCTTCCTCACAATCTTTTACTCTCACAAACAAATATCTCAAGGGTTTTTTACTTGTACTCGAATTTGGTTTGTCTCGAGGGATTTATAACTTGTTCTCAATAATGATTTGTCTTGAGGGCTTTTGTAGCTTGTTCTTAAATTTAATTTTGTTGAAGATCTTCAACTTATAACGTATCGAATATCTTGAGCTTGAAGCTTATTAAAAAGACTACGACTTATAACTTATTGAAGTTCTTCGACTTGTAATCTATCAAAGAGACTTTTAGCTTTTAGCTTATTGAAATTCTTTGATTTAGCGAAAAACTTCGGCTTGTACTTTTTGATATGTAATTGAATATTAGGGCAGACAACAAGAAATGGAGATGAGAAATGCATTCTATGTCCTATCCACATTAGATATCTTGAAATATTTTTTACCACTTTCTCACTTATTGTCCATCTAAACAGAAATCTCTCGTCACATAAAAATTAAATGGACATCTTTACGTGCGTAAAATAACACAAACATGGAACTATATTTTAAGTTTATATATATATATATATTCTCACTGACCTTCAAGTAGAACAATACACACAACAGTTGAGATAAAAACAGACCATAAAAACATACACATAATTAGAACTTATTTATTTGTAACATTATTCCAACAACCAAGCAGGTTGAACTTACTTTTTATTTCTTCTTTCTTCAATTGTTGGAAAGGTAAGCATCAAGGCCTTTGCAAACTTTAACTCCAAATTGGAGATAGTTGTTTGGTGGAGGCACATCTTCATTTGCCTTCACAAATTCCATAGACCATTTCACTGAGCTGACACCATTTTTGCCACCATCACTAACTTCAACTTTCGCTTTGAACATTTCGAAATCTTTTAACAAATCTCCTTCCACACATTCGAAACTTAATGTCTTGTTAGGCTCATCCACCATTAGTTTTATCTTTGCTTCTGCTGGGCTACCTGTGTTTTTGCAAGAAAATTAAAACAAACCAAAATCATTTGTTTTACTCACCAAATCCAACAACATTAATTGTGATTTGAGTTTTTTATCTTTTGATCACTTATATCGTTTGAATTATTGTTTTTGTTGTCGATATAGTATTCAAATTGGTATAAATTCGAAAAGATGCCTACTAATATTGTTAGGATCTTACAATTGTCTCGCATTGAAAAAAGTGGAGAGTCCTACAAACATTTATAAGAGATATAGGTTACTCCCTTCATTACTGATTGATTTTGAGGTCGATCTAATAAATATCAGTTTGGTTCTTACTAATCCAATATCATTTCAAGAGAAATGATATTTGAGCCAATAAGTTTAGATTTCACGTGCAAATTTTTTTTTTTCGGGAAAAATAGATATGTACCCCTAAACTTAGGGGTATTGATTAGAGAAATTATATTAAATGAGGTGTTTTCACAAAATAATTACAAATATACATAAATTCTAAAGTATTTGCATCTATAATTATTAATATATTATAAATATTCATTAATACTGGTATTATAAAAAAATAAAATAAAAAGGTATACATCAATACTCATTAATATCATTGACTACATTTTGTTAATTTTTTTGAAAGTGTTCGTATTTATAATTATTTTCTAGATTTGCCTAATCTGTAAGTTTCCCCAATTAATTAAAATCTCAAATTAATAATTATATTGATTTTAAACCATAAACTTTAATAGTATATCTTCTAAACCTCCATTAGGGATTTATAGCTATAGTCACACTTTGTTTCATATCAATGCAAAATCAATAAATAAAATTGTTCATATATAAAAGTCCTACAGAGTAGTAGAAAAAAAAAATCACTAGTCATGACTTTTAAGGAAATTTTATTAACTTGTGAATTGTTATTCATAATCAATTTTAAAACGAACTTTCATCTCTGAGAGTATCAGATAATTTTAATTGCCAACAAGCGATATTAATTAATGTGTGTCCAATAACAAGAATCCATGGCTCCGAATTCCTACTTTGTAGAATTAAATAAAAAGTGATTTTAAAAAAAAGAATTAAATAAAAAGTTTTAATATATTGGTCTGGATAATAATTGAGATATAAAAAATAAAGGAGAGCATAGCATTGGTAAAGTCAATATTTCCCCTAATAATAATCAAGATGCATGCATGCTGGTTCAGACAATAACAAATATAAAAAAAAAAATAAAGAGCATAACTCTAATTCAATCTTGTATGTCGGAATCCCCACCCAACATCTTGAATAAAAAAATATATTATTTAACTCTTAAAATAATTCACAAACCTAATAAGAATATTTAATAATTTATAATCATTCACAAAAATAAAATATATTGTAATTTAACCTAATGATCAAATATAAAAAATATAAAAGTATAGAGATTAAAATAGGAATAAGCAAAAGAGAGAAGAGAGATCACCAAAGTCATAGTTCCAATGGGTGACACATCCATGAGTAAAACCATTTCCCTCCACAAACTTATAGCTCTTTAGATTTTGAGGAAACATATGAACAAAATTATCCATTTTGTGTAAAAAAGATTCATAGAATATCTGACCAGAACACTTGAGCTGCACTTGCTCAAAGATGTTAGAAATTTGAGCCATTTTTTTCAAAGCTTCTTAAAGTACCTTAAGATTTGTTTATCCATGTCCAAAGAAAGCAGCCTTTTATAGCCAAAATGCATCACAAAGTGATTGTTTCATTGATGCTCAATCTTTATGATTTGTTGAATGATTTCAAGTAAAATATGTAATGAAATATATTCTTTTGATGAGTGAATTTGTTTCAGCCATTGAAGCTGAGATTCTAGTTTCCATTACTGAATTTCTTATTGTTTAATTTCAGATTTTGAATTGGATGAGAGTATTATAATCAATAATGAAAAAGAATCAAGGTAAAAATTTGTAGAGCATAAAGCTACTTAGTGATCAATTAAATTAAGAACGGATAAATAATGTAGAAAGTAATCTAAAGCTAATTGTGATTCGAGATTTAAATATTTAAATCTCGAATCACAATATGCCCCATAAAAAATCAATAATGAAGGTCAAACAAAATTTGAGTAAATGGAAAAGGAGGAGACAAGATATGTAATGGTTCATAAAGATTCTCTATATCCACTATCAAACCTAAGAGACAATTTCCATTACTCACCTAAAAACAAATAGAGAAGGAAAAACAATACCCAAATCCTAAATTTCACCAAATGTTCTTAATCTCTAATACCTCTCTCAAATAAAGCTCACTCATAAAACTTACTTAAATATGGTGTTATAAGTTAGGTCACAAAAAATACTAACTCACAAAGTCAAAATGTAACAACATTTAACCTACTTAAAAGGTTAAATACATGAAATCTCATAATACAAAATGTGAGTCACAAATTACAACATTGAACTCATCAAAATTTTCTAATTTTCACCCCAATAATACATGATCTTTAATCTAATAATTCAGCTCAAATCCAATTTTCATAAGCTCAAGCTTCCTTGTGCAAGTACACAATGGCTTATTCATCAAATCCAAATGCAAACAATCAAATATATAGATAAAAATACATATCCTTCTACAATGAACCCTAACAAGTTAATGGGGGTCGGGAATTGAGACAAGTGCGGATGCCCCGGGTACATGATAGCAAAAGCTCTGATTTGTGGATCTAAAAAATAAAGGCTATTGAGATCCTTTAGTAGGCTCTTTTTTTTTTTTTCTTTTTTTCGTTTTTTTTTTTTTGTTAACATTCCTAAACCATCGGTGGCTAATCTTGAGAATGTTACAATACCTTACGTACATGTGTGTTAATTACCTTAGCTAACACAAGGTTAATAAACTATGCAAATATGTGTATTTTGTTTATTGTTAATTTATACTAGATTTTTGTCGTAACACCACTAAATTATACTCAAAACAAAAGAATCATGATATATTATGATCAATTATTCGAGGCCAACTCCAACAACATACACTCAATCGAAACTCTCCAATGCACAAAGAATTTACATAAACCACACTTTTTTCAAACTTGTATCCATCTCTTCGAGGCAAACAAAATTTAAAATAATTATGGACAAACACTCACATTAGATCTCCACGTCAAATAAGGTTTGATATAAAGAGAAGAAAATCATAATAGGAGAGAAACAAATATTTGCAACTTTCATTGAAGAAAACCATATAATATAAATAATAGCGTATAAAATTTATGTGATACAAAAACAAAGCAAAGAAGAATTAGCCTTCTTCATTGTAGGCATATTCATCATCTTCATAATCAGATCATAAGGAAAGAAAACTAAATCGCCTTGGCAAAATCCTTCATCAAGGCACGATTACCCTTGGCAAATTCGAAGAACTCTTCGAACGAAATGAAGCCATCACCATCTTTATCAATGGCATCCATCATCCGCTTCGCATCCTCGGAGCTCACTCCGAATCCTTTCAATGCATCGCCGAGCTCCGACGCCGAGATCTTCCCGTCACCGTTTGCATCAAAACCCTTGAAAATCCTCTCGCACTCGTCCGAGCTTACGCCATTTTCCGCCATTTTATGAGCTTTGATTTGATGTTTGGATGCTTGGTTTGTTCAAGTTTTTCTCCTTGGTGTTCTATTTTTTTTGCTCCATTAATAATGGAGGTTTTGTCCTGAATTGTTGGCATTGGAAACACTTGTCGTTGTCTCCATGTTCTTCGAAATCGTTGCCTTCAACTGATTTTTACTATCAAAAGAATGTTCTTGATCCCTAGAGTTATTCTCGGATCATATCATTACATTTGATGTTTGAAGTTTTGACTAAGTTTAACTCCTAATTCTTTTAGGTTTTTTTATTGTATGAGTTCTTTTATATTTACCTTCTTTTTTTTTTTGCTTTTGCTTGAATTATAAATTTTGTGTCAATGTGTAACGGGTTGATCGATATCTAGTTAAAAATATATTATGTCAATTGAATACTTCCATCTAGGTTTTTTTTTAAAAAAAAACCAACCATAATTAAGATAGGATTTAAAGTTTTGAACCCATGAGTTTTTTTGTTGATCTGTGCTATTATTCTTTTTGGTTTTCGTTAATTATGTTCTATACTAGTTTTACATATGTTTTTACAAACTAAATCAAATTTTGAAGGCTAATAAAAAATCAAAAATAAAAATAACCTGTTTTCGTTTTCTGAATTTTGGATAATTTTTAATTGTAATATTTTCTTAACAAATAATATGAGTGTAGAAAAATGATTAAAAAACTCATAAATTTTTAAAACAAAAAAATAATAATGATTATCAGCTTTAAAAGGTAGTTTTTTTAATTAAAGAAAAACTAAAATTTAAATGTTGCCAATTTTTTTAGTTTAACAAACCATGACCCAGAAAGGTTGATTGACTTATTTGTTTGTTTGATTGAAATTCTAATTCAATTTTATAATCATCAGTTTGAATCTCTCTACTATTGTTAAATTAAAATAATAATAATAAATTTTTTAAAAAAAAACATCTTTATAAAGTCAACATAAATAGTAATATTATTGATATAAGTGTAGGTTGATCATGATTAGTTTATAAAGACTGAGTGACAAGAAAATGTGATTAGGAGAAAACTAACTTATTTAGTGGGTGAATGGGTGACATCGATAACTTAAATTGATGCCTATAAGCTAGCATTCATACCAATTTGGACTTTGTAAAATTCTACATCAAATGGTCAATCCACAAAACAAAAAAAATTAGAGCTTTTTAAATGGATAGTTAAATGGAATTATCCAATTTGTAAAATTATTGTAATGATTAAGATCTTATATTGAAAAAAGTAGAGACTTTATAACAATATCTAAAAAATATGAATTATTTCTCTCATCATCAATGATTTTTTTTTTTTAAATCTCATCGCCAATTGATTTTAAGATGGATGTTCATACTATTTATATGATATAGAGTCATTAAGCTCAAACATGTATTCAGCTCAATAAAAATGAAATTGAGATTCGATTCCAGGATTGGTGAGACTAAAAGAGACATCATCTTAAAGGGTATGCTAAGATCACAAATTGAAAAGAGTGGAGAGCAAGAAAAGGGAATTGTTTCTCTCATCATCAATTAGTTTTGAGATGAATATCCACGTTATCTAATAGTAACTATGTCTACTAATTAAAATTCATGATAAATTAGAAAATAGACATTTACAAACTTGTCATCTACTCCATACTAAAGAAAAGATAAATAAATAAAAAGAAATTGGTGACCAACATCATCAATACTGTAGGGGTGAACATGGGTTGGGTTGAGGGGGTTTTCAACCCAACTCAAATTTTTTGGTGGATCATTTTTCCAACCCAACCCTTATATTTTCGGGTTGGGTTGGGTTGGGTCATCGGATCCAATAATAAATTATAAATTATAAATATGTTTTTATTAAATTACTCCTACATTATACATAAACAAAATACAATCTTCAATCAAGGTAATGAAATGAATATAAATATACAATCATAGTTCATATAGAAGATTCCAACTATAAAACATAAAATAAATAGATAATTAAAACAAAAAAAATTAGATGTCATAATTCGACTTTCATAAAATAAATATATAATTAAAACCAACAAAAATATTTTACATAATTTGACTATATATTTTATCATAATATATAAATTATAAAGATTTGAAATTTTTTTTAAAGAATATGAGAAATAAAAATTCTAACAATAATAATTAAATAAAACAAATATAGGCATATATAATTATGTTATAAGTAAAAATATATATTTTTAAATATTTAAATAATAATTTCGGGTTGATCGGGTTGGATTTGATGAATTTTAGATCAACCCTTAACTCAACCCAACCCATAAACATTTCATAATTTTGAACCCAACTCAACCCAGAAATATTTTTAACTCAACCCAACCCGTCAAATTGGGTTGGTTTGGTTCGGGTTATTCAGGTTTCGGTTTGTTTGAACACCCCTAATCAATAGCACTTCATCAACCATTGCCTATGGAGTCACTCCGACATGGATGACATTTGCAAAGATCAACTAGAAATGTCGCTCAACTTAGAATTTAATGACAAACAGAATCTTAAGTCGATTTTTTTTTTTTCCTTTTCTTCTTTCCATTGAAATTTTTTTTTAATTTTTTTTTAGTGAAGAAGCAATGGGAGATGATGGGTAATAGAGAGTGACTTAAGTAGTGAAAGAGAGTTTTGCATTGCTTAAGATGATGGGTTCAATCTATGGTAGCCGGCTACCTACTTAAAAATTAATTTCCTACGAATTTTCTTAACATTCAAATATTATAGGGTTAAATAATATAATTGAAACTGACCCGAACGGTCACTAATATATATGAAAAAAAAAAAATAATAATAATCGCTCCTTCACTCTTGTACTTGAAACAAAAAACACAAGTTTAATTGCAACCATTGAGTTTAGGGTTTTAAGGCGGCGGTTGTTCTGTACATCACCGTACTAACAAAGGGAGATGACACCTAACGTGTCGTCGTCAAAGCATTAAAAACCTCTCTTCCATTCACTGTTAAACAGAGCAAAAATATCCTTTGCCTTTCATTCATCGTGTTCCATTTCCTTCGATTATAGTCGACGATGGTGGAAGATTCCGGTGCAGTTCAAGCAGCTGCTCAGCAGCAATCTTTGTTCCCGCCGGACTCAGCTCCGGCTTCTATTCCGGCGGAAAACTCCGGCATTCCTCACCCTATACCAGGTGTTGATTCCGGTGCGAGTGCGGTCCCGGCGCCGGTTTCGTCTTCGAATCCCTCTGATTCGGTTGGTAAGTCCATGATCTTGTTGCCTGTTATGGCGATTGAGCATCGTTTTTTGCTGTTGGTGTTTCAGGCGTTTTTTACTATCCTTGTTTAGTGTTTTTATTCGTACATTAGATCGATTTCTTCTATAATTGGTATTGCATCATGTTTTTCTAGGTGTTATTGGTTTTGTTTTAGAGAGAGAAGCAATTGCGTGCCGTATCGTGGGTTTGTGTCTGTGTGGTTTATGTGTCTATGATGGGGTCATTAGAATTGAATCTTCTAGTTGCTAGTTTTGATTTTCATTATTCTTTTTAATCTTTGGACGGTAGATTCTTTTGCAAGTCGGAATACTGGCATTTGTGTGGTGATGATATAGTGATTCTTCCTTGTTCGGTCGAGAAAATAAAGGTTGGGAAAGTTCTCTAATCTCATGTGGTACTAAAGACATTAGTGAGACTAAAATCGCCTGTTTATTCACTGCCATCTCAAGGTTGCTAGTGGTATTTTCTATATTGTTTCATCATTGTCTGGTGTGCCTATGGAGGAATCGGAGCTTTACCTCACTACATACACGGCGGCATTCACGTCCGTCCCAAGGTCCGAACTCGAGAGACAACGAGGGATTTTACAATTTAGCTCATTCATGGGTTTCAAACTTGGAACTTCCAAGGGAGCATACCTTGGAGACTCCAAGTCTTTACCAACGAGGCTGCCCCTTGGTGATCTGTGGTTTTTCATTGGACAACAAACCTGAATTCTGTGCGGTATTCCATCACTGCTCTCTGTTAGAAGTTAGAACCTGACAATTAAATGATGCCTCTTTTGTTGACAGTTTCTCATCAATCCTATGGTAGATTCGACTCGATAGTAACCAAAAGAATTCTCAGAGAAGTTGAAGATAATTGGGACATTGGGAGGATTTTTGGAGTTTTGCTCATTTTAATTTTTTCCTTTTCTTTCTTTTGTATCTCTCATGATTTCTATTTCTTGCTATGATTACAAATGATAGGAGTCGTTATTATAATTTCTTTCGCAAGGTCTGCCTGCATCTTTTGGTTGGCCTATGTTTTCGTATGCCTTTTTTGTACTTTCATTATACTCGATGCAAGTGGTTCTTTCTGTTGAAAGGAAAAAAAAAAAAAAAAAAAAAAAAGATAGTTTTTAGTGAATTGGAGAGTTTTGCTATTGCCTAGTTGGACATGTCTGGATATTGTTTAACCTGACACTGCTGATTGGAGACTTTTTATAATGCTATATGAGGTTTAGGGTTTTCTTCAGAAGACATTGATCCGCCCTTCCTTTAAAGATTGATAAATCAACTATGAAGATTAGCTCTGACAGGTTCCCAAGGGGTGGCACAGTGGTTGAAGACTTGGGTTTTCTAGGTATGTGATAGAATCTACCACAATGTGTTAGGTCTCGGGATCGTATCAGTCTGCTTCTCTCAAAGTCCCATGTTCGAGACTCATCTGTGACGTTAATCATCCCGGTGCCTTACCTAGGGACGGGTGTGGTTATCCTTGTTTCAAAAAAAAAAAAATTAGCTCTGACAGAGAAGGAGAATTAATGGCATGGACAGAGGAGCTTGCCATAAGATGGACCCGTAGTTGATTTGGAACAGCCGCCACTCTCCTGCTAATTCTTATCCCCTGGCTTGCTAACCTGGGTTTATGCATCAGCCGGATCCCTACTGTGAAGAGGTCGACAACAGCTAAGAAAAAGAAAAAAAGCTCTCAGATAAATCTGTGTTCAACCATTACCTATCCATCCAAGCAAACCACCTCCAAGAAACTTGGATCAAGCAACAACATAGATTCGAACTAAGTTGGTCGTACTCCTGGTTTTGGGATGGTACATTGGTTTGTTCCATCTCAAATCCTTCTTGTAGGATGCTTGTTAGTTTGCTTTTGTGTTGTTGTATTGTTCTTACCCCCCTTCTTCTCTCGGTTGTGTATTGGGGCTCTTTGTTTGGCCTTTTTCTCTCCCTCCCTCGTCTTTCCTCTTCCCCCATGTATCTCTTCCTCTCTCCCCCTTTTCTTGGTTTCATTCATATCAATGAAATTTTGTGTGTTTCCTATAAAAAAAAATAATGCTATATATATGAGATAGCATGGGGTTCTATCTCAAAACAATTGGTGATAAGAGAAGTAGTCTACATTTCTTATAAAGTTAGTGAGGACTCCTCACCTTTCTAATGTAGGATAAGGTGGGGATCTCCAACATGCTCCTTTAAGATGGCAACCCTTTGGGTTTACCAATCTTGAGTTGGATTCAAATTATACCTGCTTAGGTTCGATTCGAATTTTTGGACCAAATTATACTTGATTAGGTTGGATCCGAATAAGTTTTAGTGAGGTCTGATACCATATTAGCATGGGGTTTTGAGTTGGTTCTATTGTGCAGAGATGGTTCTTTGTTGGGTGTTGATTTTCTTAGTAAAAACGTAGTAGAGAAATCAATGTTCTGGTTTTCTTTTTCTTGGTTTTGCAGAACCCTTCATCTACAAAATACATTTGCATGAATACACTCAAAAGTCAAGGATCCCATTACCAGTATATCAGACAGTTAATGAAGGACCCCCAGATGCACCTAAATTTAGGTCAACTGTCTTGGTTGATGAGGTATGTTATGTGTCTCCTAATACGTTCCGAAACCGAAAGGGAGCTGAATATGATGCTGCAAGAATTGCTCTTGAGTACGTATCAAAAAAGATAAAGGATGATATTTTTCTTCTTCTTAATGAGGTATGACTTGTATAGTGAGTTTGAAATTCCGTTTGATGGCCTTTGGTTTCCAGTATGTTTATAACTATGCTTGCCTTATTTATTTATTTTCTTATTTGAGTACAACAAATGCGGTGGAGGTTTGAATTTGAACTTTCTTATCTAAAAGGAAGGAATAGATACCATAAGTTCATAGCCATTGAATTATGCTCATGTTCTGCTTGTTTAGTTGATTAAAGATGCGATTCTTTGATGAGATTTTCTACAATTTATTTTTGTTACAAACAAGATTTTCTACATTTTTTTTATGTTTGTAATTTTATTTCACAATGTGTGCATAAATAACTTATTTGGGTTTAGGGATGAAGAGATCTTAGGAATAATTCGATGTAATGACCTAGGTTGTGAAATTCTCCAATAACACTTGGCACTGAAATTTTTCAGTAACAAAACTTCTTCCAGGAAATCTCAATCAACATTATGCAATGTCTTTTCAAATCTCAATCAACATTAGACTTCTTATCTGATATATACAGCCTGTCTTTCTTTTTTCAGGATTTGAAGTTTTGTAAATCCATTTTGGCTGAGTATGCAGAAAAAATGAATTTGAGAAAACCTAAGTACAAGACTAAACAACACAAAAGCTCACTTCCAATTTTACAATCGACCTTGTTTTTTAATGGTGTCCTTTATACTGGCGATGTTTGCAAGGGTAAGAAAGAGGCAGAGCGATTGGCAGGACGTGCTGCTATTCTTTCACTTTTTGGTATGTTTCAGACTAATACTTCTGAATTATATCAAAATACTAAGTGTCTCTCATAGTTGCCAACCAAAATAATAGCTCAACGGTGTAAGTGTGTGCATTTGACCAAGAGGTTATGAGTTCGAATTTTCCACTTAATTATTGTTAAATTCAAAAACAAAAAACAATGATTAAAAAAAAAAACTAGGTGCCTACTCCAAGTTGCTTACATTTCTTGTGTGTAGGAGATGCAGGAAATCCAAAATCACAAAAAACTATTGCCGAAATCATCTCATCTAAAGTCAGACGCAATGGGAAGTTGCAAAAGGTTAAAGATTCGAATCATTCTCAAACTCAATCCAAACTCATGCCTGAAAATACACAGGAGCATGTTGCAATGACAGTTAATAAAGATAAAGAAGTCGCAGCTGCTAGTTTGGTCAATGGCGGGGTATCTGGTGCAACTGCAGAGGCTTCTCCAACTATGACTCATTTTCGGCCTGAATATGTGCCTTCAACTTTAGAAGAGCCTATAGGTGATCGTTCAACTGGGTCTAAAAGGAAGTCTAAGAACAAGAAGGCACAGAAGGCACGTAAGAAACTGTGTGTGGAGAACCGGTAAGTCTTCCTCATAAAAATTTATTCAAGAAATTGCATGTATTTCTTTTTCTTGTTGCATGTTTCTTTGTCGTTGTGGTTATAGAATTACATAACTTACAGTTTAAGACTCCAGTGCCCAATTGTTTATGATTTAGGGTATTACTCAATTGCAAATTAAGAAGGGTTGGGAGGGAATGAGTTCAAGACATGATAGCAAATTTAATATCCTATAAATTACTTTTGACAACCAAGTATGGTCAAGTAGTTGTCTCGTGAGAATAGACAAACTCCACGCAAATCTAGACTCTAACGAAGATTAGAAAAAAGTAACATCTTCATATTTGTTTATTCTTGTTACAACGAGAGCTCTTCAATTTGAATGGAGACAGAAAGAATGGATTGCAATTTATGTAGTCAGAAGGCTGCAATTTTTTGTTCTCTAAGGGGCTGAGTCTCCAAGGTATACTCCTTTGGTCTTAGGTTTGAAACCCTACAAGTGAACTTAATTGTAAGATCTCTTGTTGTCTTTTGGGTTCGGACTTTGAGATGGAGCAGGTACTCCTGGATATGGAGTAGGGCCAAATTTTGATTCTCGGTCTATAAAAAAGTGAGTTTATAACTCTCTGAAAACCCAATAGTAAGCTTTGATAGATATGTCACAAAAAAATTATCATGGAGTAGTCTGGTGGTCAAAAACGTCTTGGGGAATTAAAAAGTGATGAGTATAATACATTGTGGCCAACAGCCACTTACTTCAAAATTAATTTCCTAAGGATTTTTTTGACATACAAATGTTATAGGATTAAAAATTGATGAGTATAATACATTGTGGCCAACAGCCACTTACTTCAAAATTAATTTCCTAAGGATTTTTTTGACATACAAAT
>JBBMKA010000021.1:11025476-11038180 GCA_037833695.1 Sechiopsis laciniata | reverse complement strand
CCTAATGGGTCTAATGGGCCTAGATCTAATAAAGCAATAAACTATACTAAATACAAATATACATTTAACTCTAACAGCTGCAACGACTTTGAACTTAACAATTGTAAGTAAAGATTTTAAAAATAGAGAAAAGTTCGCTGACACCATCTAAAATTATTTTTCATCATGAACACCTAAAACCCAGACTCACTAATTGGGTAGTGAGATTCCTGTACTAGGTCATTCGAAGCTGTAGATAATTGATACAATGTATTTTAATACCTTAAGTAACTCCCGTATTAGGTTATTCAAAGCACGAGATAATTGATTTAAGGCATTTCAATACCTTTAATAACTTAATTCTTCAACTCATGAAATTAACGTCTACTTTCTCTTTTTTTCTCGCTCCTCACCACTGATATTCTCTCACTTCTCTAGCCTTACATTTTCTAGTTCTCCATTCACATCATCGTCCGTTAGTTCTTCTTAACAACATTACATTCAAAGATTAATAATTGAATCTTAGGTATTGTTTTATGCATTATTCTTGATTAAAAGTGCACTTCTTTGCCTGAAATGAAGACTGATCTTATTTATGTTTTATATTTTATTCTTGGTCTAAACTTTGTTTCTTTCCATGAAATGAAGGTTAAGAGTTAAATTAAATCCTATGTATGTCTTATATATTATTCTTGATTAAAACTTCATATCTTTCTGTAAAATCAAGGTTAATGATTGAATGTGATATATGTTTTATATAGTATTCTTGGTTAAAATTTTATTTCTTTCCATCAAAATGTTTTTATTGTTTATATACATTATAGACATATATAGTTTTACGCTTTTTTATTTAGTGAGCCTAAAGTAAACGTCCCCACCTTTTGGTGGGTCTTGTGATTCAGGCTTGAGACGATCATTGTGTCTTAGTACGTCTTGAGTCTTTTAAAACATTGTACTAACCGCTAACACCATCTAAAATTATTTGTCATCCTAAAACAAAGAATCTAATTCTCGTCAATGACTCCATCCACTGTCATTGGCATTTGCAAAACACCAATAAATTTTTCTGAAAGACCTCTTCAGATTGTGACATCATTTAAAGGAGGGCTTTCCAGGGCCCGGATTCTATATATCTGCCTTTTCCTATAGTTGATGTTTCCTTCGATATTTCAACCATCTTAATGGTAAAAGAGTTCTTGCATTCAATAATTATTTGATTGTTTCACTGCCATATTTCCCTTGAAAACACCATCTCTTGCTTCACCTTGTTAAACAAAAAGTACCAACCATTATTATTAACTACATTCTCAAGTTAAGAACATTTTTATAAACGATGCTTTAAGTGGGAACGAAAGGATTTCACTAAGTAGTCTACGAATAAATTAGAAATATAAGCACTTTTCTTATGTTTCAATTTCTTTCTTTGTGCTTGTGATCTGACTAAAGATTAATGCTTCTTGGCTCTGAAGTATCATAGTCTTTTGCTCCTACCAGGATGCGGGTCGAAGAGCATTCTGGTCTATCAACGGACCAAGAATAGTGCAAGTGGGTTATGAAGATGAGGAAAATCCAAAAGTAATGGAAGCATATGAGAGAGTTGGATCCCTAGTAAGTAACATCCATGTGCCACTCGCTAAGTCGTCTGCTAATTTTTCGTTTTTATCTCAATGAAAGCTAGTTTTTTCAAAAACAAAAAAAACACCCACGTGCCACTATCTAAATCTTGTGTTTTTTCATCCCTTGCAAAAATATTCATGCTATCTGCATTTTCTCAGCCTCATATTAATTTTACTTTGATTAAACTATCAGTTGGTACATGGCGGTGGCGATGAGGAATCACGCGATTGAGGCAACACTAGCACACGGATCATACAGCTATGTGGTATTTCATCTCCTATACCTCTCTGAAACTGGGGTTCTTATTAAGAACTTTGCTATTTACCCATCTTCTAATGGGATGTCTTTCAAAGAAAGTATGGCAATCCCTCTTGTAAAATGTAGAAAGGGAGCAGTGCTTTTAGGTTTTTATTTTGAGTCATTGTTACAGCATATATTTTCTGAGACGATTGTGCTTTTTATTTATTTTTGGTTAAGAGCAGAGTAGTCTTTTGCATCTCTTATATGGAAAAACAATTTTACCACATTGCTATTCTTTCTTAATTTTCTTATCCTTAGATCCACAAGGTTACAGAGCAGATTTGATGAGATTTTTAATGTTTAAATTGAAGTTGCATTAAAAATCGATTTTGGTAGTATTAGTGGATTAGTGGTTGGGCTCTCGTGTAATGGAGACACGTCAAAGGTTTATGTAGGAGTAATCCTCTTTAATTTGTTCAATCATGTTCTAAGATGTCTGAAAATGAACAAGGTAAGAATCGTTTAATTGATATATTGAGAATGATGTATAACTTAATAACTACGATATTATAGATTCAAAAAAAAAAAAAAAATTTTAAATGTTGAATAAAAAAAATGAATGAGTTAAGAACCACCAAGTATGAAGTTATGTATGAATAATAATATATTCTTTCTAATTGATTCATGAAAAGTTACATTCACTCTTTATACAACAATGTGTTAAACTACAATCCCTAATGGTAGTTTACAAATTGTCTTCCCTGACAATAGGATCTAATAACATACCAACTAAATTTAGAGAAAGACAAGGAATAAAATCATAATTAAGCAATGAATTTAAGTTGATTTTCTATACTCTTTTAAGTTTGATATATACTTTGCATATCAAGCTTGAAAATTAGTCAATGAAATAAATGTCTTGATCAATGTGTTTGCAACGTCCTGTTGGGATGGCACATGTTTTAGTGGAATGATATTAACTTCAATCTTTCCACTAATAAAATGACGATTAATCTCAACATGCTTCATGATGTATTAGACTTTTTGTAATAGCTATTAGGGTGTACAAAAAAACTAATAACTCGAACAACTCGAACTACTCAACTCAAATCATAAGGGTTGGGTTGGATTATATAATTTTATAATTTTCTTTGAGGTTGTATTTTGCCAATTTTTTACTTGTTCAACCAAACTCAATGCAAATTAAGAATTATATTAAATGTGTAACATTAACTAATAAGATAAGTTTATAGCACATTAGCATGGAGCATCATCGTAGACATTTTGGGTTCAAGTTTAAAAAATACATTTTTTTTACATATTTATTGACAATATGCAGAACTTTGGAGAGAAAAAACGTTTAATTTTGAAATATAAGGATCAACTTGATAGTAGATTCCAAATTTAGGGCCATTGAAATGTTAAGGATAAAAGTGTATATTTTTTAAATATAGGACTAAAGTGAAACTAACCTTCAAACCTAGTGACCGAAAAAGTAATTTTTCCAAAAATAAAAAGACGATGAAGGACAGACGTCGTTGCACTAAAATTAGAACTCCATCACTATCCTTTCCAAAATTTATGCCGGTGATATTCAACCCGTCACTCCAGAATAAATTACAAATTATATAGCACCAGAATTTTGCCTATCAATGAACAACAAAGAAAATTAAAAGAGTTCAAAAGAAACCAGCCAGACTCATATCCCATAAGGTTGCAAACACTACAACATCGGCTACTCAGAAGCTCGAATCTCGGATGAGGATTCGATTTTGAACGTCCTGGAAGGTCATCACATCACTTCCCCATAGCCTGCTCACACAAATTGATGCAGATTTATTACCATGAGAAAGAAAAAAAAATATTGAGGATTGTACATAATGTGTCTCAACTTCTGAGCATACGGTTCATTCTTTGGCATTCATCAAAAAACTTTGAGAATATTGTTGAATTTCGCACTCTTTCTTATCTATGAAAATCAATAAAAACAAAAATTACATGAAGAAACAGCTGCTCTTACCAGCAAGCTATTCCAATCGCATTTGCTCCCTCCTTGTCAGCCTTCTGATCATCTCCGACGTGTACCGCTTGGTTCGATGCAACTCCCAGTTGATCTAACACAAACAACCCGAGAGGTCATCTTTCTTGAAAAGTAACTAAATCTAGCAGAAAATGCGCTAGTTTCAGAGCCTTAATTCACAACTAGATTACAATGTCCGCTCATATACGGCAGTAGGGTTAGGTCTTAGTAGAAATAGGAATAATATAAGGGAAGGTTAGCAATTACTTGGGGAGTAAGTTAGGGTATGTTATTATAATTAGAGAGAGTTGGGTAGTGTTTTAGGTATCCAATTATTGAGTGATTATCTTGTAAGGCTCATAGAGAGTATTCTCTTGAGAGGGGAGGTTCCAAGACCTATCAAATCTTGATTTATCTTGTATTCTTTTACCTTTTTATATAATCTAGATCCTAGATCATATCAGTATATAGGTTTTTATGGACACGGGATCTTCATCCATGAAACTTGGGAACAAATTAACTCATTTGAAGTTTCAGAAACTTGGCTGGTGCCCAAGAATAAAGTTGGTGAATAATGTGTAATGTACCTAACGCAGCTTCAAATATTTGTCCATCTGGTTTTTCATAACCAACTTCTGCCGATATTATGACAGCATCAAACCTGTAAAGTAAGATTCCGTACAACGAAAAAACAATTATGCAACATGAGATAAGTTACTCTGCTTGTTTCCTAAATTGAACTCAGCAATATCTAGTTTACTTATTAATTCCCTGGCAGTTATAAGGGAAACATATCTTATTCCAACACACAAGGAAGAAACTTGTTGGATAAGGTACAGCTATGTCAATATTCTAGTTAGGAAAGAGAGATGAAGTCATTAGTGAGCATAAAGAAGTGAAGAGGAATATGCTCACATATCTAAAACGTTTAGATCCTTCAACAGCTTCCTTAAGCGAGTGTCAAAGTTGGACACAACAGCCAGCTTAACTGTGCAAAAAATATATCCCATACCATTAAAAATCCTGCATCTATCTCAATATGGGGATGAAGGTAAAACGTAAAATTTATTAACCTCCAGCATCTTTCAAAACGGTCAGGGTTGCATAAGCGCCATGTGGAAGATGCCATGCATCACCATTTGCATAGTACTGAACATAAAATACGGAAGAAACATTTTAATGATGAAAAACATAATGCGAGAGAAAATTAGTTAATGAAAAAGCCATACAAGAATTGATTTCTTGTTTCCCTATGAAAAAGAGTCGGTTGTTACAAAGCATGCAAATCATGTTCTAAGAAATGGCCATTGAAATAATACTTAAGAGATTGTTAAAAAGTTAAGAGCACACCTGATAGACTTCTTCAAAGTAAGTATCATCAGCAAAACCTGTGGCTTCTGAAACGACAAGTTTCCAAAATGGCCTTCCATCTCCCTATCAATATAGTACACAACCAACAATGGCTATCATTTCCACAATAAGAATTAGCTTAAGGAAAGTACTACAAAAAATAAAAACTACAACAAACTGTCATGCTGAAAATAAGGAGGATATTAAAGGTTTATAGTAAGAACGGAGAATATGGAGTAGCATGAATGTAAAAGTACAGTTTGAGAAAATAATGATGGTAAGAACGGAGAATATGGAGGATATTTCATGTATTGATTGTAATCACAATCAATACATGAAATAATGATGGTACATCAACTTTTGATCGAAGTAAGCTTCAATATCGCAGTTCCGACCAAGTTGTGGTGTGCCAAGCAATCATTCATATTGCATCCAACCTATTGTTTCATGAGCAAACAAAGTATATTGAGATTGATTGTCATTTTGTTTGTGAGAAAATACAACAAGGTTTAGTTAGTGTCTATGGGATGTGTAAAGACCGAAGAGCAATTAGAATATTTTCACGAAAGCTTTGAGTAGAGTTCGAATCGATAATCTTTGGAACAAGTTGTGTACTCCAGCATGAGAGAATGTAGCTTGAGGGAGAGTGTTAAAGTATACATGTGAATACAAAACTTATTAGTTTTAGTCCTTAATTGTACTTTCTTAGTTTAGGACTTGAAAGAGTTCTCTCAAATTCCAGTCTAACATTATAAAAGTACAAAAGAAGAAAAAAACGACCCAAGCCCCAAATAATACATAGATTACAAAGGAAATCTTCCGTAGATGTAATTAAGGAAGAAGAACGTTATAAAAGAAATAGTCTTGAACAAGGAGCTTGAACAGGTAAGTAACTCGATAATTCAAGCACATTTTCACTATCTCTACCCTCACTATCCAAATCACACCAATTGCTTCAAGCCATACACCCCCAACAGTACCCAACAATAAACCATGAAGGGGAACCTATTAGCTACAAAATTAAAATGGCTTGTAGCATTATTATGAGGCCCGTCGCCTTGCCAACCTTAATATTTTTTTTTTTTAGAAACCGGGAAATCGGAGCTTCGCTCCACTATACCCAAGGTAACCACGTCCGTCCCTAGGCCGGGCACCGGGAGACATCGAAGGAATGGAGACACAGGAGGTGTCCACAAATTAATGTCACAGGTGAATCTTGAACCTGGGACTTTGAGGAGGAGCAAACATTCAAAACCCAAGCATTCAACCACCACGCCACCCCTTAGAGACCCTTGCCAACCTTAATATCCATCTAGGTAAACCCTGAATAGTGAATTGGACCTCACTAAACTATATTCTAGTTCAAAAGTATATCAAGTAAACATATAAGCAACCAATCACTACAATCTTTGTAGACATGAGTTAGCAGATCACCCAAGTCATGCATTTCCTCAACGTAGAGAGATAGATAGACAACTTCAGCATCTAGTCTTGGTTCAACTCTGCATGCAGATTAACCAACAAGAGAGAGATTATATACCTTGTAACGAAGCTTTTGAGGCCATGGACCAGAAAATGCTCTCTTAAATCCTTGCTTTATCTCAGCAGGAGTGCTAATTAGACCTATGTTCATCATAATCATGATAAGTCAAAGAACAAAGAAACTGATGATTGAAGAACAACAGAAGCAGGTGACTGAATTATTTACTGTAAAACGGCAAACTTTAAAATACAAGGGAGATTGAGGTGCACAACTAGTTATTAGGAATGGATAAAAAGCATGATAACATTAAAAGCAAAAATACCTGTGTTGACCTTTAGTTAGCAGCTACCTAAACTATAGTAAATTTTTTTGGATCAACTGACCCACTTTGAGCAAAAACAACTAAGGTTGGAAACTTTAATATCCCAATTTTTTATTTCTTATAATTCAACAACAATTGGAGGTGGGGAATTCAAACTCGTGACCTATTGATCATAGGCACACGCTTATGTCAGTTGAGGCTGTTGAGGCTTTGAGCTATGCTCTTATTTCCGAAACGACTTTTTCTTCCAGGTCTTTGTTTTATACAGGAAATGACTTTTTCTTTCATATCCAGGGAAAGTTATAATATATTGCCCTTAAGCTAGTCTGAGATTAACCAAGAAAACAATAGAAGGTTATATTACTGATCATTCTGTGATATACTCAAGGTAATAATTATCTAATTTAAAAGTTTTTACTCCACCAGTACAAGCGTCTTAGTAAACCTTTCTCAGTTCAAGAACTCAGAATAACAAGGAATCAAGGATAGGGAGATGAAAGGCACAATTCATACAGTACTCAGTGTGAGAATATTTAGTTGGAGGCACCTCAAATAATCGCAAGATGCAGACTTTTTTACTTTCGGCACAAAATATAAAAAAAACACATAAAAATATGTGTGAATACACAATAAAAACACTCTTTATGGAAAGATTAAATAAAGTTTTAACCAAGAATAATATATTAATATATAAAACATATATAAGATTCAACTATCAACCTTTGCTTCTTTCCAAAAATGAAATTTTAATAAGAAGAATATATAAAACATACATAAGACTCAACTATTAACCTATGAACATAGTGTTGTGAAGAAGAAATCACCGGCGATGGCGTGAATGGAGAACTAGAAAATGTTTGACTAGAGAAGTGGGAGAATATGAGTTGTGGAGGAGAGAAGAAAAATTTATCCGGACATAAAAAGAAATGGTAGGATGTAAATGGTGTTAGACTAAAACCATATGTTACTTCAAGTCTTGGCAATTTCATCTGATTATTCCTTTTATAGGAAATGAGACGTATATGATGAACAAAAAAAGAGATGATATCTACCTAAAAAGCCAGAGAGTTCACAAAAAGGATTCCCAATTAACGTACGTAAATCTGCAAATTAAGAACTCAATGGAGAGTTAAGCTTCAAAAAAAGAACTCAATGGAGAGGAAGCACCAAGTGAAGGGCGAAATTTGACTGTCTTAAAATTTCTCACGTGGAATGTCTTCCCTTGAAAAATCCGCTCATACCTTTTGGCCCATAATCTCCAAAGAAGAGTTACTTACCACCCTGTTGAATCAAAGGACTTGGGCCTGACAACGAAAGAAAGTTATAGAAACAAGTTGAAGAAGATTATTGGGGCTATTTTAAGGAAAATCAAGAAAGGATGAAACATATGAGAAGCATTCTAGCATGAGGAAACATACTGGCAGGGGTAGCACAAAAGCAACCAACTATGAGACAAATAAAAAAAATGCATTCTAACCTATAGTCTTTTGTAAGCGTTCAATTTCCCCAAAGCAAAAAATCATAAAATAAAATAAAAACCTTAACGTAGGAACCTTGGGGTTGTTCCATATGAAGTTAACCAAGGAGTTTCCTGTCCCTTGTGCCTTTTCACTCAACTTTTGAACTTAGAGAACTAATGGAAAAGGCCCCATCGATTTCAAGGGTCTATTTCTTACACTCTTGCTGATGGCTAAGAGTGAAATTCGTGAGAAAGCTAAGACGAGAAAAAACACTCCCCAGTCTCCAAATCAGAGAAATTCCTCCTTAAACTAAGATCCAAATTAGAGGAAGAAGCAGACAGACATTGGGAGATGGGCATTTTTCGACTTCTCCAGTCCACCCTGTAAAGTCTAAGATACTTGAAGAAGTTATTTATTAGCCAATGCACTTACCAGAAAGAGACTGTGCCCTCTCTGCCATGTTAACTTGAAACTAAGCTGAAGTTTAAACAATTATCAGCAGTTTCATCTAGTTGAAACATAAAACATAAAATTGTAGATTTTGGATTGCTTAAATTATGATCACAAAGATTTTCAAACAAACTTAAGCGACGTATTATTGACAATTTACCAGCCAAACCTGCAAATTGTTTATCAAATTGATCTCAAATTAGAATGGATGGCAGTATGGAATGCAGCACAAAATCAGTGTAGGCAATTAAAAGTTCCAAACCCTTTTGCCCCTTTTTCTTTCTCTAGGTTCAAATTAAGGTGAAGTTGCAGAACTTGAAATTATGAGCCCCGAAAAAGAAAAAGAAAAAACTGACCATATTTGGAGCCAATGGATGCGTAAGTGTCTTCAACTGGCTTGGCTAACTGCAATAGCGTTCCTCCAGCGTCCAAAAGAATTGCATCATAAGCTCTATTATTAACTGCCTTTCAGACGAATACAAATACAAGAAAATAAAAATTGGGTCCGAATTCAGAGAGTCAGTGCCCACAAAATGATTAGAATCTAACCGTTTTGTGTTGGCATGTTAGAGCAGAGGCGGGGCTTGGGAATTCTGGTTTTGAGAGAAAGAGGGATGGGCTTGAAGGCTCGGAAGAGACTCCTGCCATGGCAGCATCTAATAATGTACGATTCCATCACCACCAGTGTCGCTGTTCGCTTGAACTTGCCCCTGCTCTTGGTTTCGCCGTCGCCGTCCGGATGATTACAATTTGTTTGTTTTGGAAAGATAAAATAGGCCAAACTGCGGGATCTGTGTCAACATTAGGCTAAATCATAGAAAACTACCTTCTCCCAAATACTTGTAACCTTTATAAAAATGGTTTTCTTTGCATAAAAACTGCTAACGTTTTCTTTCAAAAATGTCTCTAAATTTTTTTTTTTAGTACAAGGGGAGGGAGGGACCTACAAATCCTACATAAAGATATTACTATTCTCAATTAGAGGCAAATACTCATTCTAGAATCGAATTCGTGACCATGATATTGAACTAGATTTTCACCAAACAATGAAATCATCATGTCACCAACCTTTCGATAAATATCTCTAAATTTTAAAAAGTTTCAAAAACTTTATAAAATATGTGTATCGTTAATTTTTTTATAAAAATGTTAAGGTTTTGTTTCAAATACCTTACATATTTAATTGTAAAAGAAATTTTTTGCCTTTGTACTTTTAACTTATGAATTACTTTTATGTGACAATATTAGTTGTTTAATTAATTAAATTATTAGTCATGTTAAAATTAATTTCTTAATATGGGTTAAACGTCGTTAATCCAATTAACGCATTCGGTTTGGATAATATGATAATTAAATAATCAATAAAAATAATTAATAACTCTTTATTAATTACAACCGAATACAATAAATATTTTTAATTACAAACTACTAGGTCATCAAAGCACAATCCCTAACCGTACTAAAATGTATCAGGATCTCAAGCAAACATTTTAGTGGAGTAACATGAAAAGGAGATAGCGGAGTTTGTAACCAGGTGTTTCACTTGTCAACAGGTGAAGGCACCCAGGAAGAAGTAGTAGGGTTGTTGCGACCATTGAATGTACCTCAATGGAAGTGGGATGATATCCATATATTACCTTTCCAATTTTCCAAGGACTATAGAAGGGTTTACTCAGATATGGGTGATAATCGATCGCCTAACTAAGAGTGCACACTTCATCTTTAGTAAGATCACTTATACCGTGGAGTAGTGGGTGCAGTTGTTCTTGGAGCAGATCGTTCGGTACTATGGCGTGCCTACGAAGATTGTGTCAAACTACGATTCTCGATTCACTTTGCACTTTTAGAAAGCCCTTCCGAAAGGTTCGAAAATTGAGTGTAGTTTCAACACGACCTTTCACTTGTAGATAGATGGTTAAATAGAGAGGGTGAACCAGATCTTAAAGGATATGTTGTGTGCTTATGTTTTGGACTTTTCTGACAGTTAGGATTAACATTCTTCTTTGATGGAGTTCGCCTATAACAATGGTTTTCAATCAATCATATTGATGGCCTCGTTCGAGGCATTGTACGGTAAAAGACGTAGGTCACTGGTGTTCTTGGAAGAGGTGGGTGATAAACAAATGTTGGGTCCCGAGTTGCTGCAAGAAACCAACGAGAAAGTTTAGAAGATCAGATCTCGGATGTTATCAGCATAGAGTATACAGAAAAGCTACACTGATGTTCAGCATAGTGATTTAAAGTTCGAGTTTGGCAAGTACGTGTTCCTAAATGTAGCCTCAATTCATGGTGTTTTGAAGTCTAGGAAGAAAACGAAGTTAAGTCTCAGGTTTGTGGGTCCATTTGGAATTCTGGATCGGATTGGGGCACTACAATAGAAACTGTCTTCGCCGACGGCTTAAACCGTCGGCATAAATACGTAAAACCGTCGAAATAGGTTATCCCGACGGTTTTTCGTTCGTCGCAAAAAAGCGTCGGGATACGTTACGACGACGGATTACAAAAAACGTCGGCACAAAGCTTCTACGCTGACGGTATTAAATCGTCGGCATAAACCTTCTATCCCGACAGTATTAAACCGTCGGCATAAACCTTCTACGCCGACGGCATTAAACTGTCGGTATAAACCTTCTACGCCGATGGTATTAAACCGTCGGCATAAACCTTCTACGCCGATGGTATTAAATCGTCGGTATAAACCTTCTACGCCGACGGTTTTATAATGTTGACGTAGCCTTTGATTGATGTTTTTTTCTCATTTTAATTCTTTTTCAACCTATTTTGAATCTATTTTTTGTTAAAAAAATATATTTTACCACATTTGAAACGGATAATAGAATACTATCACAGATAAAATCAAATACTTCATAATTGATTCATTTTCATGTATGCATAACATAAAATCTAAACATCTTTCTTAAAGTTTTCAAATTAAAGAAAACAAAAGGAAACATGGTTGACCCCTTCAAAATAAAGAAAACAAAAGGAAACAAGGTCCCTTCAAAGACCCTTTAGTAAACGAAGAAGACTTGAAAATGACAAAGAAAAGTAAAATTATTTCTAGTATACTGTAAGCAAGATACATAGGCAACTAAACAAATGAACTAGTAGACATACCAAGCTCGACGAGCCACTGCCTTGATTGAGCTTCTGACACATATCTTGCAACAATTTTTACATAGCTTTCATTTCTTGCTCTCGCACTCTATCTTTCTCTTGTTGCGCCTTTTCTCTCGCCAATTCTCTCTCCTTTTCTCTTGCCTCCCTTTTCTTTTCTTTCTCCTCCCTCTTCTTTTCTCTCGCCTCTCGGGCCCGATCTTTCTCCTCTTGCTCCTCTACATACTTATTGAAATTGTCGTGTATCGCTATAATTTTCATCCTCAATGATGCCACAGTGTCGCTGATTTCACGATTACCACTAGATGATGAGTTAATTTTTTATCTCTTTCCATAAGGGAGATAACCCATACCCTTAACTATGTCAGACCGATGCCCTAACACAGCTGTACAAATTTCTGACAGAGTCATAGGTTGGGACCCTTCAGGAGTTGATGCTTCTTGAAGGGCTATCATCTTTTCCTACAAATACATGAAATAAATTTATTATTTTTTAACATATGAAATTCCAAAAACATTAACATATTATAAACAATACTCACGTGAAGCTCGGCGGCTTTAGGACCTGGTGTTGGTTACGGACACACTAACACAATAATTAAAGAAATAATAATGATGGTTATGACGTGGAATATTGACGTGGCAAATCTCCACCTTCGCCAAAGC
>JBBMKA010000021.1:11000787-11025376 GCA_037833695.1 Sechiopsis laciniata | reverse complement strand
TGAAAAAATCACTTTTTATAAATCAGCCCTAATGGGCCTTCATTTGGTGGGCCTTCACTAGTGAATAAACCCAACAATTCTAACTCTTGTATTATATTTGTAGTACAATTTCTAAAATAATTGATTTCTATCAGTAATAAAACTCTATCGTTAATTCGCTAATTGAAATCTATCGGTGATAAAATTAAATTTTAATTACCTAAATTAATTATGATTTGGGCTATAAATAAAAATATTTTGTCATTTTTTATTAAACATCCAAAATTCCCTTAATTTTAAAGCAAAATTCAAATCATAGTTCGGATTACGAGAAGAGCATTATTCAATGTAAATATATGAATTTAATACGTGAATAATGTCATACAGATGCAAATGAATTTAGATTTCTTTTTTTTTTTTAAAACCAACCCTTGTTTTGCTAGCATGTTATTATGATGTAAAAAAAAAGCTTGTTATTATAATGGGTAGACTAGCTTAAATCTATGTTCTAATTTACCTAAACTTGTTTATTTATCTAATCCATTTGTCTAAATGTCTTTCTTTAATATTATTATAATTATTGACAAAATTTTCATAATGATTTACTGCGAATAATTACTTTAATAATATGTTCAATAATTTTTACTAATCAATATATACATAATGTTTTTTTTCTTTCCAAAATTAACTTAAATATTTGAAACCGTAATTCGGATTTATGTAATTTTTTTAAAATTTATTTATTTATTTATAACCATTTATTGGAGGTAGGAAAATTTGAATTCATAATCTATTGGTCATGTTTTTTTTTTTTTTCTTTTTTTTTTTTTTTGAAAAAACCTATTGGTCATGTTAAGTTAGTGCTCTTGTTAGTATATTATAGTTGATTTTTATTTTAAAGGGTACGAACCTCATATTGTATATTATAGTTGGTTGGTGGGTTACGAAATAGGACGTGGTTATTATAATCTGACTTAAAAGCATACTATGTGAATCATTAACTTCTTTTTTATTTTTAGCCGACAAGAGCCGGAAATATAATGTATCTCAATAACTAAAAAATCATGAGTTCAATTCCCCTCACGTCTTATTATTATAAAACTAAAATAAATAAATAAAAGATATAGCTTGTTTTCTAGATGCTTGTTATTATAATTTGAGTTCAAATAGTTTATGTGTTGAGGTACATGTGGTTTAGTTTAGGTCATTTTATAATTTATGTAAGTATAATTAAAAATCTATTTCATTTAACTGAACATCCATGTATAGCTAATAAGAACTGATTGGATAGGTAACTTGATAATTTTATTGTTTAGTAGAAATTTAGTTCAACACTAAAGTTATGGGTTTGATTTCAAAAATTGGTATTTGACTCTCATTTATTTGAAAGTTGCATTAGTATTCACTTTGTATGGTTTGTGGTCTCCTTTCCCCAACTTATACTAACAAAAATATAGCCAATGAAAAAATTTTAGGTCGTGGCTAAATTATCATGACTAGCTCTTCAAATTAATTTGGATCATATTTTATATATTATTTTATTTTTATTTTTTTGGATTTAAAATAAAATAGAAAGTGACTCAAATTATACTACATATATGCATATGAAAATTTAAATCATGTCTTCCATTAATTTTTGGTGAATTTTAATGTCACGTACGACTATGAGTGAATAGAGATAATAATAAAATATAATAAAAGGCTAAAAGTTAAGGGGATGTATTTGGATAAGAAAGTTAGTTTGAGAAGTTAGAGTAGTGATAAAATTTAGGTTTTTGTAATTAACTTGTTTGGATGTAGATTTTTATGAAGGAGTTCATCTAAAAACTCATTTAGATGTGCTTATTTGTAGATGAATTAGAGTCAATAATTTGTTTGAATGTAGATTTGAAATGAGGAGTTATTATGAAATCAATCATTAAAAATGAGTGGTTAAAAATAAGTTGTTTTTAGTAGTTAAAAATGAATGATTAAAAATGAATTGTTAGAAATAATGAATTATTTTGAATAATTAGAAATGAGAAATTATTTTGAGTAATTATAATAACTTATTTGGATATAATTTTTTGATAAGTAGTTAGTAAATGTTGAATGCAAATTAACAAACAAACACCCCTAATGGTTTAAGTTTGACAACCCATAACCCCGTAACCCCTCTTTTAATACAATTAGAAATAAAGCCCCACAATAATTATATTCCATCAAAAGATCAACAAGGCCTTAATGGTGTGATTTTACAAACCTAAATAAAAGTAATTAAATTGATTCTTGTGAATTAAAGTTTTTTTGAGATCTCTTATGAATTAAAGTTAATTACAAATATTAGATGTCAAGTAATAATTTCATTAATTGAGATTTATTTTGAAATCTTTTGGTTCTTACATTTTGCATATTTTTTTACGTTCTTTTTATATATATATATATATATATATATTTTGAGATTGAGAGAGGGAAAAACACAAATTTTGTCGAGGATGTTTGGATGTATAATTGTGGAGTGATTAGAACAAAGATTATATTAATAATTCGTTTGAATGTGGTTATTTGTAGAGGAATTTGAAGAGTAATTGTAATAATTGCTCGTTTGGATACGATTATTTATTGAATGGTTGTAGACAATAACTCGTTTTGATGTGGTTTTTTGTGAAGGAGTTATATGAGAATTTTTTTTTTTTTTTTTTTTGAAATAAAGTTAGATGGAAAGATTTGTTACTTTTCTAAATGACATGACATTTATGATTTTTCAATTTTAAATAATGTCATTTTATTTATTTCTTATTTATTATTTTAAATCCAAAAACCACTCCTAAAACTGTTAACAAAAAAAAAAAGCTGCTGTGCAGCTCCATCCGCTTCCACCTCCAATAGTAGATATTGCTGCTGCCTATTGTTATTTATCTACCGTTTGTATTATTAGCCCGTGTTTTCAAACCAAATTTTAAAAATGAAATTTTTATTTATATTATTATTATTTTTAAAATTGGTTGATAATTTAATTTTTTTTATTAGTCAAAAGATAAATAGAAGGAAAAAAAATATTATATCGCAAATCTCGCTCGTCTATCTTTTCCCTCACAATCTCTAGATAGAAACAAAGTTTTCTGCATCTTTCATCGTTTCAACTCTTAACCCTAAGGTTTTTCTATCAATTTCCCTCCTAACACAAATTCTATAAATTAGGGCTACTTACTCCAAATCATTCATTCTCTTCTTCTCCTATAAATTTATAATCTTCTCCAAATCTATCTCAAACAAATTTTAATAAGGTATCCCTAATCAAATAATTGCAGATTTAGACAAATATACGGTATTATTTGATAGCAAAATATTCCTAATGAAGATGATGATGTGAACAAACCTCCATGTTGTATAATTGCCTAAATAAGCAATCACACAAATCAGGATCTAATTGGAATGAATGATGGAGGTTTGTTCACATCATCATCTTCATTAGGGATATTTTGCTATCACTCCATCACAATTTCCATGCCAAATACAACTTTTCCAAATTATTTAATTTATTTCATTTTTGAATTTACCATTTCAATTTATTTGACATATTTGTATTTTCTTTAGTGGGTAGTTAAATTCAACCTAGAAAATCCTATTTTTTAGGGTAGTAGAATTACCTTTCTAAATAATTTATATTTATTTATTCATTTTAGTGGTTCCTAATTAGTAGGTAGCTAGTTATGTGGAGGTTTGTTCACATCATCATCTTCATGAGGGATATTTTGCTATCATTATTAATATTCATCATACGATATAATTTAGAGTATTAATACAATATTTTGTATTATTAATACAATATTATATGTTATTAGTACAATATTGTGTATTAATACAATATTATGTATTAATAATACCATATGATGAATATTAATTATACCGTATATTTGACTATAATTGCTAAATGTTTTTTTTTAACTTAGCATTGTATATACTTTTTCAATTTGACATATTCCTAAAAAAAACCTATTAAAAGTGATTCAAATTAACACCCTGTATATGTGATTATATCAATTAAGTTGTTTGGTTGCAACTCCATGTAAAAACGATTTTACAAAATCTCAAAAAAAAAAAAAAAAAACGATTTTACATTACCATAAAATGATATAAGGATAATTATATTATAATATTTTAAAATAAAAATTACTAAGAAAATTAATCCAAAAATTGGTCAAATAAAAAGGTAGCAAAACTTGGCGGGAAATAAAAGGTCAAATAAGCAGGCAGAGTGTACACGTGGCAAAGGATATGTCGTAATCCATCGAAACACACGATTTGTCCCGCAATGGACATTTAATTTATATAACACCAAAAATTTTGCCAGATTCCATTTCTGCTCATATGGTACTTTCAAAAAACATGAAAATACAAAATCATATTATATACATTAAATACAAAAAAGAAAAAAAAAAAAAAAAAACAGTTAAAAGCTTCGTCGTTCCGAAAAAACAAAAAACCCGATACAGACAAAAGAGAGAGAAAAAACAGAAGAAACAGAGCCCAGGTACAAGGCCGCACCTCAAGAATTGCTCAACGCAACGCCATAATTTCTTCACAAGCCATTCAAAATCTTCGAGGTGCTCCTGATCTTATTCATTTTTCAATTTCGCGCTCTGTTTATCGATCTTTTTGGCGTCCATTCTCGTGGAGATATGGATTAATCTGAATGTATGAATGTTGAATGCGATGTTTGTGGATTCTTTCCAACGAGGTTGAAATTGTGGGTGACTTGGTTGGATTGGCGTTCTTCGTTGGTAATGTGGTGATAATCGAAGAGACTTGTTGGGATTTGTCGCGGTGTGTGTTTTAGGGTTCCTTTGCGATTACAGGCGGGTGGTTTTAGCTGTGTGTGAGCTCAATAGTGACCAGTGGTGGAGCTGTTTGAGCATTGTGTTTGGAGTTTTGGTTTCGTCGCATTTTGAAATTTTTAGGGCGTTTTTTTGAATGGGGTAGATGAGGAAATCTTTTCGTCCAATAGGATGAGAAGAATGCTATTCATGGGGCAGAATCTGAACAGGGATTGTTGTTTGAGATACTGCATTTGGATTTATGGATGTTTGGTCTGCTCTAGTGTAGCGCCTCATTCTGCATCTTGAATGGCCGACACCCAGAAAGGTGGTCTCGCCCATAGGGATATCGAGCAGGTTGGTTTTATTTCATTGAAAATATTTTCCTATATGCTGTTACATTTATGTTGTCAAATACTACGAATATATGGCCATGTTTCCTTTCTAGTCGTTTAAACTACTCTATTCTAACTATGAATTATGGTTGCCGCTGGAGTGATTTGTTTTTGAAGTTTCGAGTAGAGTGACTGGTTTAAAATCAAGTTCTTCATGGCTTTGAATTTAAGATAGTCTCACTGAAGAATTCACAGTATCCTACTGGCATTTACAGTTGTTCTTAACGTGAAACTATGACAAAGTGTCGTCATAAAGAAAGAATCTAGCTTTTTTTTTTTTTTTTTGATATTTATGACTATTAGGGCCAGCTCGTGGGCATCTCGACTAATGTCATGGGGCATACTGCTTGACCCTACAATATTTGGATGTCGAGAAAGCCCGTAGGAAATTAATTCTTAGGTAGAAGGCAAACATGGATTGAACCCATCGCCTCTTAGTTATGCAAGAGTCCCTTGGCCTCTAGGCCATTCCATGATGGTTCTTAAAGAAAGAATCTAGCTCGTCCATCGTTTCTCTTTAACAAATATAAGATATTATGCCAACAAAAATAGAGCTATAGCGGCATCTTCTATAACCTAGTAACCATGTGGTTACAAGTTCGAATCCACCTCCCCAAATATTGTTGAATAAAAAAAAAAATCATAAAATGTTAAGGTCTTCCAATTCCATTTTTCCAGTTGTTGTTCCACTGAAGAACTTTTTTCCTACTTTCTCGAGAAAAAAGAATACATAATATATGTTTTTCTTATCTGTTTGTCTCATGCCCTCGCTGAATTTTATCCCCTGAATTTATAGGCCATTACAGCACTTAAGAAAGGGGCACATTTGCTTAAATATGGACGCAGGGGGAAGCCAAAGTTTTGTCCTTTCAGGCTTTCAAGTGTAAGAATTTTATTATTATATAATATTTGTGAGATCAAAAGTTCAGGTTTCTCAGTAGTAGTTGTTCGAATAAAAGATCATTTATCTGTAGTTATATTACTGAAGACAAAGGATAAAACTATACTGACTAGACAGTGAATTATGGAGGTAGCATGTTATTTGCCTGTTTCTTTCTTCTTATTTTCCCATGGCTTTTGGACTATCTAAAACTTGAATATCCATACCTGATTTCCGCCCTCTATCTAGTATCTGTAAGGGGCCACATTTGTTATTTTTATTCGTCTCGACAATGGAAAGTTAAATAATTAAACTTTTATTACTTCTATAAAGCTCTTTGATATTGCACCGTGATAGAGTATCTAGGTGGCAGTGGCATGTAGTATTGCTAAATTTTCTCATGTCTGTACCTGTCCATGCTTTAAGGCTTTTAACAAGAGCATAGCTTAATTGACATTTCATTGATGTATAAAATATTTACAACGTGATCCTATCGAAACTAGTTACACATTTCACAGAAATATTGAGCAAGACCTTTTAAAACCAATAATAACATGCAAACAAGAGGATAACTCAATTGACATGAGTGTGTGCGACCAAAAGGTCATGGATTGTTCTCAAGGAGTGGCACAGTGGTTGAAGGCTTGGGTTTTGAAGGTATGTTTCCTTTAAGGTCCCAGATTCGAGACTCAGCTGTGACCAGTGTTTTAAAAGGCGCGCCCAGGCGTGCGCCTGGGCTCAAGTCTCACCTTTAGCGCCTCGCTTGTCCCAAGCGAGGCGCGCGCCTTATGGTGCCTTATGTGAAGCCCCGGGTGCCAAAAGGCGTGCGCCTCGTGGGCTTTTTTTATTTTCGTTGCGCTTTTTGTGTTTTAGATTCACGTAATAGGTCATTTGAATCACGTGAAGGTTGATAGTTGAATATTATGTATGTTTTATATGTTATTCTTGGTTAAAACTTCATTTATGTCCATGAAAAGTGTTTTTATTGTGTATACACACATATATATAAGTTTTTTGTGTTTTTTTATATAGTGCGCCTTAATTAAAAAAGCCCTCGCCTTTTGATGCGCCTTGTGCCTCAGGCTCCAGAGGGTCATTGCGCCTTAGTGCGCCTTGCGCTTTTTAAAACACTGGCTGTGACATTATTCCTTCAATATCTCCGGTGCCTAGCCTAGGGACGGGCGTGGTTACCTTGTTTCAAAAAAAAAAAAAAAGAGGTCATGGATTCAAATCCTCCACCCCGATTGTTGTTGAACTCAAATTATATAAAAATGTTAACGTTACATGCAATATTTTGCTCAGCTATAATCATGTTTTACGTGTTTGAGTCATTCTTAAAGTGATGGAGGTAATTACTTCTGCGGCATTTCATTCTCATGAAAGTTATTTCCAGATTTAGATGAATATTTGTGCCTAATTAATTCTTGATGATGTCGAATGACAAATTGGAAGAAATGTAGTCAATACAAAACCATATCTTATTAGCTATCATGTATAGATGCATACATATTTTGCCTATCTGGACTCCAACCGGCTAAATAAAGCCTTTATCTTTCCTCTCACTTTTTACTGATTTAGAATTCTTCTACTGGATAAATCTTTTATTTTATTTTTATTTTTTAATCAATGATACAGGACGAATCTTTACTCGTATGGTATTCTGGCAAAGATGAGAAACAGCTTAAATTAAGTTTGGTTTCAAAGATTATTCCTGGTCAGCGTACAGTAAGTTTACATACACACTTTGACTTCTAAGACATTGGTTGAGGAAAAAAAGTATTAAAATAGCTTTCAAACTGGTTGTTTGAATTTGAGAAATTTTTCAGTACGACAGACAGAAATGCCTTAATTTTAGTATGATATTGAAAAGTTTACGTTCAAGATATTTTTCTCAGAACGTTTTTCAAGGATTTCTCCTCTGAGTTTATAAACCTTATCTTCGTTTTTTAGTTTTCCAATTTTAAAAGGATGTTTGCGTGCATTTTTTTTTTTGCAGGCAATCTTCCAGCAGCATCCACAACCTGAAAAGGAGTACCAATCGTTTTCACTCTTGTACAATGATAGATCATTAGATTTGGTAAGAGATAACAGTGTTATTCATTGGCATTTAATTTTGGGAAAATTATCTTGTTAATTCCTAAGTTTGGGGTCTAGTTTCTATTTGATCCCTATTTTTCAAAATTAAACATTTTTACTCCTCACATTTCAATAATGCTCAATTTTAATCCTTGCGTGTCTTTTGAGATTAGTTCTAATACTTATTTCCTTTTAAAAATTAAATTTGCATCAAGATTAAAATAACCACTTTATAATATATTGGAATTTAAAATTAGTCTAGACTTCCGTTACGTAACTAACGATTTTGTTATCTCAAAGACTAAAATTGAGTATTATGAAATGTCAGGGGTAAAAATGTTTGATTTTGAAACAAAGGAACCGAATGGAAACTAATTTTCCCTTTATTTTTCTATTTGATCTTTTAATGGCATTAAGCATAAAATCCTGACAAGTATGTGACATTGGCTCACCACTAATGTTAAAGTTCTCTTGTTTCCATAGTTGTTATATTGCACATGTGCTTTCAAATTTTAAATTCTGTAGTATCTGTTGTGGTAGGATTTTGGTAAAATGGGGTAAATTCATATTAATCTTGTTTAAATTCTTGATTAGTCTGTTTTAGTTTCCTTTTGGGATTTTAACTCCAATATTTTTTTTTCTTCCAATTTTCTATTCCCATGCATTCAATAACTTTCATTCATAATATAGTCACGTTTTAGATTCTTGGACATAATTCTCTTCTTAGGCTACACCAATATCTTTTTATTCTTGAGGGGTGAAGAAGTTTCGACTTTTGCAGTAACTTTTAGAAGTTGGATTCAAAATTTTACATACTAATCTTATCTCTGATGGACAGATATGTAAAGATAAGGATGAAGCTGAAGTTTGGTTTGTTGGTCTCAAAGCTTTAATCACTCGAGGAAACAACCGCAAGTGGAGAGTTGATTCAGGATGTGAGAGAATATCATCAGATAGTATGCAGGCTCGCATTCGAAGGAATTCTCCATCCATTTCACCATGTGTCTGTACAACTATGAATAATGATTTCAATCTCTATTCTGGTCTGTTACTCTCAGTATGTAGTTCTAGTTCACATTTTGAATTTATTCTATTTGACAGGATGCTGGAGATCTTGATGGGGTTCCTTATGAAAATATTGGACAAAACAGACTAGGGAAAGCTTTTTCTGAAATACTATCATACACTGCAGTTTCCAAGAGTACCAACCAATCCAAGTCAATTTCCAATCCTTCTCTATCAACTGTGGTTATAGATAACTCAAATGGCCGAACTTCTGCATCTGAGAGTTTGCGAGTTAGTTTATCCAGTGCTGTGAGCTCATCAAGTCAAGGATCATGTCCAGAAGATTTTGATGCCTTAGGAGATGTCTTTATTTGGGGAGAAGGAATAGGGGATGGATTGCTGGGTGGTGGTGTGAATAAGGTCGGCAGTCAATGTTCAACAAACTCCAAGCTGGATGCTTTGCTACCCAAGGCATTGGAGTCAACTGTTGTTCTAGATGTTCATGGCATTGCATGTGGTGGCAGACATGCTGTACTGGTTACTAGACAAGGTGAGATTTTTAGTTGGGGTGAGGAGTCAGGAGGCAGGCTTGGCCATGGTGTGGAAGTCGATGTTTCACATCCAAAAGTCATTGATACTCTCAGTGGCATGAATGTTGAATTAGTAGCATGCGGGGAGTACCATACTTGTGCCGTTACACTCTCAGGGGATTTTTATACTTGGGGTGATGGGATTCATAATTATGGTCTACTTGGTAATGCTAGTGATGTTAGTCATTGGATTCCTCAAAAGTTAAGTGGTCAAATGGATGGGATTCATGTATCTTATATCTCATGTGGAGCTTGGCATACAGCTGCCGTGACATCAGCTGGTCAATTGTTCACATTTGGGGATGGTTCTTTTGGAGCCTTGGGTCATGGGGATCATGTCACCTCAAATATTCCACGGGAAGTGGAATCTTTAAGAGGGCTAAGAACAATTAGAGTTGCTTGTGGTGTTTGGCACACTGCTGCTGTTGTTGAAGGAGTTAAAGAACTTTCTGATTCTGGTACTTCAGCTAACCCTTTAACTGGAAAGCTTTACACATGGGGCGATGGAGACAAAGGCCGGCTTGGACATGGAGATAATGAACCTAGACTAGTTCCTGAATTTGTAGCTGCATTGATTGAAGAAAATATATGTCAAGTGGCTTGTGGCCATGATCTCTCAGTTGCTTTAACAACAGCCGGACGTGTATACACAATGGGGAGTGCTGCTTATGGCCAATTAGGAAGTGCTGCAGCTGATGGAAAGCTTCCTACTTGTGTTCAAGGTGAAATTACTAATAGTTTTGTTGAAGAGGTTTCATGTGGTTCTTATCACGTTGCAGTCTTAACCTCCAAAACTGAGGTTTATACTTGGGGAAAGGGATCAAATGGGCAGTTAGGCCATGGAGACAACAAACACAGAAACATACCTACTATTGTAGATTTCTTGAAAGATAAGCAAGTGAAAAATGTTGCATGTGGTTCAAACTTCACTGTTGTTATCTGTCTTCATAAGTGGGTATCAAGTGCTGACCATTCTGTCTGCTCTGGTTGTCACAACCCATTTGGTTTCAGAAGGAAGCGGCACAACTGTTACAACTGTGGGCTAGTATTCTGCAAAGTATGCAGCAGCAGAAAATCTCTGAAAGCTTCATTAGCCCCAAATTTGAATAAGCCCTATCGGGTGTGTGATGATTGTTTCAATAAACTAAAAAAGGCCATGGAATCCATTTCTGTTTCACAAATTTCTAGAGCCAGAACTGGAAATGTGAATCACAAATCTAACAGTGTTATGGACAAAGAGACGTGGATTCCAAAATTGCAAGCAACACTCTCTAGACTTTCATCTTTTGGTGCTGTCAGTAATGCTGAAAGCACACAATCCAGGTATAATACAGAACAATAGGTAAATTAGTCCCGTGTTCACTGTCTTATTATTCTTCTAGAGAATCAATCCCTTCGTACAAAGCTTCTTAAACAGTATCATAAGTTTCTATTCATGATTCCAGATTAGCTTCTCGAGCAACATCTCCTGTATTGGGAATAACAAGTCCGATTCGATCATCTGAAGACATTCTAGAGGATTCAAAGCGTGCAAATGACAGTTTAACGCAGGAAATCATCAATTTGAGGGCACAGGTAAACCTTATGCTGATGTAGTTATTTTTAGATGTGCAGACTATATAGGCCTCTTTTTTATTCATAATGTAGTAACTACAAGGATATGTATCGATTATATTTTATTGATCTGCATATCTAGATCAAGTTAGATAACCTGAGAAGGATATGCACCGTTTAACATTGTGGACACAGTAGTATTTAAAATACACAAACATAACACGAACTTTCCTTGGTCTACAAAATTATGGACAATCTTCAATATCTTGTACCATTTTGTCCATCTGATCAACGAGATGCAGAGAACTGAAAATAAGCATGGTTGAATTGGGTTGAATCATGTTAAATCATTTTTCACTTCTTGCTTACAATACCATACCGTAGCCTTTCGAGAGGGCTACTCTCTCCCAATGTCTTAAGCAAGACAACCAATACCAAAATATTCCTATCCTTCTAAAACTCCACTCCCCCTATTTAAGCATAACCCTAAAACCTAATTACTATTATACCCTTACTAATATAATATTAATATCCTAAATCCATAGGGGCCTATCAGAAATCTACAATAGTAGGTATGTTTCTGTGTTTGTTAACTAATACTTAACATCACTAGGCATGAAAATTTAAAAAATGTCCCACAAGTGGAAATCAATATTAATTGAGGAGGAAACGGCTGCATAGTAAATTTGAACACTAAGTGGAAATCAATCTAAACCTGTAAGGTATCTGAACCTGCGAAATACACCCAACACGAGCACAATACTGAACAACAAGCAAACCAACCTTGGCGTGGAAACTATTCAAGCACTAAGGGAGTTATATATTCATAATATCCAGAATCTGTTGAAGAACAAGCATAAACGAAAGGAAAATTCCTTGCATTTTAGAGAGTTGCTGGCTCTCTAGATCAAAGCCTACCCAAAAACAAAGTCCCTTAACTCGTGGGCTTGAAAATAAAAATAATGGCCAACAAGAAAATCAATATTAATTGAGTTCGAAACGACTTCACATAGATTTGAACACAAGAACTCCTGCTCTCATACCATGTTGAATCATGTTAATACCAATCAACCCAAAAGCTTAAGTTGATAGGTCGGAGTAAATTTAATGATATCAACCAACAAATTGCATTTATGTTAAATGTCTAAGGAGCTCATGATTTGGCAGAGGTGTTATTGAAAAACAATTTTGAAATATAAAACATCTATCCTGCTTTATTCTCCTTGAGAAAAAAGGCTGAAACTATAAAAGTGAAGCTGGCATATACACGAGGGGGCATAGAATAACTGTTCCATGAAAAATGCATATGAATGATTGAAAACATGGCCAACGTTAATGAACCTTTAGAGGGTTAGGCGGTATGTCCCGTGACATTAATTGAGGTCCGCCAAGCTGGCCCAGACAGTCACAGATATAAAAAAAAAAAAACGTCAATGAACCTTTAAGTGTTTTAGTTTTAACGTTTGAACTCTACTTTAAGTGAATGTCTTTATTTTACCTTTTTTTTCTCTATGAATTTTCCTCTCTTAAAAAAGGCTCCCATCCCACCAAAATACCCAAATACCTATTGCCCACCTTCCTCCTCCCTTGAGCGTGTCCTCACCGATGTCGAAAGGAGAAAGGTCTTTGCTTCTAGCCCCGAGCTCCGTGCAGGAACTTTTTTGAGTCTCACTCCTTTTGATCATGCCACCCCCTCGTTTCAACCTCTCAATGCAACCTTTTTTCTTGTTTTTTGTTTTTTTTGTTTTGTTTTTCTTCCAACAAACGTGTCTCCGACGAGGCATTGATGAGGCGACAAATATTCGTCCATGTTTCGCGACCAGAGTTTCTTCTCAATTTATCACCCCCCTTGTTGGCTTGTTTTAGCCACCCTTCGAATTATGTCCATTTTTCTCTTCCACCCATCGCGATTCCGACAAAGTAGTGACAAGGCCTTGCCTATGATGTTTGATCAACCACAACTTTTGGCGTGTTTAACCCTCTCCAACACCTTTTTCTCCTTGATCATTGTTTAATTATGTTAAATCAACAATCAACCAAAAAGCTTAAGCCGATGGGTTTGAGTAAATTTAATTGTGTCAACAAACACCCCTCCCCCCCTCACTCGTGAGCTTGTGAGGGGAAATTGTATTAACTAGGGAGGTAATGAAAATTGTTCCCAAGGGGTGGCATAGTGGTCGAAGGCTTGAGCTTTGAAGGTATGCTCCCCTCAAGATCCCAGGTTCGAGACTCATCTGTGACAATAATTTGTAGACACCTCCCGTGTTCTATTCTTTCGATGTCTCCCGGTGCCTGGCCTAGGGACGTGCGTGGGTACCCTTGTTTCAAAAAAAAAAAGGGGTTGGAGTAAATTCAATTATATCAACTAACAATCATTAGTATCTCTTTCTCCCATATTTGCTCACCGAATTTTCTTTTATCATTCGAAGCCAGCTTTTTCCCCGTTTTCTTAATGATTCGTGCCTTCGGTGCTAGATTTACATTTCCTCGCTCCACTAGTTTCCATATGAAATGACCTTCTTCCCTAGTAAGTAAGGGTGGTGCAAAATTTTCAAATCATCCATTTATATTCGTCGGGCCACTACCGTTTTTGACAACAATAGTTTTTGTCCTCTGGGATGCTCCAATCTGCATCTGCACCTCATTGAGCACCTTTCTCGGTAAGCTCAGCCAGTGTTTTAATAAGGCGCGCGCCTTGTGGGCTTTTTCATTTTCTTTGTATTTTTTCATGTTTTCACCTTTATCCTTTGTGAGATCCTTGTACTAGGTCATTCAAAGCGTAGGACAACTGATTTAAGACATTTCAATACCTTAAATAACTTAATTCTTCAACTTACAAAGACAACATTCGCTTAAATGAAAGGTTAATAGTTGAATCTTATGTATGTTTTGTATATATTCTTAGTTATACTTAAATAGTTAAATGTAATGTATGTTTTGTATATTATTCATAGTTAAAACTTCATTTATGTCTATGGAAATGTTTTTATTGTATATATACACATATATATAAAAAAAAATTGTGTTTTTTTATATAGTGCGCCTTATGTAAAAAAGCCCACGCCTTATGGTGCGCCTTGCGCCTCAGGCCCCAGAGGCCCATTGCGCCTTTGTGCGCCTTGGGCTTTTTAAAACACTGAGCTCAGCTGCTCAGGCGATGTTATTGTATTTTTGTAGTTGTCATAGGGTAAAGAAACACCAACACTTGCCTCTTCGTCGAGATATCATCTATCTTCACCGATGGGCCTTCCTCATCTCCGACTACTATTTAGGACTATTCTAAGGTTATCCTCTTCTCCAGCATTTTCCACCTACAAGACCGTTCGAAGCCCATCAATGCGTTTCTTTTATCACTATGGAGGGGGAAAGATGGGGTGAAATCTAGCCATCTCATCAGATGGGACAAAGTCAAGCTCCAGATTGAAGGAGGCCTCGGAATCATTGATATTCACAAAAAAAAAAAAATCTCCCTACTTGCTACATGGCATTGGAGATTCTCGTTGGAGAAAGATGCATTATGGAGAAATTGCATTGATATTAAATATGGCCCCTCTTCTCATGATCTAAAAATTGGTATCAGAGGAATTCGATTGGCTAAGGGCCCTTGGAAATACATTAATAGATGGAAGCACTTGATATACTCCAATATTACACATTTTATTGGTTCTAGAGAGGCTACTCTATTCTGGCACGATTTTTGGATCAGAGATGCTCCCTTTAAATTGAACTATCCTCTTCTTCATAACTTATCATTAGATAAACAAGCCACTGCCTATGGGTGCTGGGATTCCACGTATGGAGCATGGAATTTGAAGATCAGAAGGAACTTTAAAGACGATGAATTTGCAGAATGGACTGAATTATCCCATATTCTTGATCGTGTCATCCTAAATGAAAGAATTGATACATGGAAATGGTCTCTAAATTCGGTAGGAACTTTTTTGGCTAAATCATTGCTAAAGAATTTATCCTCCTCTTCTCGAAAAACGATATCTATCTTAATATTTGGAGGGGTCAACAACGGAAGAAGAATAAGTTTTTTATATGGGAGCTTAGCACCGGTGCCTTAAACACACACGAGATTTTCCAGGCTAAATGGCCAATAATGAAATTGTCACTAAGCATTTGTTCATTAGCAAGAATGATACAAAATCTCAGATTCAGTAGCTGTGTAATGGCAAACCACATATGGACATACTTGCTCAACTCTTTCGAATGGCAGATGGCAAGACCAGGCAACGTTAAGGATTTGATTCTATATACTATATAGGGACACCCTTTCAAAGATGACAAAAAGACTTTATGGCTCCTCTTTTTATATGCATTTTGGTGGAAACTTTGGACCATGAGAAATGACCGCATCTTCTCTATTAATGATCACCCAGACAAGAGCATAATTGGATCAATCACTTATTTTGCTATGTCATGGGCCCATAAATCCTTGCCTTTTAAAGACTACAGTTTTAATACTCTTTTATCTCATTGGAGTGGATTTTTGTAATTTCGATAGGCTTCTTTTTTTAACTTTTCATCGTATCAATGAAAGTTTTCTATTTCCTATAAAAAAAAATACATCGAACTTGCTAAAGATTGGAATAATCCTTCAAATTTTGCTCCTTGTTTGGCCATTGTATTTGGCTTCCTCCCCCTTTTTTTCTATGTTTCGTTAGACAGTATAACACTTTCACCAATCAATGAAAATGTGTTTTTGTTTCCTATAAAAAAAAAACTTCTCGTGAACTACTGACCATTAACTAGAAACTGATTGGTAGGTGCAAGAGCTGACTTGCAAGTCCAAAAATCTTGAAGCACAACTGGAGAAAACCTCAAAAAAATTGAAGGAGGTTACTGCAATAGCTGCAGATGAAGCTGAAAAATGCAAATCAGCCAAGGAAGTTATTAAATCCTTAGCGGCTCAGGTTAGAGTCTTTTTTTTTTTTAATTTATGGATTATATTTTGTCAGAAAATTTTCCATTATATTTTATAATAGTTGCTTAATCATTTACTAAATTTCTCCATCATTTCAATTGTCAACAACTTTACAGTTTATCCCCCTTATTCCTCTTTTGAGAAGCAACTAACCTGAAGTACGTACATCTCTCATCCCCAACATTACAGAAATTATGTTCCTTTCCTTCACAAGTCTTTCTTTTACTTTTAAAATAAATCAGAAACCAAAGTAAGCATGTTTTGGTGTTTATTAGAGTAAGTTGCCTATTTTCGAGAGAAGGATCTGGATTCTTGCTAATTTGCAATACTGCCAGTTTGTGTGCGTGTAGTGTGTAACTGTGTCAAGCAGATAGTTTTTTTTTGGAAAAAATATTAAATTGACGTTATGTCTTTGTTTCAATTTTTAAATTATTTTTATAATGATTCCGAAACTAAAAAATAAATAATACTTGTTTTGAACGTGCAGGGTATGGATTTTTTTTAAACTTCCACTGCATTTCACTCTTATAGAACTCAACTATGGTTGTTTCTAGGATGGTTTTTGCTTCATATTAATTTGAGTGGCAACGTTTGTCGTATTGTAAACCACCACGTTTCTTGGATTTAGTCTGTTCACTGCTGACAATGTTAGATGTTACAAAAGAAAAATTGTACTTATAAGCATAAAAATTTCCTAATTTTGCTATATGGAAGTACAATGTGTGAAACCAAATTTCAAGAACTTATTTTGGAAGTAGAAAAAAACCATCATGGAGTGGCCTAGTGGTCAAGAACGCCTTAAAGAAGTAAGAGGTGATGAGTTCAATCCATGGTGACCACCTACCTAGAAATTAATTTTCTACGAGTTTCCTTGGCATCCAAATATTGTAGGATCAGACGGTATGTCCCATGACATTAGTCGAGATGCGCGCAAGCTGGCCCAAACAGTCATAGATATAAGGAAAAAATTGGAAGTAGAAAAAAATTGCTTCCCTTATGAAATAATACGATATGGTCTTATCATGTTGGGGAAAGACCAATATTTTAGAAATGCCATTAGGGTAGAGGTTAGAAATATTATTAAGATATAGATATAGTGGTCATTAGCTAGCGTTGTTAGTAGGTGATGGCTACGAATATTGTATGGGAGGGGAGGAACGAAGCAATTGTTTAACTCTTTAGGCTGAAATTTTACACAAGAGAGGTACTTGAATTACTTGGGATACTTTAACTATATTTTCTTCGACTCAGGAACATTTCTTTTCAATTGGTTACGAAATTTAACACTCTCCTGAAGCTTGTTTGAAGAAATCTTCTATTGCGGAGATAGTTTGAAGAAATCTTCTATTGCTTTACTTTATTTGAAATGTCATAAATTTCCATTTAAAGTTGCAAAAAAAAATTGATATAATAGAAATGAATACAAAGGAATTCCAACGGTGAAGACTAGACAACTCAATGAAGAAGTTTTTGGTTGAATAAAACCCAACCAAAAGCTAGGATCACGTCTGCCAACCAAACACAAAATATTCAGAATACCAGTTGTAAAATCTAAAGTTCATTTCAAACATGCTAACAACTAGTGTGGATACTAAATGCTTAATTTCTTTTGCAGTTGAAAGACATGGCTGAGAAGATGCCGGAGGGGCACACTGGTGTCCTCAACTCTGGCACTGTTTCCGGGCAAAATGGTAGTAATTTCAACCAGCTATCCACTGAGAGCCTTTCAATAAGCATAAACTCTTGTTTGGAGTCCAATGGCATTTCAAAAAGTCAAACCTTATCAACTGGAATCAAAGTGCAAAATGAGAAGGCAGAATGGGTTGTACAAGACGAACCAGGCGTGTACATAACTCTGTGTGCTCTGTCAGGAGGAGGCAATGAGCTGAAACGTGTTCGTTTCAGGTACTATTTTCCTCACTTTTTTTAAAATTTATCGAGCTCGTACATGGCATTAAAATCTTACTTGTTTCATTCATCATCTAGCCCTAACTCTTTGTAATGCCTTTGCCAGCAGGCCATATCTTCCCTGTACGTTTGTTACAATTTCGTACCTTCAAAACAGTCCCCTTGACTTCATACTTAGTTGATGCCTTATTCTCCAATATATATGCTCTTGTTTTCTAGCGTAAATCCTTTTTCCTATCAATAAGATAAAAGTATTTAGGCATTTGGAAAACTATTTAACAGATATGTTTCTTCTTTCGTTGTTAAATTCCTTAAAGAATTGTGATAGGATGGTTTTGTGAAGGTAGTATTATTGTGCATGTCGAATTTATGCTCACTTACCTTCTAAACGTCTAAAGAATCTGTTTTTTAATTGCTTTTCTAGAATTGTTGTCAAGAATATATTGAAAGGATACCTGAGTATAGCTCAACGGTAATAGTGTTATTGTGATAGTTTGTAAAGGTAGTGTTATTGTGCATGTTGAAGTTATACCCACTCTTTATCTCGAGGTCCAAGGTTCGAATCCTCATTCTCCATCCTAACAAGAGAAAATATTGAAAGGATTAGTTTCACTTTAACCTAACAGATTAACTTTTGAGTATTAGGTTTGAAGTTCAAATTTTATTTCCTTTCAGTTAGAATATTGAGATATATTCAAATGATCACATGTACTTCAATATATCAACTTATATAGATATTTAGCCTGCTACATCATGGTATCATTGTGGTCTCTTATTTCTTTCGTATTATATTAAGAATATACACATTTGCCCTCATGCTTCTCACACATGAAGCTGAGTATTGTTAACATATTTGAAAAACCTAAATTCTCCTTATCTGTAATTTTAAATTACCTTAAGGTAAGTTTAATATCTGTAATATATTCCCAAGAAGTTAATATTGATATATATTGGTTTTCTCTTATGAACTTGTACACTGACATGTTTGGGTCAGTGAAAGTGTGCTTTGGTTTAAATCTTTTAGAAAGTCAACAGTGTCCATGATTCCAAAATCAGTTTTTAGTGTTCAGTTCCACTATTTAATTAGGGATAATAGGGTTTTCAGTCCTTATAACATACCTCCATGGGGCAGTCTTGATGACAAAGGCATGAAGTCCCAGTGGGGTGGGGTGCCAAGTACTGTGTTATTCCCCCGAAAGAAATCTTTGTTACATATACTACTTAGTGGTCTTGTTGCTATTATGAAATACCAACATCTCCCATATATGTTTTAATTGGTGCAGCACAGTCTAATTTCTTAGTTTAACTGTGTTAAAAACTGTATTGCAGTCGAAGACATTTTACAGAAACAGAAGCAGAGCAGTGGTGGGCGGAATTCGGAACCAGTGTATGTGAGCGGCATAATGTAAAGAGTACAGATTAGCAAGTTGGCCGCGCTCGAATGGAATGACCAAGGAAAAGAAGCCAAAGATGGTGATCCTCTTCCTCTTCTCTTCTATTCTCTGGAACTTTACACTCTCCCCTTTCATTTTCCAATTGATTTTGAGTGGGGATTGATCTGGGCAATCTAACATTTAGGTTCATATATTAGACAATTAAAAGTTTAGCCGAGGAATTAGAAAGTATTACTAAGCTTCAAACGTTGAAATCTCTCCCCTTTAGAAATGCCAGTGTTCTAAATTACTCTTTTTGGCTTTTTCTCTTTGCTTCATTTGTTCCCCTCCGAATTAGAGAAAGTCCATAATGTAATTAGCTTAGCCGGTTTTAATCACAATAGTTTGTTGCGTTCATCCATCATATGAGATTCTTTTTGCTGCAAATTTGATGGAAAAAAGGCCACTAACTGTTCATCTGTTCTTTATATCATCACTCTTTTTTCTCCTTCATAAAACCAGTTGCAAATTTGATGCAAATTTGGTGGTTGATATATTTTTATGTTTTTATACGTAGTGAAACTTTCATTGTCAAAAGTTCCCACTCGCCAAAAAGTTACTAAACAGATTCCCAGTTGACAAAGATTTGTGTCACACCATAATGACAAAAATTTTTAGAAATAGAGGACTGAGAAGATGCAAAGATTTAAACTAGGGTTCCAAAAGGCGTCCCTATAAGTGTCTTTTCCTGGTACCTTGGTTACTGAAAGTTATATTTATACACTTGCATATCATATCTAGAATTGCTTGTTCCATGTGAGGTAAAGAATCTATATTCATTTTGCTAGCTTCTGATAGATCATCTTATATTCTCTTTGCTTGGAAAGATATTTGTTGATACCGAAAAATGGCTCGTTAGGTCAAATTTGTACTTACCAGAAACAGTGTCTGCAAGACAAAAGAACCTCACACTGATGTGGTGCTAAGCCACTTAGTTTGACCCTTAGGTTAAATTATTTCAGAAATCTTAGTAGAAAGTAACTGATGATTGCATCATTTGGAATGTCTTCCATCCTGTATCTTATACTTGTATTCTTTTTACGTATATTCGTATCTTCTAACGTATAAATGTATATGCCCCGACACTCCACGGAAATCTTGTTGGCTATTAGCTAACAATGATTTCTTCTCTGTTCCTTAACGTTCTTTGTATGACCCTGATGAGACGTTTTCAATGCTTTTTCATCTCTAAGGTTCACATTAGAGCTTTGATCTCTTGTAAGTGTTCGAGCGATGACTCGTATCAACCTTTTGATAGTCCAAGACTCTTTGAGGGCTCGGCCAAATAGGCTTCTTGGCCAACCCTTGAAGGGGTTAGCCATAGTCTTCAGCCGACCGGTTGATGGGTCAACCTAGCCATATGAGAGTTTGAAAAATGGTTTTTCTTTGGTTTAGTGCTTTTCTTTTATGTTTCTAGTCAGTTGAGAGTCTCTTATGTTTATTTAGTAAGATCCTAGAGTTTATGGTTACTATAAACTTAGCAATAAAAAAGCCTTGTTGAGTATCTCACTTTAGAATGGGGAGAAGACTTAAAATTTATAAGATATATGATTTATTATATTTATTGTCAATTGATTTTGAGATGAAACTTAACACTATGTAATTTGATATTAAAGTTTATTAAATTCAAATAAATATTCGATTCAATAAAATAAAACTAAGTGCATCTAAGATCGATTTAAGATATTGTCATTCTCAAATAGGACCATTACTATAGTACCCATCTTCTTATCTAATAACTCACTATGACTGTGATTATGCAAAAAAAAAAAAAAAAAAAATGGGTAGAGTTATAATGACATGTATGACTTAATAATTAAGAGCCTATTGGTTCAAATCTCTTTGCACCTAATTATTGTGAAATTAAAAAAAAAAAAAAAAAAACTATGTGATTATATGTAAACATTTCTTTAAATTCATGAACAAAAAAAATATTACAAAGAATAAAGTAAATTAAAACCTACAACTCAAGGAAGTTTGCCAAGTAATATGTTAGAGTAGAGCTCAACTGATATAAAATACATATTTGTGATCAAGATGTCATAATTTTAGATATATGTGTGTATATATATATATAACGGGTTGAATCCACTCACTCTAAATGTTAAATAATAATAATAAAAAAGTAATATGTCAATCCACTTTATGAAATACATCTCGTAAGAATTGCTTTAGCAAAGTTGTAGTTTAACTTTATGAAGTAATTTGTGGTGAGTCATGGCATCTTGACCGACTCCGGTTTCTTAGTTTGCCTAATTGTTTCAAATTTTGGAGCTAAAATTCACTTTTTTTTTTTCTTTTTTTTTTCCTTCTCAATATTTCAATGATGATCCTCTTGGAAATGTTTTTCAGTGATATTATTAGTAAAGCCTAGAAGTTTGACACTTTCGCCCTTTTGAAAATCAAGGCATGTTAACGCGTTTGGTATTCTCCCATAACATATTGGCTTTTATCTGATTTTTGTGTTGGATGATTGGTTGATGTAATCTTTCTTTCTTCTATAGTTTGATTGACCAAATCAATATATGAATTCAAACGAGAAATGAAAGGCAAACAATGAATAATCAACCGAGACCTATGAAAAATATTGCATAAAAACCTCAGAATAGATGCGTACAAAGAAGATAATTCAAGTTACAAAAGCATCAAACTAACGTGTTTACAACTTGAGACGACATCAACAGTTTAACCACTCATTTGTACGGAATCTAACATATTGAAAAGAAACTAGAGAAAAAGTTGGAAAATAGCCCCATCGAAATTCTCTAGCCATCAATACCCTAAATTTGAAAAATATGAGTCTTTATACCCGATGGATTGTCACGACATCTAATGAGGCCCGCTACTAACTTTGAGTGCCATCAAAGCTAGCGCTCTTTTTTTTTTTTGCCGGGCGCAAAGTTTTTGTTTTGACTTAACTTTTTGTTCGGGCATTCAATTGAATTTCGATTTGTTACGATGTGACCGTATTTCAGCGTACTTTCTCCAACACAATACTTGTTTATTTATATGAAAATATACATGAAAGAGACAAAAACATCCAAATTAGCAAAAAAATAGGTGAGACAAATATGATCGAATTGAGCTCAATCAGTAAACCCGACTATGTGTCAAGGTTCGACCTTTATCCTCTTTTATATTTTTATCTTTTAGTCTTCTTGTCTTCATTCTTCAAATCCTCCCATCGTTTATTTCACGTCATAAATAAGATAACCCCAAAAAATAGAAACTGAACAAAATAGATTCATTGAATTCAACTCAACCACTTATACTGTAAAGCCTATTCAAGGGATCAAAGAGGACCTTCGAGTACCTAAGGTGATGAGTTCAATCTACGATGACCTACTTAAAAATTAATTTTCTACGAGTTTTTTTTATATCCAAATATTATAGGATCAGATGGTATGTCCCGTCATATTAATTGAAATGCATGCAAGCTAGCTCGAATAGTCACATATAAAAAAAATAAAAAAAAAAGAAAAGAAAAAAATTCGACAGAACCACTTATACTGTAAAGCCTATTTAATTGGAGATCTAAATGTATTTGACTAGCACTTTGATAAAGGTCACCGTCAATATCTTTCATCTTCCCACTCCAAAGCTACCTCAGCTCTTAAGAAGAGTGACAATTATAAACTATTATAAGCTCTAATCACAAAATAGTTATAAAAGTAAACAAATTTTAAGTTATTTGCATCCATAAAAAATAGTACGTTTTAATACTGTATTATAAATACTAATTAATATTAATATTATGTATTATAAATATTTATTAATACCGTATCATAAAAAATACGTGATAATACCTACTAATTATTAACTTTATTAATTCTTTTAAAAAATAATAATATTTATAATTAGTTTTTAGATTTGACTAGTCTCATAAATTTTTTAATTTATGACGTGACTCAAATACTATACTTTTTCATATCTTTACAATATTACCTGATATTTGTTCGATACCCAAATGATTCGAAAGACGTGATACCAATAAAAAAGTATTAACGTTATTTATATACTTGAAATATTTTACGTTTTACACTTTATGAGGTTATTTTGATGTGCCTTAAATAGATGGATAAAAATCACAACCTTACGTTATTTTTTTACAAAAAAAGAAAAAAAAAACCCTTGCGTTTAGTATAAAAAATATAAAAGCAACAAAAGTCAGTGTGCAAGAAAAACCACAAAGAACAAAGATGGCCTAAAACAAGGCCACCTTTTTCTTTGTCAACTTTAATAGGCTTTCACTTTGGATGTAACATTGAGCCATTGATGCATTACAAAATGCCAAACTTTGAAAGGCATTATCAGACAATTAATTTTTTTTTTATTTTTTACTTTAAAAAAAGTAAGACAATTCCATGACAACAACATCATTTCCATCTTTTAATCAAAGTCCTTTATAAAGACATTGATTGATTTTTACCCCAAAAGTTACTGAACAAAAAGATGTAATAACTTAAGCTTTAAGATCAACCCCATATCCATTTGAGATTCTCTAGTCATTTTCTTAGATTTGCCTAATTTTTACCCCAAAATTCAAATACATTTGTTGTTGGGTAAGAAATTGTCATGTGTGCTTGATCAAGCTTAATCGTGATTAGTTTTTGTTTCCAAAATTTATCTTTAAGAATGAAATGAATATGTGATACTATTGATTTGGATTTCAAACTCAATCGTTTAATGTACGCATAAAAAATGCACTAAATCAAACCTTTTTATTACAAAAATGAACTCATTGTATAAATTTCAAATTAAGCTATAAATCTAAATATGTGATTCGTTTTTGAAGTTTTGACTATACAACTGAATTTTGAATTGTGATTCAATGTAATCCAATATTGTTTTTTATTTTTGGAAAAAGATATTTCATTAAACAATTACAAGCAAGTACATCACTTTAAAGTGATAGGGGCAATGTCGTATTGGGATGCAAATAAAGTATCTCACGTTGGTTAGATGGGAAGAAGATCATGAGTATATAAGTGAAGACAACAATCTTCATTGGTATGGAACTTGAGACCTAAGACCTTTTGATTG
>JBBMKA010000021.1:10955522-11000687 GCA_037833695.1 Sechiopsis laciniata | reverse complement strand
AAATTCAGCAAACTCATTGCTTGAATATTCTCCTCCATTATCCATCTACAAACACTTGACCTTATTTCTTGGTTGAATTCAACTAGCGCTTTGATTACTTTGAAGATTGAACACACATCTACCTTATTCTTGATGGGATACACCAAACACCTCTTAGAGTAACCGCCTATAAAGGACACAAAATGTACCTTGCTTCTCCTAAGGATGTAATTGGTGCTTTCCGTGCATCAGAATGAATCAATTCTAGAATAATTCCATTTCTAGAATTCGATGTGTTGAACTTTAATCCATGTTGCCCACTTGCCACGCGATGCCCACACAAAGGTAAACATACCTTAATGAGCTCTAGGAGTAGATTTTTCTCTGCAAGAACTTCAACTCCTTGCTCCGATATGTGTCCAAGTTTGTGATGCCACATCTTTTGAAACCTTTCACTTGGAAAACTTGAGACAAAAAATGCCTCTCTCTTTTGCAAAGTCTCTTCCACCAACATGTACAAGTTTATATCACAATTTTCTCCCTTTCATAAGTACAAGCGCTCCTCTCAACCACAACTTTGCTATCAAGGTCCTGAAGTTGACCTAACGAGAGCAAGTTCTTTTTCAGGTCTTCTATGTGTGTTTCACTTGTTGAATTGTACGAACAGGCTTATCATAGAACTTCGACTTGATAGTTCCAATACCGACAATCTTCAAGGCATGATCATTGCAACTGAACACAGATCCTCTTGAGACAGGTTCATAATGATGGAACCATTCTCGTCCAGAGGTCATGTGATAATTCACTCCTTAGTCGATGAACCATACATCAACTAAACTTTTTCTGCCTTCGATAGTTGTCGCTGCCCACAATATAAAACACTACATTTTTTTAAGGTGTCTTCTTCATTTCCTTGAGGATTGAAATCTTTTGTTTTTGTTTTTTTTTTTTTTTAGATTTCAACAATCCTTCTTCAGACGTCTTTTCTTACGATAATGGTAGCACTTCATGCCCTTCTTACTTCTTGATTTTTCCCTTCCTTGATTTTTGCTCCCACTGAAGTCACGTTCCGTTGATCTGCCTCTTATCACCACTAGAGCCTCATTTGTCAGGTTGATGACAAGTTGATCATACGAATCAGGAAGACTTTGAAGTAGAATTTCAGACATCTAGAGAGAATACAATTTCTTCTTATGGAAAATCTTGTTGTGAAGTGACTTGGCGTCGTACAATTCTATAAGATGATCCCAAATCTCCGTCGCAATTTTTTTCTCCTTCATGCTTCACAACTTTCTATCTGCTAGTACCAAATGAGATTTGCAATAGCATTCCCGTCCATCTCGTTCCACTTGTCATCTGTGATGTCCGCCGGCCTTTTACTAATGGCTGCAAGACAGTTATGTTTTCTCAAGTTAACCTTCATTTTCATCTTTCTCAATCTCAATCTCAAACCTTGCCACCATTGCTTCTACCATGAACCGTAAATAATCAGTATGCCTTTCAATAAAAGTTAAAAGTATCTAACTTATTTTCTGATGTGGAGGATCCACTTCTAGTGGTAACCACAGAGCATACGATAAGTAGATATTTTCACCAAGAACTTGGCTCTGATACAACTTGTTATTCTTGTTTACACGAATAGAGCAGGGTCGCAGCTAAAAGAGATTGAGAATAACAATAATAATGAAGTGGAAGAAGAGAAAGAATGACACAGTGATTTTAACGTGGAAAACCCCTAAACAAATTAGGATAAAAACCACGGGCAAGGATAAAAGAACTTTACTATAAAAATAGGAGTTACAAACTTTCTCTCTTACAAAGTAGCAACAAACTCTCTTATAAGGAGAAACTTTCTCTATTTTTATCTCACACCCTCACTTGCTTAGATATGGGATGTCATGGGAGATTTTGGGATGGTTTTCCCAACAAATGGCATCACCTATTTATAGTCTCATGAACTTGGGCTCAAAGTGAAATCATACGGTTATAAATTGGCCACATCTTGCCTTGGTAATCATGCAAATCACATGGTCTCAGTTTTTCCACAACTTCACTTTAGACAAAGTCATGTATGATCTAGATCTTTTTTCAACAATCTTGGACAAAGTGTGTTTCTAGAATTCTCTTCACCAATCTTAGACCAATGGTGTTCTAGAATTCTCTTCAACAATCTTAGACCAATAGTGTTCTTGAATTCTCTTCACCATTCTTAGACAACTGATGTTCTAGAATTCTCTTAATCAATCTAGAACATACGTGTGTCATCTAGAACCTTCCTTGGCCATCTAAGATAAAGTTGAATGATCTAGCATATTTCAATATTATTCAACAGATTTGTCCTTTTTTTTAATAATAATAATTAAAAAATTACCTAAGTCTCCCAAGTTCTTTTTGCCATGTCTCCAAATATTTTGCCTCTTTTTTAGATAAAAATATTTTTCCATTTTGCTATTAAGTTATTATTATTATTTTAAAAAAAAAAAAAAAATACACATGTCATGCAAATGCACCAATTTAGATTTACATCGTTCATATTTTTAATTTTTCTAAAACATATATGAAATTCATGAATAATTTTTATTTTATTTATGGGAATATCATATTGGTCATATATTTGATAGTTTGTTTCATTTTGATTTTTATATGTTAAATTTTAATCTCTATATTATTTTCAATAAAACATAAAACTAGTCGTTAGGATAAATTTGAAGTTAGTTTGAAATTGGTTCAATAATCATAATAGGTTATTATGATTATGATTATGATTATAAGTTAGTCTCTCCAAGTTATTTTTGCTATGTCTCCAAATATTTTGCCCCTTTTTAGATAAAAATATTTTTCCATTTTGCTATTAGGTTATTATTATTATTTAAAAAATAAAAAAAAACATTTGTCATGCAAATGCACCAACTTAGATTTTACATCGTTTATATTTTTAATTTTTCTAAAGCATATATGAAATTCATGAATAATTTTTATTTTATTTATGGGAATATCATGTTGTTCAATAAAACATAAAACTAGTCTTCAGGATAAATTTGAAGTTAGTTTGAAATTGGTTCAATAATTATAATAGTTTTATTATAAGAAAAAAAAAAAAATCATATTTCTAAAAATTGTTTTGCCAATGTCTTGCATCAATAGTCATTGGTCATCCCATAGATTTAATCCCCCTCTCCATCGTTAAAAGGGAAAAAAAAAACATCAATTTCTTTTTTTGTTTTGTTTGGATATTTGTTGAAAAAAAAAAGCATTCCTAGTATAAGATTTTAATCTTATTTCACAAAAAAAAAAAGAAGAAGAATTTGTTATAAAAATAATGAATTTACTATAAAATCCTGCAAAATCCGACTATATTAATAATATATCATATATAGTTTTGTTATAAAAAAGTTAGCATCAAGATGTCGGATATAAAGAAAAGAAACACAAAGACTCTTTGCTATCAATTTGATTGGAGCTAAGAAAGAATTGTAACGAACACAACATTACATATATATATGTATATATATATATATATATATATAATCTGTCAAGCACTCGCCGAAATCTTTCTAAGATCTCTCTATCAAATTGCCATCTGATTTTGCCTCGTATGATAATAATATCCTTCCTCTATTTCCCTTCTTAACTTCATTGTTGCTGCGCTGGAATGCTTCAAGGTTCAGATGCAGTGATAAGTGTAGGTATCTGCCCGTGGTTTACAAAATCCACCTTGTTCAACCGCACACAGCACATCATTTGCTCTGGCAGTTCTTCCGGCTTCTTTGCCTGCCAAAACTCAACACAATCACCCACCACCAACTCTCCCTTTTAAACTCAACACAATACGAGTTCAATTTAGGATTTCTAGTTTTCATTAAATCGTCAATTTAGTCCTTCTTTTTTAGTATAGTGAGGGTGTGTTTGTTTTTAGTAGAAAAGAGTGGAAGGGAATAAAGTGGTTAATAGTAGTTTGGAGTGGTTAACTACTCGTTTGGGGGTTGAAGTTAATAGTAGTGGAGTAATCAACTACTTGTTTGAGGATTGAAGTTAATAGTGGTTGAGTGATAAATTTGATGTGAAGTTTAATAAAATTTAATGTGAGATTTGATAGTGGGGTTGAAGAGTAGTTTAAAAGTAGTTAAGAGTGGTTGTTTACTACAAAAAACAAATTAGGGATTTTTGAGGAGTGGTTATGAACCACCACTCCTCATGTCCAAAAAATAAACATACCCTGAGTGTATTATGTATTTATTTGGTCCTTCGTTTTTAAGAAGTTTCAATTACTCCTGTTATCTCTAATGTCAACTGATTTAGTCCCGTTTGATAATCATTTGATTTTTAGTTTATAAAAATTAATCTCCCAATTTCACTATAATCGTATCAAAGAAACATTAAAAATCTTCAACAAGAACATAACTCAAGTGACATGATTTATAACTTAGTAACCAACAGGCCACGAGTTCAAATCTCACCCCTCATTGAATTAAGAAAAAGCATTATCAATAGAAATCTTAAATAAATTACAAAAATAAAAACAAATTTTTTAAAATTACTTTATAAGCTTTTAAACATGAGGCTTTTTAAAATTTAAAAAAAAGAAAAAATTGTTATCAAACGAGGCCATAACAACTAAAGAATGTTAGTAAGTCGACAAGATGTGTCAAACAGTTGAATATGTATGTTATATTATCGTCTTGATAAAAGCGTGTCAGTAAGATGAACTAAATAGAATCCTAATACAACGTTCAATAAGGAATTATTAGAACCCAAAGAGCTGAAGTTCTAATTTTGAGAAATGTGGAGTCAGCTTTCTTATGGCATCAGATATAAGTTTGAATATAAAGAAGTACCTCGACTGTTAAGCCAAAGTCAAGTATCCCATGCTTCAAACGATCGCGGAATGATTCGAGACCTTTCCTTGATATATAGCTGAATCTATGTATATCCAAATCAATCTCAAAATAGTTTTGTCCCTGAAATAGCCATTACCCAAAAAAAGTCATCGTCAATCTATTTAAATCTATATGGTATTATGATAATGAACTCAAAAAAGTGGAAATCATTTTACCCTGAAAAAGTTGTGTTGAGGTCGTGAAAGCACTGGCTTTTGATTATAAGAACTAACTAGCTTTTTTTCGGTAGAACTTAACCCGAGATCTTCGGGATTAACCAATCCACCTACAATTTTCAACCTTTCTCGGAAAGGAACTGAAGATTCCCTTGTGAATCCTTTGACTTTTTCCATTTTATCTTCAATAAGGCTCTGATGAAGAGTACCAGCTTTAGATCTTTGTTATCAAAACTACCAATGCAAATAATATAAATGGAGACGAAATACTTTTCTAACACAAAGGAGAATCAAATATACAGAATCAAGTTATTCCCTTTATATTCGACAAAAATGGTTTGTAGATCAAACATTTTCAAATATCTAAAGTATATATAAAACTTGATTGAAGTGGTGGAATATGTACCTCGATGCATTCTTGATAATGAAAAGATATCTCTTTGTCAAAATTATCAGATAGTATAAAATACAGTACAACACTCATCCCTTCACCATTGTAATCACCACCAAACATCGAAGCTGGATATGTCGGCAGCTAAGATCGAAACAACAAAATAACAATAAGCAAATCCAGTTGTAGTATCAAGTTTTCATCAATATCGCATCAAAATATTAAATGGCAATGCATCTTGAAATATCAAGATTCTTTTCCATTTTGGTAATGATGGAAAAAATCCTAGTTCTAGGTAAGCTCATTGAAAAGGGAAAGAAAGTGAAAATGAAAAGACCTGAATGTTAACAATTAAGAGGGATGGTAGCTTTCCATGTGGTTTGACATGAGGAAGTTCAAGATGCTGAGCAATGTGATTTATCTTCTCGGGGCAGAGAAACATGTCGACTCCAATTGGTACATATGGGCTATAGTCTGGAGCAGGGTGTTTCTGTTTGTCTCTACACAATAGATGTTCAAAGTTAGAATGAAGATGAAATCAACAAAGTTGACACTTGAAAATCCAATACGGAATTAAAGGACGCGAAACTCAAGAACATGCCTGAAATAATTTTCTCCACGAAGCTTAAAGATAGAAGGTGAAATAGGGGACCAAGACGATGGAGTTAACTTTTCTCCGTTCGAACATGGAATTTGAAGCCCGGCTTTAGGGTGGTATAACATTTTCTCAGCCGTACCTGTGCATCAATAAATGAAACTGCTATAAAAGCCAAACAATCAAGGCACAAGTAATTAATGACATAGTTATATAATTCAAAAGCTCCCAAAAGTAGCATGTTTTCTTACAAAACTCAGTTCTTTCATAATCGTCAACAGATTTTCTCGTAAGAGAAAGCATGATAACCGCCGACTTCTTTCGACTTCCAGGTTGGGGATTCTTCTCATTGCTACTAACTGAAGTAGGCAAACAAGGAAGGCAAGAACTCATATTGAACTCTTGACTCGAATATCCAAAGTTCTGTGCAGCTCCATCAATTTTGACATAGCTTTCATAGAAACCTTCATACATGCATCCATTATCAAAGAAGCACGACTTGCTTTCATACTGAAGCAATTGAGCATTCGTGGCATTTCCAATTGAAGGAAAATAATCTGCCCATCTCAAAACTCAAAGTAACAATATCCGTAAACGAAATACGAAAGAACTTCGATCTCTATGTGGAGGGGAAAAAATAATAATAAGAATATACCTCCATGAACACTGCTAAAATCATCATCATCAGCATCACCCTCATCAGAATCCAAAATACTAGCCGAGTCAAACCATGGTTCATCTTTGCACATGATACAATTTCAAAATTCAATAATCACAAATATCAATTTATATTATCCTAACAATCAATGAAAGGATAGATAACAAACAAACCTTGCTGCTTAAGATGGAAGGTCATGTTAGAAACAACAGACTTCCCCTTCTCAAAATCGATAACGGTAAAATCTTTGGCATGGTTTTGAGAATCCCCAATTTGTTTGATACCGACATCAGAAATTGCAGCCAAAATCTTACTACGTCTTCGAAACCGCAAAGAGTATTTCCTATAGGCTTTGAGATTTCTACGTAGTTTGGAGGTACAGCCACCCATTTCAGCGATTTCAAAAATCCTAAATCCCCAAAAATCACAAAGAAAAAGACCTAAAACACAATATAGCAGAATCAACGACATTACAAATCCGGCATAAACATAACAATTGATATGGAATTAGAATGAGGGATTATACCTTGATAATGGATGTGAAATTGGGATGGGGGATTTTTAGAGCTAGAAGAAGGAATGATGAAGAGCGATGATCATTGTGGCATGATGAGGAATCTGTCGTTCCTGGTGAGAGGAACTCAGATCCCTCGGAAAGTTGAATGGGAGAAGAAAGAAAGGAAGAGGAGAATTTTGAAGAGAAAAAGAAAAGAGAAGATACAAAAAAGGGAGTCCGTTGGATACGGATCTCCACTCTCCACTTCGTGCCTAACAAACCTTCCGCCAACTATGCCATCTTTTTTAACTAATTTTTCTATTTTTATATATCATAAATTAATAAATCCATTCTTTTACTTTAAATAAATAATTTAAGTAGTATTTAAATATAAAATAAAACAATCAAAGATTGGTGGCATGTTGGTTTGCTTGACTGATTGTAATCCAATTCAATTCCATGGTCACGGATTCGACCAAAGACCTCTTAGTTATTAAGGGTACTCGATTACAAATATTTATGTTTTGCAATCACACCCTTCAATATTCAATTTGATCAATTATAATACTAGATAAAATTTTAAATATTTGGAATCTTAGATGTCTAACATTCTTAGATCATTATATTTATTTCACGTGAAAAACTATAAAGATGTTTAGAGATATTATATAATTATGTTTGTTTGGCATGATTTAATCAAATCACCACACGAACTAATACTACTTCAAGCTCAACAAACAACAACCTAAAAGTTCATGGGTACCGAGAACAAATTCACAACAGTGTGTGAGTGAAGAAGCAATGACACGTGGCTGATATGCATGGTACGCAGGCTATAGCAAACTAGGTATATATGATAGTCGAGCGTGTCACATGAATGGAATATAATGCAAGGTTGAATGTGCGCACATTGAGTCCATGACCAATAGAGGTGGACGGGTTCTACAATGTACGACTTTAATTTGGTTGTTGGTTGAATAGACACTGCACGTGCGTCTCAAGTTTTGGTCTACATGTGATGGAATGACTCGGATCAAGTTAGAAGGCTCGCAAGAAGACGGAGAAACCCTTTCTTAAAGCTTTTAAAGCCATTGTTAGATGTTGTAGACCGAGATCCTTGAGGGTTATTGAAAACATAATACAATAAATTTGGCAATCTCTCATATATGATTATCATCTTTATATTTTCTTTCTTAATTAACTTATATGAGTTCTTGATTGACCAAGTACTTGTTGTATGACTCGTTGAAGCTCTGATAGCAATTGTTTTAAAACATGTGTCAAAGTGGCACTAACTTTTTCTTCTGCTCTTTACACGAGCAAAAATGCATGTGATAAAAGCCAAAATAAATTTGTTAATGCTCTTTTGTCTTCTTCTTTGTAAAAGTTTTTTTTTTCTTAGGTTCGAAGTTTCTTCTAGCTTTTCTCTCTGATGGATGAGAAGTCAAACAAGAGTGATAAAGTTTCATGCCCCGTATTTGATATGACCCTCATAATAATCATTTCTAACCATTTCCCTAGGCCCAGTTGATTTTATTACATTTTTAATCTTAGGGGTATTTTGGTAAATTTACTCCTAAGAGCTTTTTAAAAATTAATGCAAGTTTTAGGGTGGTTGTGCAATTTTAGAAAGTTTGGGGCCAAATGTGCTATTTGAGAAAGGATTACTTATAAACTTAAAGGGTTTGATATCTTGCTTGCATTCAACACAATTTGGTGAAAATAAATTGAGAGACTAGCCCAACCCACATCCAACACACCCACATTGAGAGAGCTTGAGCATCGCCACTCTTGGTGCCAAGCCCAAACGTTGTCCCTTGTCCTCCCTTTTCACAGCACAACCACACTCACCATCGTGGTAGATCTCCGCGCATAGCGTCTTTCTCCTTCATCATTACGCGTAACCCTACCTCCCCGATTGCGCAAACACCAAGCAATCTGCTATCATGCAGCGCACATGCCTTTGCGTGCCCTAATCACCGGGTTGTATTCCTTGTGTGTGATCATGACACCATACGATGTCCTTATTTAGAGTTGCACGTCTGTGTAGTCATGCATGTGCCGCTTCAGCACACCTTGACTGTGTAGCCACATAGCTAGCGGTCGCTTCAAGCTCACCTCGTGTACGTGCTACCACACACAAAACAACCAAGCTCAATTGAGACTTTTGACCAATGTCTCCCCTCATGCCCTCGATCGAGCAGGTTAGCCACCCGACACCTAGGCGACGCGTCTACTTACCTTTGCATGTTCGGTCCACTATAACGGCGCGTGTTTCCGTTGAGACTCTCTAGGTATGATTTTTCTAACCGTTCCCTAAGTTGGTTGGCCGTTAATTTCAGTTTTAACCCTAGGGGAAAATTTGTAATTTACCTTTAGGGTTGTTTTTGTGATTAACTAAGCATTGGGGTGTTTTTGTGTTTTCAGGTTCTGAGGGCTAGTTTTGCATAGTTTGGAAGAAAGGGGTTTAAAGACCTAAAAGGAGTTCACGATTCTTTTACGTAGCCTTTCATCGATCGGTCAGAGAGCCAATGAGGAAAACCCACCATCTTTCATCATTGCCGCCGCCTCTCCGTTCCTGCCATCGCAGTTGAGCATCCGTGCGCAGATACCTTTATCATATCATCGAATGAGCCCGCATGCCGCCCAGTACTGTTCGGTCGCCTTCACTTCTGATCCGAGTAGCACCGCGCCTGTGCATCCTCTTTCACGTCTATTTGATCCCTCATGTGGAGCTAGCCGCACGCGCCGCACAGCTTCTATTTGCATCAACGAACCCCGCGCACGCCAGCAGTCGCTGGGCTCACACGCTGCCTCACTGCGCTACACTTAGTGCGCCTACGAGCCTGTCCACACACGCCCTCGCCTAGCTTGCCACACTAAGTAGCCACCTCACACCGCTCCGTAGTAGCAGAGAGCCAGCAGCCCCGCACTGCTCTGTCCGCTGTGCAGCCCGTGCGCCAGGCCTTGAGCTCTATGTCCACGGCGTCGTGCCTTGGTCCCTACCATCTCTGATTTTGGATTTTGGGTAATTTCAAATCCCGAGCTCCCTGCCAGGTGTGTTATTGAAGGTAAATCAATACTAAAAAATTCTGAAGGTATAATACTTCTGAAACTTGTGATACTTCTGCATATGATCTTTGGTTTTGAAAACGATGAGGCTAGACGACATTGATCAAAACCAAAAATCAAACAATACCTTTTTAATATGGTATTTAGAAAAAGGTATTAGCGTTGGGTTTGGGTTTGGATTTCCAACAAACCCAAACCCAACTAGCAAAATAAAAACTATGAAAACCAATAAATACCATTTAGAAAAGGGGGGCGTTATAGAAAATATAATTGTTTTTGTGTTTATATTGATTTGATACTAAGTTTTAATGTCTATCATTAACTTTTATTACGTTAGTTTATCTGTCTTCATACTTTCAAATCCTCCATTAACTCGCGTCTAATAAAAAGATTAAAAAGATATTGATTTAATTATTCGATCTATGTGGTTTGACTCATTCCACGGTTAAACACTACACATACCTAACTTTAGAATTGAAATTTATAATATGTTTGATAGACTCTTCGACAAGATCATCATCAAATTGGAATCATTGACTGAGATAGCTTAGGTTATCTAGAGACTGCATGTGCCAATTTGGTAATGTTAGATTAAATAATACTAGATTATTCAGTTTAGATATAATTAAAAAAATTAAGACGACTTTACCGATCTAACTAGTCTAGAACTATAACTAAGATTAATTCACGCATGTTGGGTAGAGAAATAACAAATAATTTTCGAACATCATATAAAATATAAGTAACTTTTCTCTTACATGTAATCTCAAGAAAAAGAAGAAAATTAAAACAACATAATTAAACACACTTTTAACTTCATATTCATATTAGGGAAAAAAAAATCAGAAACTTTCACATTTCAAGTTTCTGCTTTTTGTTCCAATTACTTTTTAACATATAATTAGGTTAAATTTTTATTTGATTGAAAATAGTTTCTTATCGTTTGCAAACAACTCCTGCACCTCCCATGTCACTGCCACAGCTCATATTGGCATAGGCAGCAGCCTCACGGCCAGCAGCCTCTTTTCCTTCCAACTGCCCATTGAAACGTGACACTTCACAATTCGTGGCAAAAAGACTTGAAGAAGAAAACTCCTTATCGCCTCCCAAAACAGGCATTTCCACTCCCATCTTGGCCCTGCTCACATAATTGGTTGCATAAGTTTGCCCCAAAACACCATTCACTTCCCCACTCAATGCATAGAACTTGAAGCTCAAATCCAAATGTGCAAAGCAATCCTCTTGTGTAATCCCGTACTTGTGGATCCTCGATTCCTTTGCCGTTATTGGTACCACGACGGCCTTGATCTTGAAGTTCCCGGGAACTTCAATCTCCACGGCATTCGTGTTGCGAGTTCTGGTTATGGTGATCCCCTTGTACGAGGTTGAATTACTCCAGGTGGCACCCTCCTTGTCTGGGAGGAGGATGGTTTCGTTGTTGAAGGAGAGGGAGAGGCGGTCGTTGGAGTCGTCCCATGTTGTGGTTTTTCGGGCACCAAGGAAGAGCTTGTGGGAGTCGAAGAGGATGCCGAGGGATTGAACCCATGTGAAGTCTCTTCCCATGTTGATGTTTCTTCGGCCAATGAAGTGCGCATTGATGTGGAGGTTGGGGTCGGTAACGATGCAGAACTCCTTGTCTTTTTTGCCATGGAAGTAGAAGGTGATTCCATCTCCTCCAATGAATCTTGGGTCTTGGCACACTGCGCCTGGACGGTTGCAGTCTGTGTACAGAGTAAGAATATTTAACAAGCAAAACTCATGTGTGTGAATACTAGGTTAACTTGAGAATTTTTGTTAAAGGTTTGAGTTTGATTTCCATTTTTTTCTTTTGCAATCACTTTATACATAAGAAAAAAAACATGTCATGACAAAATATTGTTCATTATCTAGGCCACTAAAGTCAAGAAGCAAGTAGAAACTTTAATAGTATCTTGTACGACTTAATAATCAAAAAGTTATTGATTCGAATTTCTCCAACTCAATTGCTGTTGAATAAAAAAATCTATATTTAAGAGATATTTAACTGCCAATCATTAACAACCTTTTTCAAATTTTCGAACCAAATTGAATCCTAAGCTTGAGATTGTAGTGATGATATATTTAACCCTTTTTTATATATGAATGAACTTAAATATTATTAGCCTATATAAAGAAGTAAGAAACTTACTGCAAACGGGGCTGCAAGTAACACAATCAACCTCACAGTGGCGACTACAATCACTTGGACAAGTTAGCTCGATCCCAAAGCAATGAGGAAAGTTCCTATTCCTGCACCGAACTTTCCTCTGGCCCGACGCCTCAGATAACGGTGGTGGAGAAAGAGAAGGCGGTGTAGGTGTAGGTGTCGGAGGAACCGGAGTGGGAGTTGGAGGGAGTGGAGGCAATGGAGGTGAAGGATCCGTCGCAGCGGGAGGCGGAGGGGGAGAAGAGTTAATGAAAGGCGGTGGTGGAGGCAATGAGTGAACGTTAGGAGGGGGTGGTGGCCAAGAGTAAACATGAGGGGGTGGTGGAGGCGAACGACGGGGTGGAGAGGGCGAACGACGGGGTGGCGGTGGCGATTTGGGCTTTCGAGGGGGCGGAGGAGGAGGAGGCGGGGGTGGAGGCGGTGGAGGAATACAAACAGGTTTGCAAGAGGAACAATCAACAACACAGGTTCGAAGACAATCAGCAGGGCAAAAGTGCTCAGATTTGTTACATTTGGGAAATTTCTTGTCTTTGCATTTAACTTTCTTGGGCTTTGGAACTGCCTCAACAACAACTGAGAGGAAGAGCAAGAAAAGGAAAAAAAGGGTGGTGATTTTTGCCATATTGAAAGCAGATTTAATTAGTTCTCAAATCATGTGTTGTGGGGATAATGCATGAAACTAAGGCATTTTTTATAGTGAGTTTGTTCAAGTTTGTGTGGCCTCAAATTTAGCTCTTTCAGAATGGAGCCATTGAACAATGGACGACTTTACTTGGTACTTAATTCATTAACCATTCACATGGCCGGCCAATTTACCAAAAAAGTCAACTTCCATTCATGTATAACTTCAAGCAGCTCTTTACTTTGCAGAAAGATTAATAAATTAATTAATAATAATTCAACATCTTTGCTGTAGCTGAACAATAAGAAATTGGTTGCGTAAATATGAAAACCTTAAAAATGATTTTAATTGGCTTAAGACGTTTGATTACATTTAGTTTGGAGGAAAACTTCATCCCATGCACATGAGTTAAATGGATTTTAATGAACCCTAAATTTTGAGTTGTGAATTCACCCGCTAGTTATGTGTTTGACCGCAACTCATACTCATTTATTTTGAGGTTAGGTTGTCTTGTTTTTATTTTTAATCCAAATATATGTGTTATCCATTTTCAATTTTGATAAAAATCAATACAATAACTTCACAAGTAATTCAAATTCAATTTATATTTATGATAAGAAAATATTTTAAAGAATTTTAGAGAGTAAAAATTTAAAAATAAATAATTAAATAAAATAAATATAAGCGTATATAATTTTTTTTTTTTTTGTAAAAATATAAGCGTATATATTAGTTAGAGGTGAAAGTAAATTATTTTTTTAATATTAATTCGAGCTAGTTAGCTCAAATTTATTTCAACTAATTTCAAGTTAACTAGAACCAATCAATTCGTGAAAATTTTATTTATTCAAATTTATATTATTTTAAATAAGTTGATAACTCAACTTGTTAAATAAGGTTTAGTTGATAAGGTTATTCTTTCAGGTTTTTTTAACACCCCTGCAACTAGGCTGCTATCCTTACCAAAAATAATAAAAAGGAAATTTTGGTGTCGTTAATTACAAAACAATAAAGAAATTTTCCCAAAAAGCAATAAAGAAATAATTTATATAATAACTCATTGTCTTTAAAATTAAGATTCATTTTCGTGTATCGTGGGTTGCTTTTTTTAATAAGGGTATTTATCTATGACCTTTAAAAATCAACTTTTAAGCTACAATTGAATGCAGTATACTATTCTAAATGAAGCAAAATTTCCAAAATGAAGTATTTTTATTTTAATTATAGTCATGATTTGTAACGACCTAGTCCTTAGTCGTGAGATTAACTCGAGAAGCAAATACATGAATGCAACAGTAGAGATGTCTAGTGGGAGGGCGAGTTAGAGAATGACTTTCTCGTCTCCTTCTCTACCACCAAATACAATCTCTGTCTCCGTGAAAATCACTATTTTTTCGCGAGATGGTGCAAGAATTACCCGCGGGGAATTTTTCTTCTTTTAAACTTTTTTTCTTTTTTCTAATTTTAATCTTTATATATATATATATATATATATATATATATATATTTAACAAAATATTCAAATAGTTATTTTTTCATGGAAGAATATATATTAATTTTTAAGGAAAGATAATCATTTGAATAAATATTTCTACAAACAAAAATATATTCAAAGTTTAAATTGGTAAAAATAAGAAAAATAGTACTTTTTAAAATAAAATAAAAAAGAAAAGGTAGACGGGGCATGGAGAACGGATTTTTCCCACCCATTCCTCGTTCCCCTCGTAAACGGGGATTCATTGCCTCGATAGAGGTAGGTCCGTGCGGGGAAATGGATATCTATACCTAACATGACATTTTTTTTATATAAACCAACCAAAATAATAACAAGTTTGCTATAAGAAAACAAAAATTAGCATGCAGTTGTAAATCATAGTTACAAGTTCGTTTTCCAAATCAAGGACTATACAAAAACAATCCACGTACAAGGGGAACATACAAAATAAACAAGACTCGACATGTGTCTACAAAACTAGTCATTCCCCCTTTGGTCGCTTTAGCCGTCTCGGTCAACCGACCTAGTATAATCATGTACCTATGATGGAAGTCAAAACCAACATAAAACAAAGGGTGAGTTGAAACTCGGTATGAGAACCCTGCATGGGGCAAAGTATGCAAGTATAGACAGAAGCAACCATGAAATGACAAACGAGTCTTTGAAAATCACATATAAGCAAAAGTGGCAATTCCTAACTGCGGGATACCCATGTCATCGAGCCTAATGGTCATCGACAGCATCCAGAGAAGAAATCTCACCAGCAGATGCCATGAGATTCTAAAAACCACTACCATACTATTCCAAGTAAGGTAGAGTTCTTAGATGTAATGGTCTATCCACTAGAGTTGCACAGAATATCCATAGTCCCTCAAACATGATGGGGCCAATCCAAAAATATCAGGTCCCACCCACGATCACAAGCAGCAAGGGACAACCAACTAAAGCCAGATTTTCACTACGACACCCTACGCATCCTAAGCCAACTCATTTAGGTTATGTATGTACAATTAGGTTCCTAGTCGATGGCAAGTTCTTGAATGTCGACTATAAACCCTGTGGTCAGTCTCACAACAATTTGGGTCAATGCAGCGAACACCACCTTAGTAATGTGTGGAGTCTCTTATGGCAATAACCTCTATTTGTCAAGAAATGTCAGCCATGTCTGGCCCTAAACTACACCCCGATGGGCGATCCCCTGACATGTCACACAAGCAAACTGATCTTAGGATTTAATGCAACCAATCTATGGCGGGGATAAGACACATTGATGACTCTAAAATAGAGTCAGATTTTGGCCTAACTTCAAATCATTGTTCACGCTTATTAATTGAAAATTATTGCAAGTAAGGCGAAATTAGGAATAAAAAGGTGTAATTCACTAATGCTTACGCATTGGGGGAGTAAAATGCAAGATATCAATTATTAAGCGGAAAACAACCATAATAGCACGTTTAGCACGGATTTCTCAGAACTTATGTTGATTTCTGTTTTAGCAGGGTTAGCGCTAGCGGGGAAGTGCGACGTTGAGAATCAAGATGTGCGATTGCGAGCAATTAAAGCTCGGAAGACAAAGGCCAGAAGCACTTTAAGTAAAGAAGGAAGGAATCGTCTGACAACGAGAAGTTGACTAACCAGACAAATTAAGAGACAGATTGCTGAATTCACGGGATTCCTACCTTAGACAAATCAAAACACATTTGGCAAGGATTAACGAAAAATTATCGCGAAGATTGATTCTTTCCATTCTGGGAGATTCGGAGATATGACGACCGAGTCCTATAAATAAATTGTTTGTGTAATAGAGAGGAGTGAAGGTCTTTTCTCTAGTTCTATCTTTTGAGAGAAGTTCAGAGAATCGACCTAGATGACGATAGTCTTTCCATTCTGGCAAGGATTTACTTCAGTAATAAAATTTTAATATGTTTTCCATGGTGTTTTTGTATTTTCTGTCTGTATCATGAACTAACTTCATTTGGACAAAGCTAGAAGAAAGTGAATTTTAGTACAATGTTGTAGAAAGAAACTGGAAGGGTTATCTAGAGCATGTAGATTAGGTACATTAATATAATAGTGAGTGTCGACTGGCCATCCACATAAACTAATAGGTTGTAATCGGAAGAGGAAATAACCTAAGTCTACTTTGCATGTTTGATAGGTAGTGTTACATCTGTGATACTTTGAATCGGAGTTTAGGAATAAGCGCGTAACTATCACATACTTAGCGTCGGCTCGTAATTACATCTAGTCACAATGAAAGTCGGACTAGGTGCTAAATGAAGGCAGAAGCGAAAGTTAGTAAGGTGTAGTATGATAGAGTCCTTTACCGCAAGTTTCTTGTTTATTACATTGCTGCTGAATTTCATAAGTATCTTAGTCTAGCCTTATCTTATTGATATTACTTATCTTGTTATTTTCTTACCTTTATGATTCAATTACAAGCTAACTCAAAATCATATTCGTGTAATTTACAATTCAATTATGAACATCACCTCAGATAGTTTCTAGTCCCTATAGAGATCAATAATTTACTTATTACTTGCTGCAGACCGCGTATACTTGCGTGAAGTGCAAACTAACCACACTCGAAGCATTTAGCTATTTGCTACCCCAAAACACATCAAGTTATTTGCGCCGTTGCGGGGGGCTGTGTAAAATTATCTTGAGATAAAAGTGTTTAGATTTGTAGTTTTCATTTGTTTCAACATTTTAGTGTGATTGGTGGATGAGCGTTACTCTTGTGTTTGATCCAAAACCTGAGAACAGAGAAGGAGAAACCACAGAGGAATGGATCCCATGGCACAACATCATCCTAGAGTGATAAATCCACCAGCAGCAGCAGCAGCGGGTGCGAAACTTGGAGCAAATGCAAACCTAAATCCTAATCTGCCGCCAGAACAGGAGGTAGATGAAAGAGATAGAGTCATGCGAACTCAACAAGAAGAATTCAATCATATAGCATATCCAAGTATGGTTAGACCTAACGGTGGAGGTAGACGCCCTATATTGACTAATAATATCTATAGCATGCTTAAAGTCAATGAGCCTTTTAGAGGACTTCCTTTGGAAGATCCACATCAACATTTTCGTTACTTTTTAGCTATTAGTGACGCTAACCAGGAAGTCAGTATTTCTTTGGAAGATACTCGCCTGTTTCTGTTTCCATATTCCTTACGGGATAAGGCCAAATACTGGATAAACACGCTACCAAGTAATTATACTTGGAGGCAAATGGTTGAAAGCTTTTTAGCAAAATACTATCCTTGTGCAAGAAGCATGAATTCTAGGCATGAAATCACTAACTTTAGACAAAAAGATGATGAAACTATAGGAGGAGCTTGGGAACGGTCCAAGGAGCTTATTGCGAAATGTTCGTACCATGGTCTATCTTATACGATTCAAATTGAACATTTTTTACAATGGATTATCGGAATCGGACAAGGCTATTATTAACGCAACAGGAGGAGGATGTCTAGTGGATAAAACATATAATCAGGCCTACAAAATCATCGAAACAATTGCTAAAAATCACGCGCCTAAGATGAGTCAAGAACGAAACTAAGATAAAATATTTGGTAAATTCGAGCTAAGTGAAATGACCGCCATAAAAGCACAATTGGTTATGCTGACAAACACTCTGAAAAATGTTCAAATGACTGCACCTCAGAACACATCGGCAATTGAGCAATCAACTCCTAAATTTTGCGCACTCTATGGAGACGTTCATTTGTACGAACTCTGTAGTGAAAACACAGCGTCTGTCAATTAAGTTGGAAATTCGAATTTGCGATAGCAATATAACCCTTATTCAAATACGTACAATGCCAGATGGAAACAACACCTAAATTTCTTGTAGGGAGGACAAAGTAGCAACGCTAACCAAATGGGACAGCAGCGCACATCTCCATAATCTGGATTTGGAAGTAACCGCCAGCAAGCTCTGCAGTTAGATTCAGCACTGAAGGATTACATAGCGAAGAACGAAATGGTTATGATGGAGCATCATACCCTGTTGAAGACTCAACAAGCAACTCTTCGGGCGCTAGAACTGTAATTAGGCCAAATCGCAGCAGATATAAAAAATAGACCGTTAAGGCAATTATCGTCAGACACGGAAGGATCTAGGTGGAATGGCAAGGAGAAAGTAAATACAATTGAATTACGAAGTGGGAAACCTTTGATGGATAGTGAGGAAATTAGGAATTATCAAGGAACAAAAGTCCCAACGGAACCATCAACAGGGAAGCAACCAGTGAAGAGCGCAGACGAAGAATCAACCATAGCAAAGGAAGTGACAAATGTGGTGAAACCATTACCTATTTACCAACCACCACCACACCCTCAAAGGATCAGACGCAAAGGAAACGAGTCACAACTAGAGAAATTTACTGACATTTTGAAATAAATTCACATCAACTTTCCCTTGGTTGATGCGCTTCGATAAATGCCGAACTATATGAAATTCTTGAAGGATGTACTTAAGGAAAATAGCAAATTCAAAGAATTTAAGGTAGTAGCATTGAACGAGAAATGTAGTGCAATTATTCAGAATAAAATCCCAAAGAAAGAGGTCAATCCTAGCCGGTCAAAATTGGTAGTAATCATATTGAGCGAGCACTCTGTGATCTAGGTGCTAGCATCAATTTAATGACGCTATCAATTTAAAAAAGTTTGGAATAGGTGAAGCAAGGCCCATAACAGTAACAATTCAGCTAGTTGATAGGTCGATAACTCGCCATATTGGAAAAATCGAAGACATATTGGTTTAGGTCGACAAGTTCATTTTTCCAGCAGACTTCATCATTCTTGACTACGAAGCAGATCTAGAAGTTCCAATTATTCTGGGACGACCATTTTTTAGAACTGGACGGACATTGGTAGATGTTTACGAAAGAACAATCACGTTAAGGATGAATGATCAGCAGATTCTGTTCAACATATTCGATTCAATGAAGTAGACTGACACGGAGGATACTTTGAATATCAGTCAATTGGAAGTGTTATTAAATGAAGCAGTCATGACTGAACAAGAGCATGAGATGCTGACCACTGTTGATAATACAGAGGAAGTAGAAGATTCACAGGATGATGCATTAGAGGACACGACAAACAAAGTGTATTACTATGAAGCGCTCAATGTAGGAACAAAAGGCAACTCACCACAGTGCCCCTTAATTGATGAACCTCCAATGCTAGAGTTAAAACCTCTCCCTGAGCATCTGAAGTATGCCTACATTGGAGAGAACGAGACATTACCAATTGTCATATCTTCACAACTAACATTAGAGCATGAGCAGCTGCTACTAGAACTCCTCATGCAGCACACAAAGGTAATTGGATGGACTCTGGCGGATATAACAGGCATGAGTCCTACATTTTGTATGCACAAGATCATTCTAGAGGATAATGTCGAGACTTCAGTTTTGGAGGTTGAATTATTCGACGTCTAGGGAATTGATTTTATGGGCCTATTTCCCCCTTCGCAAGAAAATATGTATACCTTGGTAGCAATTGATTATGTCTCAAGATGGATTGAAGCGGTCGCAACACCTTCAAATGATGCTAAAACAGTCATTAGATTCCTTCATAGGAACATCTTCACAAGGTTTGGGACACCGCAAGCACTAATAAGTGATGAGAGCACACATTTCATAAATAGAGCAATGTCTCACGTGCTGCAGAAGTATAATATAAAGCATCGCATTGCCACCCCTTATCATCTGCAGACCAATGGACAAGCTGAAATCTAAAACTGCGAGATTAAGAATATTCTTGAGAAAGTTGTAGGACCTAACCAAAAGGATTGGTCCATACGACTTGATGATTCACTTTTGGCTTACCGAACTGCGTTAAAAACCTCATTGAACATGTCACCCTATAGAATAGTGTATGAGAAAGCATGCCATTTACCGATCGAGCTAGAACATAAGCCTTTTTGGACGCTAAAGAATTAAATCTTGATCTTCAGAACGCAGGAGTTGTTAGAATGATGTAATTACTCGATTTGGAGGAGCATAGACATTTTTCATATGAAAATGAAAAACTATACAAGGAAAAGATGAAAAATGGCATGATCGAAGGCTGACTCCTCGAACTTTCGAGGTTGGACAGCAAGTTTTATTATGTAACTCTAGACTTCGTTTGTTTTCAGGAAAGCTCAGATCCAAGTGGTCTGGACCATTTCGTATTACGCAAGTAAAACCAGGCAGAGCAATTTGGATCAAGAACGAGGCAAATGGGAATGAGTTTGCAGTCAATGGGCAAAGACTTAAGTATTACTGGAATGGAGATGTTCAGCGCGGAATATCTTCATTCGTATTGACTAAAGTATAAGCGCGCGAGTGTGCGAGTGGAGCCAAAGCGTATCGATAACCTTTAAATTTCGCTCTATGCATGCTAAGTTAAAATATTTCCTACTTACTTATGTGAGAAGATTATCTGAATTTACTGTTTAGCTGTTTTTTAATTTTCATTATTTCTTTGCAATTTTAAATTTAAATAAGTTCAGTGAATCTCTATTTACAATCATATCACTCATTAATCGCGGACGGATATCAAGCAGTAGGATCACAGGAATTACGATCCAATAGTATGCAGAAAATGCCTGGCCTCCAAGAATTCGATCATCGCCCTGACATATGCGACGATTGTAATTTTCAATCATCATACCCTTTCATTTCGACAGTTAAATACCCTCCAAAATCAAATTTTATTTACCCATCCTCTTTCAACAAAAAAAAAAAAAAAAAACTTCTACCTTGCAGTTTACACAAAAAATTAAGTGTACAATAATAATTATAATACTCATTTTAAAAGAAGAACTATCTTCCCATTATAGAATTGAATTGGAAAGCGAAAATAATATTGCATCTTAAAGAATGAAATGAAATGCATGCATTAAAGGAGAAAATAATTGCTGAAAATAAATTGGGAGAACTGAGACTTCCATCTATTTTTCAGTCTTGCCTTTGGCTGCCGGATTGTCTTTTGTGTTTTCTACGATTATCAAGTGCCTTGGGAACTTTGGCCAACTCGATTGATCATCTGAGTCCATGAATTCTTTCATGAACTTCTCATCTCGCTTCCTCGCATAGGTCCAATAGTTTTGCGCTTATGCAAAGACTGACTCAATTTTCTATGCCAGCTTTTCCATAGGTAATGACTCATCAGCATGTTGTTCCCTCTCTTTCCATCTTGGATTCTCATTAGGAATTGGTATTGTAGGGCAGATGTGTAAAATGTCGTCGCTCAGTTTGGGCTTTGTGCCCTGATCAATGCAGGGTTATAGAATGTGGATAGAACATTTTTCCTTGCCTCTTATTAATGTAGCACTGGATTGCTCTTCGATGATCCTTTCTACGTTGACACTCATCCCCGACTTAATTACATAGAGCACAGTGCTTGGTTCCTTTGGACCAGCATATCATGCGATGTAGGCATGATTGTGGTTTTGATGAAGTGAAGCCAATCATAAAGATCAGCCTTGACCCAAACTGATGGATGCAACGTCGAATCATTCCATTTTGCTCAAACTATTCCAATTACCCTCAAGCATTCTTGTAATTGTTCCTCTGTTGGCGACTTCATTAATTTTTTTACATTTTGTACTGACAGTACAAGGAACCTTAAATGCGCAATTCCATGCGGCTGCACGACAATCAATCAACTGGCCTTCAACCCTCGAGACTAGTAGCTTCTCTTCATTCACATTCGTATAAAACTGGTGAACCCATTTCGGCCTTGCGTCCACTGTTGGGCACACAAACTTCGTACATCCTAGTGTTTGAATCCTGTCAGAGGTTTCTTTAGGGATTTTATCTATTTGGAACCCTTGCTCACGCTAAAATCCCTTCTCCTTTCAGAAATGTATATCGATCCTCTACATTTTTTATGCAAAGGTGATGCACGCTCTTGGAAACATCATTGTCATGACCTCGACTCATGGCAGTTCTTGTGGCCACTTTACGTCTTGATGTGCTGGCAACACTCTTGCCCTCATAGATTATACTTCGAGGTTGCTAAATCTTGGATACTGCTTGTCTACTTTTCTTGGAATTTCTCTTTTCTTCTTCTTCCGACTCATCTTCTCCATTTTCTTCTTCCTTCGACTCCTCTGAGTCACTTTCCTCCTCTTTTCTTCATTCCAACTTTCTTCTTCTTTGTATGGTTCACATTCCTCGGGATCTTCTTTAATAAACTCCTCTAGTGTGGTTACTGGCTCTTTCTTGATGGCCTTCTCTTCTTTTTTCGGCTCTCTAAATAGCTCTTTTTTGCACGAACTCCCCCACCAATTCATCTGTCAACTTTTCATCACTCGGTGAGACTCGTTCTTTAAGCATAGCTGGCTACTCTTCATCTTTGCTGCTTGCCATAACATACTGGGGAATCGGCGATGGCTTCTCCCTCTATACTTTGGTACTGAAGGTCATTTCACTTTTTGCCTGCCGTTTGCATGAGCTCTCCCCTCGCTTAGAGCCTGGGTCTTCAAAGGTCAACTTCTTGGCTCACGTCTTAGGGGCGTAAAGCTGCGAAGCTGCTTTCAACAATCGACGGCCTTTCCCTTTGCCGACTTGCTCATAATTTTTCAAAACGAAATTAGGGTTTAAGTGATCGTGGGGGTTTTTGCACAGAGAAGTCGAGAGTTATGACTTTTCACCTCCCCTCTAAGGATATTTATACTAATTCGACCTTCTGATCCCTCGCACAAGAAAAAGGAATGGAATAATGTCTTTTCATAAAAAGAAAGATTTTATTTCCTCCAAGGATTGCGCTCGCATTAATCCTTGTTGTTTGCTAAAAATAAAAATTACTTAAATGAAATAAAAGGAATCCTAACAAATAAAGAAAGTCTAAAAATAATAAAACTACGATACGAAAACACAAAGTCATAAATACTAATGATTGCTCTCAAATAGAGCATATTGTAGGTTATTTTATTATGCGTTTCTCTTAAGATCAAGAGAAATAGTTAGGTTATAACGAGTCAATTGAGAATAAAAATTGCTAGAAGTCGCATGCATCCATTAATTAGCATAAAAAGTACAGCTTTGCGATTTAAGCATAAATATTGAATAAACTGTGCTAAAAATGCTACAATGCAGGAAATGCAAAACTTAGGCACTAGAAAATGAATCAACGCGAACAGCAACGCAACATGATGCACTCACGAGGCAGTCGCGTTCAAAGAATCACTCTAGTAAGGAAAGAATAGAAAATCAATCAAGCAATTAATTTGGTGTCAATAAAGAAATTCCAGCAGCAATCAAAGATCCCAGTATTTATGAAGATTTTTCAGCTCATCTAAACTTGCTAGCCAAGTCAATCATCGCATATATAGAAGGAAAGAAGCTGCAATCAATGAGCTGGTCGGTTGGCCAGAAGCTAATTCGCACGAAGAACGTAGCTGGTGATGTTCGCAGGAGCCGATGACAAGGAGTTTGCACATCTTCACAGCTGCACCAATTCCTTATTTTTATTTTGTAATTAGGAGTAGATCATAGTATTGTAGAAGTTTAACAGCTTTTAGTAATGAGATATCTAAATTTCTCTTATCAATTGTTGTCCATTTCTATGATGTATTAAGTAGGAGCTTTGGTAAGAATTCGTATGCGGGGAATGCATGTTGAAAATGTAGGTTGTTAGATTTTATACTGCTGCACTTTTAATTCTAAGTATGCGTCGATTAACTACCCACATATGCTAACCTTCAGTAAACTCGAAAGAGAGAACTGTAGGAAACTCCAGTATGTTACAATAGGTTCAATGGGAGTTCTCTCGCATTATTTGAGGAGTTAGGAGTAACCTTACTATCACATACGTGGCCCAGGTTTAGTATGATTAGTCACTGTGGAAGCTGGGCTAGTTATAAATTATTAAGTGTGGAAAACACTTACTCCAATAGAGAAGCATGAAATTTAATTACCACTTATGCCGGTTTAGCATCTTTTGCATCCGCAATTTTTACCTATGCTCATTTGTTCATTTCATACATAGAGTAATAGGAAAACCCCAAAACAACTATAAAACTCATTTTTCTTTATTTCATTTCTTAACTCTTAAGTTCATAACTTTAATTCTAGACATCAATCCATGTGGAAAAGGATAAAATACATACTTATCACTTGCTGCATTCTGACTGCGTATAATTGCGTGTAGCAATTTCGAAGCCACACTTAGCAATAGGTTAAGCTTAGAAATCATTCATTACATAGATATAATTGCATCGGAAACTGCAGAGTCAACCAATAACTGCATTCAAGAAATGCTACATGCTGTGGGCGGAGCCTTTTTGTCACACTTCATCTGATGCTCCTCGTTTTCTCCTTAGGCCATTTATATATTTTCTTAACATCGCCCTCTCTGTGTGGAATTGTAAAAAAGAATTCACTTATTTTAGTTTTTTTTTTTTTTTTTTTTTTAAAGAAGGGCATTTAAAAAGGAAAACATAATAAGCCTCATTTTAAAGAAAATGGAAACTTGGAAAATAGAAATAGAAAAGGTCATTTAAGTTGTGTTTGAAATAAAAGAAAAAAAGATAAAAAGAAAAGGGATTTGGAAAAGAGAACCTGAACCCTAGCTCTAACCTAACCCCATCCCAAACCCTAGCTGCCGACGCTGTCCAACTGTCAACCGTCGACCACCATATGCCCACCACGTACATGCGTTTCCATTTTGCCAATTGGCAAGCCTACTCGTCGAACCTCTGTTCAGCCGACTCGCAGTAGATGCCTAAAGGCCCCGCACGCACGCTTCGCCAAATGCAACAGATGCGTCCTGCACCAGTTCCCCCTGCCTCAACACAACCTCCACGCAGTGCCTCACCAGCCATCGTTCGTTATCCCACTTGCTCCAACCGCACACAACTCATCCACCAGCACACGTCGCCACCAAGCCAACATCTACTCTTCCACAGTAGCACCATGCGCCAAGGACTCGCAGGCTGGTGTAGCCCAGCACAACTGTCCTTGCAGTCCATGCGCCTGTCCTTGCTAAGTCTCGTAGCATCTATGCTATTTTATGGTGTTGGGTAAGTTTCTTAGCCCGGTTTCGTGTTTAGTCTGCATTCAATTTGGGTATTTCTGATTGAGAATAATTGTAGGGGTCGAGTGGTGAAGCGTTGTTTTTCTGTTGAGATTTGAGGAGTGCGTTTTGTAGCATCTTTTCGGTAAGGACTTCTCGCTTGGGTTGTATGGACCCTGTACTTCATTGGAATTTATATGCTGCTGATATATATTGTGTGATTGATTCCTTGTGTTCTTTAGTAATGGTGTTTTGGGATTATGGGGTCTCGAGGTGCCCCTTTGTATGCTTATTCGCTTTACTGTTCTATGTGACTTGTACCTCAGGATTATAGGGTCATGGGGTGCTATCTTGTCTTTAATTTTTATAATTATATTTCTTGTGAAGCATGCTAGGATTATGGTGAAACGCCCCACATTTTCTAATGAACCCTCCAGGTGCGATTATTTCTCCTTCCCTGGGTTTTCGGTGTAATTTTAGTGAATGTAGATTATATTTCTCCTTCCCTTTAAGGGTATTTTTGTAATTTTATCCCTAAAGAGCATTTTTCAATTATTAATGGATTTTGGGGTGATTTTGTAGTTTTCCAGGTACCTTGGGGCAATTGTGGATTTTTTTTTTTTTTTTTAATTTAGGAAAAAGGGAAGGTCTCAATTTAAAGAAAAGGAAAATAAAAGTTGGAAATTATATTCTAAAATATGCCATTTAAGTAATGTGGAATTATTAATAATAATAATAAAAAGAAGAAAAAGCATTTATTAAAAGTGACCTAGACCCTAAAACCTACTCTTAGTTATCCCTAACCTAGCTGCCACCCCCTTCACCCTGCACCCCACCCGTCGTCGATCGCCACACATAGCCACGATCTCCATCGTGTCGATCTATGTCATTCGCTCGCAACAACGCTACAATACTTAGTCATGACCTTTGATTTCGTTGAAGCCCCGCCCACCTCGGGTGCGAAACGTAACCAAGGACCTGCGCCCAGCCGCAACACCTGTCCCCGCCCAGTCGTGATTTATGCGTGCATCATCTCGCACGCCCATCTGCCTCGCTGTGCAGCACACCAATGCCGTGTCTACGTGCACGGTTCTGCCCAGCCACGCCAGCCTTTGCAATAGTAGCTCCTCACACCTCGTTGGGTCTGGTCAGCAGCAATTTTCAGGTTTTGGGTGAGTTTTTTTCGAAGCCTTGTTGGGTTTTTATGTTGGTTTGTTTAAATGTTGACCTGTTATCTCTAACGAATTAATTATTGTTAGGTCTTATTAAATGTTGTGTATGATTGACCTTCGAGGAGCGTAGTTTGTGATCTTCTTTCTCATAAGGACCATCTCTACCCAAGTTGTGTGGACCCTACTGATGACTCTGAAATAGATTTAGATTTTAGCCTAACTTTGGATCATTGTTCACATTTATTAATTGATAATTATTGTGAGTAAGGTGAAAATAGGAAGAAAAAGGTGTAATTCGCTGATGCTTACTCATTAGGGGATTAAAATGTAAAATATGGATTATTGTGCTTAAAATAACCACAATAGCACTTTTAGCACGTATTTTGCAAGGATTATGCTGATTATTGTTTTTGCAGGGTTAGCACTAGTAGAGTAATGCGATGCTAAGGATTAAGACGCGCGATTGCAAGCAACTAAAGCTCGGGAGACAGAGGCCAAAAGCACTTCAAGTAAATAAGGGATGAATCGTTTGACAGCGTGAAGTTGACTAACTAGACAAATTACGAGATGGATTGCTGAAATCAAGGGATTCCTGCCTAAGATAAATCAAGACATATTTGGCAAGAGTGAAAAGGGAAAGTATCGCGATGATTGATTTGTGCCATTCTGGAAGATTCGGAGATTTGAAGACCAAGATTTATAAATAGACTATTTTTGTAATAGATCGAGGGCTCTATTCTTTTAGAGAGAGAGGAGTTCAGAGTTTTGACCTAGACAACCGAACAAGCGTTTAAAGTTTATTTGTTTCTTTTATTTTTCTATTATACTCATTTTACTTCGGTAGTACAATTCTAGTATGTTCTCCATATCATTTTTTTGTTCTCTGTTTGTATCATGAACTAATTTCATTAGGGCAAAGCTAGGAGAAAGTGAATTTTAGTAGCATGTCGTAGAAAGAAACTAGAAGGGTTCATCTAGAGCACGTAAATTAGGTGCATCATTTCAATAGTGAGTGTCGACTGGCCATCCACACAAACTAATAGGTTGTAAATCTGAAGAGGAAATAACCTAAGTCTATTTTACATGCTTAATAGGTAGTGTATGCCTGTATTGCTTTGAATCAGAGTTTAGGAATAAACCCGTAACTATTACATACTTAGCACCGGCTCATAATTACATCAAGTAGCGGCGGAAGTTGGGCTTGATGCTAACGGAAGTGGAAGCGAAAGTTTTCGAGGCATAGTATGATAAATTCCCTTACTGCATGTTTCTTGCTATTACATTGTTGTTGATTTCCATGAGTATCTTAGTCTAGCCTTATTTCTCATAACTGTTTACGTTGTTATTTACTTACCTTTATGCTTTCAAAACAAACCAACTCAAATCATATTCGTTCAATTTATAATTCAATTCTGAACATCACCTCGGATAATTTCCAGTCTCTGTGGAGATTGATAATTTACTTATTACTTGCTACAGACCGCGTATACTTGCGTGAAGTGGAACTAATTACACACGAGGCATTCAGCTGTCCGCTACGATCACCTGCACAAGGCGAAACTTACCATGTTTCTGATATGTATCGATTTTTGAACTACGTTGCATGTCTGGTTGTTAGCTATTTTGCTTGTTTGCTATTTCATTGTTCTTTTACTCTATTTGTTGTGCTTCGGGTTAATGAGGTCCCATAGTACCACCTTATATATGTATCTTAATTGTTTTTAATTGTAAAATGTGACGGGATTATGGGGTCCTGGTATGTTGACTTTCTATTTCATGTTCTGTTGTTCTTTGTTTAGTATGTTCGTTGTGATGACATGTTGGGTTTGTAGCTAGTCATGATCATGTATCAAAGTATCCTACTAGGATGCCTGTTGAGTGATTGAGCATGTTTGGTGATCTGAAAGGACTAGACTATTAAACATTCTTGAGATAGAATTATTTAGTTGTCATCGTCTAGAAGTGTAGAGAACAAAACGTACTGTTGTTCTCATGGGTCAGTACCGTTGAGGATTTATTCCCACGCTCGATAATTGGGGATGGAAGTAACATGCCACCCCCGACGATGCCTAATTTGCATCCCTTTTAGGCAGGCCCTAATCATAGTGTAAGTCTGCTCTGGGAGGGTTTTAGCTTAGGGCAATAGCTGTGAGCTGGCTGACTCAGTGGACACCTTTTCCCCTTTTTGAGATAGGCATGTGAACCTGGACCAGGTCAACTTGTATAGGCCTACACCTGACTGGTTTTTAGCAGCATGCGATGTATGCATACACGCACCGGCCGTTAGGTAGATAGCTTACCTAGATCGATGTCGTCAGTACACCATTTGAAAATGAGTTGATTAAGCTAGAGAGTCGTGTAACAAACTTCATGACGAGTTAAAAATGAGTTGATTGAGCTAGAGAGTTAATGACTCTCAAATAGAGTCAATATTTAATATCTTTTAGAATCATTGTTGGAACTTATCATAAAAAATCTAATGCAAAAGAGGTAAATATAATGAGTAAAAGGTGAAAAAAAGACTAATGCTTACGCATTAGGAGAATAATTGAAGAAGCCGGAATTATACACAAAACGACTTTACTTTAGTCTAAATGCATATTAAAAAGTGGTTGCGCTCTAATTTATAATTTTTGCAGAAACAACTATGCGAAGCAGACACTAAGGAATTAAGATGCGAAGCAGAGAATCAAAACAGATGATGTAGAACATGAAGGATTAATGTGGAGAAAAAGTTTAAAAACACAAAAACACGAATAGCATGATCGGAAGAGACGCCAAAGCCCACAAGAGCAAGATAAGAAAAGAATCAAGTGAAGAAAAAAATGTTGACTAACTAGACAGCTAGAGATAAATTGCAGAAATCACGGGATTCATGCCTTAATTCACAACGACGAGATTGGCAAAATCAATCAAAGGAAATCATTTGCGCTAATGAAGCCACTAATTCAAATCAAGGAATATTCGAGAAATCTTAGAGGAGACTATAAGAGGAGACTGCCATTACCATTTTATGGGAGAACTCGAGAGAGTCCACACTTTGTTTTTACTATTTTATTGTTAAGACTCATTTTGAAATTTAGTAATACAAATTCAGCAAGTTGTTTTTTATGTCGTTATCTGTGTTTCTTGCTTGCATTATGAACTAATTTAGCTAAAGCAGCGCTAGAGAAAAATAGAATAGCTTGTGCATGTGTTAAGAAGAAATAGGAAGGGTTCATCTAAGCATGTTTAATTAGGATCGAATTCTAATAAATAGTGTCGACCAGCCATCCACACACACTAATAGGTTAAGAATCAAAAAAGGAAATAACCTAAGGCTAGTTTGCATGCTCAGTAGGTTAGTATTAAGTCTTTCGTACTTTAAATCAGAGTTTAGGGATAAATGTGGAACTACTGCATACGTTGCGCCATAAAATAATTACATTGAATCGCAACAAAATTTGGGCTTAATGCGAATGGAAGCTGAAGCAGACGTTTGTTAGGCAAAGTATGGTAGTTAGCTCTCTCACGCATTGTTTCTTCTCACGCATTGTGAACGCATTCCATGAGTACCTTAGTTGTGCCTTTCTCTCTCAAATCATTTATTTAATCTATTTTTCTTTTATTATATGCTAAAACAAACCAATCACAACCTATTTGATTCTAAACATCATCTTTTGGTAGATCACACTCCATGTGGAGATCGATAATTTACTTATTACTTACTTCAGACTGCGTATACGTGCACGAGTGTGAGTTTAATTGCACACAAGGCAATGTGGTTTTACCGTAGTCAAGTTTTTTACACTATTTTCGGGGACTGTGTCAATTTATTAATTGTTTTGATTGTTTAGAATAGTTTTAAAAAAAGGGATTGCTGTTTTCAAACATTTTAGTGTGATCTGTGCATGAGAGCAACTCTCTCGATTGATCGAGAACCTGAGCAAACTCTTCATAGGAGACGATATGAGTAGAGAATGAGAGAACGAGGAAGGATAGACCCAGTTACACAAAATCACCCTGGAGTGATTGATCAACCAGCTGTTACACGTTCAGGAGCTGGAGCAGGCACAAACCTAAATCCTAATCTACCCTCAGTCTAGGGTGTAGATGAGAGAGACAAAGTGGACTTCTTCATCATGTGGCATATCCAGGTATGGTTAGACCAAATGGTGAAGGTAGGCGACCCATTTTAACTAATAACATGTATAACATGCTTCGCGTTAGCGATGCTTTCTGTACCTTTGGAAGATCTGCATCAACATTTGTAAACCTTTCTAAGTATTAGTGATGCTAATCAGGAAGTCAGTGTGTCTCTAGAAGACACTCGACTTTTTATGTTTCCATATTCTTTAAATGATAAGGCCAGATACTGAATGAACACGCTACCGCATGAGTATACTTTGGAACAAGGAGCCAAAAGCTTTTTGGCTAAATACTTCCCTACTTCGAGAAGTATGAATTCTAGACATGAAATTACTAGTTTTAGACAAGATGATGATGAAACCATTGGAGGCGTATGGGAACGGTACAAAGAGCTCATAGCAAGGTGTCCGTACCTTGGTATGTCATATACCCTCTAAATGGAGAATTTTTATAATGGGTTGTCCATTCATGACAAGGCTATCCTCAATGCAACTATGGAGGGAAGTCGCATGGAAAAAACGTACAGTGAAGTCATAAAATTATCGAAACAACCGCTAAAAATACTGGGTCTAAATTAAGTCAAGGAAGAACTTAAGGAAAAACCACCAGTAAAATGGAGCTTAGTGCCATGGCCACAATGCAAGTGCAAATTGCTACATCACCCAACTTCTGTGCACTCTATGGAGATGACCATGCGTACGAATTCTGTAACGAGAACCCAGCTTCAGTTATGTACATCAAAAATCTAAATTTGAGGCCTTAGAACAATCCCTACTCGAACACATACAATGCTGGATGGAGGCAATACCCAAATTTTTCCTGAGGAGGGAAAAAAAACAATGCGAACCAAGTAGACCAGCACCGTTTGATACAATCACTTAGATTTGGGAATAACCACAACAATTACACCAACCAGATCCAGTGCTGAAGGAAAACATTTTAAAGAATGATATAGCAAATGTTGGAACATTAGACTTTGTTGAAGGGTCAATAAGAAACTCTGCGGACTTTGGAGCTCTAATTAGGCCAGATCGAGGCATATCTTAAGATAGACTGTAAGGACAACTACCATCAGATACAGAAAGTTCTAAGCAGAATGGCAATCAACAAGTCAGCACAATTGAGTTAAGGAGTAGAAAACCTTAAATGGACAACGAGAAAATTAGAAGATATTAGGAAGCTTTGCCCACAGTAGAAACACCAACAGAAAAGCGACCTGAAAAGAGTGAAATTGCAAAAGACACAAGTGAAGATCCTACGATGAGATATAAAGAGGGGGGGGGGGGTTATGGCCAAACCACTTCCAATCTATCAACCATCTTCGCCATCGTACCCACAAACGATCAAAAGGAAGAAAGACGAATCGCATTTCAAAAAATTCACAGATATATTGAAAACAATACACAATAACATTCCTTTAGTAGATGCGTTAAGACAAATGCCAAATTACATAAAATTTGTTAAGGATGCCATCAACGAAAAGAGCAAGTTCGAGGAGTTTAAGGTAGTGGCGCTAAATGACGAATGTAATGCGATTGTTCATAATAAGATCCCAATGAAGGAAGTTAACCCTAGTCAATTCACTATTCTAGTAAAAACTAGAAACAACCATATTGGGCATGCACTCTACGATTTAGGTGCCAACATCAACCTTATGCCCCAATCAATCTACAATAAATTTGGCATAGGTAAAGCGAAGCCTATAACTCTCACTATTCAACTCACCAACAGGTCAATTACCCGCCCAATTGGAAAAACTAAAGACATCTTAGTCCATGTCAATAAGTTCATCTTCCCATCGGATTTCATTATTCTCAATTATGAGGCAGACAAGGAAGTGCTGATTATTTTAGGAAAACCTTTCTTAAAACGATGTGTATGAAGAAACAATCACGCTGAGAATGAATGATCAAAATATTCAATTCAACATTTTCTATTCTATGAAGCAGACAGATTCGGAGGAAAGTTTTAACGTTAGCCAAATAGAAATGCTTTTGGACGAAGCAATCAAGAACATGCAAAAACAAAAAATGCTAAGCAGCAACAACAAGGAAGAGGAAGCCCAAAAAAATGCGTTAAAAGATCCTGCGGTAGAAGAATATATCATTACAAAATTCTTGATGTCGCAGAAAGAGGTAGTCCTCTACGACGTCCCTCGATTGAAGCACCTCCAAATCTCAAATTAAAGCCTATTCTCGAACATTTAAAGTACGCTTATCTAGGAGAAAAAGAAACATTACCTATTGTCATCTCGTCGCAACTAGCTCCAAATCATGAGCAACTCCTTCTAGGGCTACTCAAGCAACATACAAAAGTGATTAGATGGAATCTAGCAGACATAAAAGGCATCAGTCCCAAGTTTTGCATGCGTAAAATCATTTTGGAGGATGATGCCAGGAAGTTGAACATTAGAGACGTTTAAACCCAGCCATGAAAGAGGTAATGAAGAAGGAAATTATCAAATGGCTAAATGTTGGAGTAATCTATCCTATATCAGATAGTCAATGGGTGAGTCCAATTCAGTAAGTGCCCAAAACATGAGGCACCACAGTCATCAAAAATAAAAAAATGAGTTAATCCCAACAAGGACGGTGACTGGATGGCGAGTATGTATGGACTACTGAAAGTTGAATAAAACAAACAAGAAAGACCATTTCCCTTAACTTACATAGACCAAATGTTGGATCGCATAACAAGAAAGGAATATTACTTTTTTCTGGATGGATATTCAGGCTATAATCAGATTACAATTGATCCCAAGAACTAGGAGAAAACAACGTTCATCTGTCCCTATGGAAGTCTATCTTTTCTGACATGATCAAAAATATCATGGAAGCCTTTATAGATGACTTCACAGTATTTGGGGACGATTTTTCCAACTGCCTTAAACATCTTAAGAAGGTGTTGCAACGCTGTGAAGAAATGAATCTAGTGCTTAATTAGGCAAAATGTCATTTCATGGTGCGAGAAGGCATTATCTTGGGACATAAAATTTCAAAAGCTAGAATGGAGGTTGATCAAGCAAAGATCAAAGATATTGAAAAGTTAAAACCTTCAAAGAACGTAAGAGGAGTGCATAGTTTTCTAGGTCATGCTGAGTTCTACATGCGTTTTATTAAGGATTTTTCCAAAATTGTGAAACCAAGGTGCGTGTAACACCCTAGTTTTTATTAAATTATTTACGTGTTTTATTAAAAAATTAATATTTTGAAACATCTTTAAATTTTATATTCTTTTAGGTGGATTTAAATTAAATTACAAACCTCAAAGTGTTTTCTACTATGGTTCCTTTTAATCTTGTTTAGAACCCAAAATACTATTTATAGTTATGATTTATTAAGCTTTTAAAATGCTCCTAGGTTTGTGGTATATATATATATATATATTTCTATTTTGGCACATTTTCCCTCTTAAATCCCACTCTTCAACCGACAACAGCCCTTTCTCTTTCCCATCTCCTCACACGCGTCAGCGCTTGAAGGAGTCTCATCTCAGCCGTTAGATCTCCAAGCCCCTCCCTTGTGTTTTTGACCCAGCGCTAAGATCTCCCCACGTGCTGTGCACTGTTGGCCTTCACCTCCTCACAAGAATCCTCACCATTCGTGTCCCATTTCCTCTGATTCCGTCAATCACCACCGAAGGCCTTTCTCTGTGCGTTTTAGTGACTAGCAAGGACCTGCCACCATCAGCTTCATTAGCCACCATCTTTCGACTATCTCCTCCGCTCGAGCACCATCGCCGTCACCTTCTTCATCAGGCTCATTCATAGCTGTGTCATCTCGAGCTTGCCAACGAGCGAGTTCATCTCCACCCGACGACCTCTTCGACCACGACTTAGTCCCCTCGTGCAGCCCCAATTCCACCATGGATTCGGGTGTGTTCCAAGCTTGAAATCCTCTTCTTTTTTTGTAGTTTCGTGGAGCTAGAGACCTCTGTTCGTAAAATTGAGACCAGACCGTGACCACGAGAGTGAGACGAAGAGAACAAGGTAACGTTTGTCTATTTTTGTGGCAATACGCCGCTGCCACCACTGTTTTCTGGCGACGCATCGCCAGCTCAGTTTTCTGTCCCTGTTTGTGTGGTGAGCTCTGTTTTTGCTGATTCTACTTTGTTTGTCCGTTTTATTGATTTCTACCTTTGATCCTATGTTTAGGTGCTCTCGAGATTTGGAGTTTGGCTCGTAGTTTAACTTGGTGGTTCAGTCAAGTCGTCTGGAAGGTAAGGAATCATAGTGTGAATAGGGATTTGTTAGGATTTAAGAGAAGTAAATGTTGGATGACTTGTCATATGTTTGTGTTGGTGTTGAAACTCACTGATTGAACTGATTATTACTCGTGATAGCATGGAATCATAGTGTATCTCGTAAATTGTAAAGTCTCTAATTGTTGTGCTCATGTGATCGTATCGTCATTCCTTCAATCGTACCTTTTTCTTGTATACGCAATGGACTGTTTATCTGTTGGACTATTCAAATGACTGAGTGCCTAGGGTAATGCATATAGTGATTGTTACCAAAATGTCCTAACGTGTTAGGTAGCTCATGAATGGGTTTATGCATGTTTCGTTGTTATTTGTTTCGCCTATGTTTGACTGTTATGTGCTGCAAAGATTATATGCTTGATTTCTCTATTTTATCACCTAGGGGTTTGTTCATAACGATCAGTTATCGTGATACCTAGTTTAGATTATTTATGTTTCACATTAGAATAACTAGACTCGATTATCGTGTTAACCACTTAGAGGAGTAGCTAGCTCACACCTGTTACGACTCGTGTTGCATGATCAATATCGTGACATTGATGGACTCGCTAGTGTCCCTTAGGAATCGAGCGAGGATATTAATCTGCTAACCTATAGGTTGACTCTTACATCCAACCAAGGGGTCGGATCTCGTCCACGTGTCACATTATGTGTGGAACAACAAGTTCCTTGGTTGCACACGTTGCAGGTTGCACTGACCCTCGGGTGGGGCGGTTACACTCGCTTAGGCTAGGCTAGATCTCGTGTAACTCAGGTGCTAGTTATATCTCTTTATTATACTCGTGGAATCTCATATGCTCTGTACATTCTTCCACTAGTTTACCCGCCTACTGGAAGAGGCCACTAGGACACATAATGACGTGAAGGAATGCCTGTCGGTGAGCCTACATGTATTTTGGGGATGTTGTCTGAAGGTAGGTCGGTCCTCTCATGCTGAGGTTAGCAGATGGCGCCCCTAGATCGAGGTTTAGGAACCCTGTAGTTTCCCTCACTTGGGGCTTTCCCTGATAGGGTCAGGTGACTTTATTGGCATTTGAGTGTTCTCTTGCTGACACAACTTGTGTGTCGTTGTCTTGACTCATGGTTTAGGGATCCTGTGTGGTTCCCTCACTCGTGGTCATCCTCGACAGGGTCGGTTGACTTTATTGGCATTGGTGTATGCTCTGCAGATACGCTATCAGAGTTACATAGTGGAAGCGTGGCAGGTCTGTGATGTAAGTCAGGCTACCCCGAGGCATTCGTGTATGTCTCTATTGATACACTATCAAAGTAACACAGCGGAAGTGTGGTGGGTCCCTTACGTAGGTCAGGCTACCCTGAGACATTTGTGTATGTCTCCACGAGCACAGTGTGGCAGGTTCTTGACATAGGTCAGGCTACCCCAAGACATTTATGTATGCCACTGCAGACACAGTATGGGATGTGTCCTGACCCGAGGTTTAGGGAACTTATATTTTTCTCTCACTCGTGGTCCTCCTCTGACAGTGGTCAGATAATTTTTCGACATTTAGCTATATCTTTGCTCACAGCTTACATGTCGTCGTTTAACATTACTCGCTCGTGACTGGCCGGGGGCTGGGCACGCATGTGCGAGGCACTTAGCTTTAGTTCTCGTATCTTCTAACTTATTTTTATTTGCATGCTTAACCTCATGGTGGGGCTCCTTACTAGGTATATTTCGATATACTCACCCCTTACATTTTTAGGTGCTAATCCATTTCGAGGTGGCTAGGCTGGGAGCTACATCGATCATGGACACAGTGTCATTATTTCCTTTTCTGCATTGTTTTACTTAGTGTCGAACTTATATTTACAACTCAGCTAAACTATTTTTATTTTTAAACTATCGGGATCCCGAACCTTGTTTCGTATGTTTTCGAACTATCAGTACTGTTTCATGATTTTATGAGATTTTGTTGGAAAATGCACGTGGTTATTAAATTGATTTTGAGGATTTTAATATGCATGCACCCGTAGCACCCCATTAAAGTATTTTAGGAAGTCTTGTCGTTACAGTGCAAGCTCCTAAAAGCCGATCGCCCCTTTAATTTCGATCAAAGATGCACCCAAGCTTTTAAAAGACTGAAGGAAGCACTGACCACTGCTCCAATCATAAGCCATCTTAGGTCAGAAAGAAAATAAGTTAATCCATCAAATCTATTATGCCAGCTGCACTCTAAACAACGACCAACTCAACTACACTACTACGGAGAAGAAATTGTTGGCTATGATCTACGCGCTTGAAAATTTCTGCTCTTACTTAGTTGGATCAAAGGTGATCATCTTTATTGACCATGCTGCAATTAAGTATCTTCTGAGTAAAGCGAACGCTAAACCGTGGTTTATCAGATGAATTTTGCTGCTTCAAAAATTTGATATTGAAATAAAGGATAAAAAGGGTTGTGAAAATGTTGTTACAAATCATCTATCTCGATTGGAGAGTAACAAACTGAAGCGACTATGATCAACATATCTGAAAGCTTCCTGGATAAGCAGTTGTTCGTAATAAGATTTATTGAAAAGAATGATACTTCATGGTTCGCAGACATTGCAAACTATTTAGCAAGTCACATCATCCCAACAGACTTATCAAGGAAGCAACCTAAGTGATTCTTTTATGAAACCCGATTTTATTTTTGGGATGAACCTTTTCTATATAGGCAATGCGCAGATGAAATTGTTCAATGATGCATTGAAGAAAAAGAGATGAATGCAATATTAGAATCATGCCACGCATTGCCATATGGTGGACACTTTGGTGGAATGCGCACTGTTGCAAAAAAATTTCAATCAGGTTATTTTTGGCAAAGCATATTCAAATATGCACATCACTATGCGAAGACGTGCGATAAATGTCAAAGAAAAGGAAATATAGGGAAAGGGTATGAAATGTCTTTGACTTCAATTCGGGAAGTTGAATTATTCAACGTCTGAGAAATTGATTTTATGGGACAATTTCCCCCTTCGCACGAAAATTTATACATCCTGATCGCGGTGGACTATGTATCCAAATGGGTTAAAGCGATTGCCACACCTTTGAATGATGCTAGAATTGTCATAAAATTCCTTCACAAGAACATTTTCACTAGGTTTGGTATTCCTCGTGCACTAATCACTGATGAAGGGACACACTTCATAAACAAGGCGATGGCTCATGTGCTGCTGAGGTATAACATCAAGCATCACATTGCAACACCTTATCACCTGCAGACTAATGCCTAAGCAGAAGTCTCCAATCGCGAAATCAAAAGCATTCTCGAAAAAGTCGTTGGGTTTAATAGAAAAGACTGGTCTTTGCGATTGAATGATTCGCTCTGGGCTTATCGCACTACATTCAAAACCCCGCTAAATATGTCGCCATACAGGATTGTATATGGGAAAGCATGCCATCTACCAGTAGAACTAGAACATAAAGCTTTATGGGCATTTAAAAAGTTAAACCTCGATCTTCATAATTTAGCATCACAAGCGTAGTTTTGGGATTTAAGTACAAATATTGAATAAAATGTGCTAAAACATTATGCAATGTAGGAATACACAGAAAATTTACGTGCGAAGGACGAATCAATGCGAATGGTGATCCACGCAGTAGAATCGCGCATTTACAAGGAAGTCACATTCGAAGAATCATGCCAACAAGGAAACAAACAGAGAATCAATCAGCAATTAAGAGAGCATCAATCAAAGAAATCCTGGCAGAAATCAAGAGATTCTGCATTAATGAAGATTTTCTAGTTCACTCAACTTGCTAACCAAGTAATTCATCTCTATAAATAGCAAGAGGAAAGCTAAGGTTCGGTGAGCTGGTCAGTTGGCAAAAAGTAAACCTTAAGGAAAAGCATCTGGTGGTGTTCATGGGAGCCGATGAAAAAAGGACTGCACACTTTACAACCGCACCAATTCCAACTTTTTATTATTTTTCTTAGGAGTACTTATAGCTGTGAACATTTAGTAGTAGTAATAAAATTGGCTGATTTTGTCTTTCTACTTGTGTTTATTATTATGCTGCGTTATAGGAGTTTCTTAGTAGTGTAGGTTATTATGTTTTACACTTCTGCGCTTTTATTTAATATACATGCGTCAATTAGCTACCCACACATGTAGCCTGCAACGAGTTCGAAAGAAGAAACTGCATGATGATCCAGTATGCTATGTTAGGTTAGGTGAAAAGTTTTTCACCATTCGAAGTGTTAGGAATAACTTTACTAACGCTTGTGTCGCCCTGAGTTAGTATGGAGATCGCAACGGAAGCTGGGTCTGCCATAAATCATTAAGTGCGAAAGTACTTATTAGAATATGGAAGCATGAAACTTGATAACTAGTCCTGCACCTTTAATATTTTCTATAGTTTTTTTCTTTCATTACTCATTGCATTCACGTTTACTTATTGTTAGCATTCATCACTATTAGCATTCATAATTAAAACACACAAAAAACTTCAAACCTATTATTTACTCTATTCGCATAACTCTCACATTATTAGTATTAGTTCTAGACATTCGCAGCATAGATCCCCTTCAGTGGTTAATCCAATCACAAACACTCTAGCATCACCGCCAAGCTTGATCATGGAAGTTAAGCGTGAAATTGAAACCGTCCCACCGCTAAAGAGAAGGAAGAAAGGGGAAGGGGAAGCAGTTAATCAAGGAAACTTAGAACCAAGTTCTGATCCGATTATCAACACAGAACGGGGAGAACAGCTGGCAGAACTGGCTGCACAACCTATAGCTAAGCAGAAACAACTACCTCAAGTAGTATTGGATCAACCCCTGACAACCAGTCTAGTAAGTACAAAGCCTCCACAGCAAATATCAGAAGAAGAAAGGCAGAGAATCCCACCGACAGCCTAAAATGCTGGCCCATTCTAGCAAGGTATCCCTGAAGCGGCTCATGACAATGTAACACAAGAACTCGTTACCTTGATAAACGAGACTCATCGCAGGAATGAGGAGTTTCAGAGTCAGATGGTGTATTTCATACGAAAAAGCCGTATAACTTGGACATATATGCAAATGAGGGATCGAAACATTCAAATAGAGCTACAAAGAACGAACCCGCAATTTCGGCTCCCACTTTTTTCAACAAAAGTGCTCCAAGAATGGATGCCTCCAGCAGAATTGGAAGATCCGCGTGTCGAAGGCTTGATTCGGCAAATTAAAAGGAAGCCTCTGTCTACAACTTGGTAACACAAGTTTAATTTATATTTTTACACCTTTTAAGCTGCATAAATTAGAACTTCCTTGTTGCTTATTAATATGCATGAGTCAACATCATATACTGCATACTATTGTCTACCCAGTAGTTGCAATCCATAGGTTATTGATTTTTCCAGCTAATTGAAACATAAGAAGATTAGCAGTACCAAGAGAGCGAGTTCACTAGGATAGCGATAGCATTAGCAATAGCCAATGCTATAAGTAGGAAGAGACAATGAATTTTCTAAGGGATAAATCTGAAAATCCAAAGCAAGGAAGTCAAAACTGAGATTCAAATAAGTTTGGAGGAACTAAGCCTCACCTTCATTGAGGACAATGAAGCCTTTAAGTTTTGGGGTAAGGGCAATCCGAGGAGTGAATGCTGAAAAGAAAGAGTGATCGAAAGTGATAACTCTTAAATAGAGCACATTTTAGGCTATTCTATTCTGCATTATTCTAAGGTTCAAGGGGAATCATTGGGGTATAATATGTAAATTCCGAGTAAAAACGACTTGAAGTCACATGCATTCATGAATTAGAATCAGAAGCATAGTTTCGCGGTTTTAACATAAATATTGTATAAACTGTGCTAAATCAATACGCAATGCAGGAAATGTGAAGCTTAAGCACGATAAGGAAAAATCAACGCGAACGGTGACAAGCAGCCCATGAAAGCGCTAAACTATAATACAACACGTTCAAATGGTCACTCCAACAAGGAAACAAATGAAGAATCAATCAAGCAATTAAGTTGGTATCAATCAAATAAATCCCAACAAAAATCAAGAGATCCTGCATTAATGAAGATTTTATAGCTCACCTAAACTTGCTGACCAAGTAATTCATCTTTATAAATAGCAAGAAGGAAGCCGAGGTTAGGTGAGCTGGTCGGTTGGCCAAACGCCAATCTTAAGGAGAAGCAGCCGGTGGTGTTCATGGAAGCCGATGACAAGGGGACTGCCACTTCACAACTGCACCAATTCCAATTTTTTATTGTTTTTCTTAGGAGTAGTCTATAGCTATGAACATTTAGTAGTAGTAATAATAAAATTAGCTGATTTTAACTTTCTACTTGTGTTTATTGCCGTGCTGCGTTATAGGAGTTATTGATGAGGAATTATTTGTAGAAGCATGTTAGGAGTGTAGGTTATCATGTTTTACACTGCTGCATTTTTAATTAATATACATGCGTCGATTAGCTACCCCGTATGTACCCTGCGGTGAGCTCGCAAGAAGGAGCCGCAGGATGATCCAGTATCCTACGTTAGGATTGGGTGAAAGGTTTTTCACCATTCGAAGTGTTAAGGATAACCTTACTAACGCTTCCGTCGCCCTAAGTTAGTATGGAGATTGCAGCGGAAGCTGGATCTGCCATAAATCATTAAGTGCGGAAGTTACTTTTTAGATTAGGGAAGCAAGGAGCTTGATAACTAGTTCCGCATTGTTAGCATCTTTTGCAACTGTTTTCTCAACACTACTCATTGCATTCAAGTTTATTTCTCATTTGCATTAGCTTTCATATTTACTTACTGTTAGCATCAACCACAAAACCAACTTCAAATCCATTCTTTACTTTATTTGCATGACTCTCAAGATAGAAGTGCTAGTTTCAGCCTCAATCCCGGTGGAGACGATAAATATAAATACTTATCACTTGTTGTGTAATCGACTGTGTATACTTGCGTATTAATGTGATTCGAAGCGTGGAACTTAGTTTCACACTTAGAATTAATTATTATATTATTTATATCGCATCAAATATCGCGCACCAGAAATCAGCATGTAAAAAAAATCTGAAAAGTGAAGATCAAAACATTCTGGGCAAAATTAAGGCATTAAGTGCGAATAAGCCATAGGATTTCAATTACTCCACTATTCACTATTAGCGCAAGTTAAAACTTTCCATTTCTTAAATGGGACGTTTTATGCTCAAACAGAACATTTTAAGATCTACGTATTGCGGACATGAGTACAACCTGATAGGAATGCGACCTCAAATGTTCATTTCAATCAATTTATGGATAACATATTTTACATATACTAAAAAGTCAGGTATCTATTTTCAAAAAGTAAATTAATTATTTAAAAAAAAAAATTAAGAAGTCAGCTTAAATTTCAAAATGGTAGAAATTCGAAAATTAAAAGACTAAAATAGTAAATATTGTGAAACTCTCATATCAATCGCAATATAATAGCTTTCTAAAAACAATTTGGAGTATCTCATATTCAAAAAAATAAAAAATAAAATAAAAAGTATAATAACTTTAAATGTTAAAAAAAAAAAAAAAAACCTAATCAATGGATTTATAAATTTGAAACTGTGTACAAGTGTGAACTTCAATAAAATATAGGTAGACTTGTTAAAGGTCTATGACGACTCCACTCTCGAGCAACAAACTAAACCAACTTCATTTCTAAGCATTTTTTTTATAAATAAAAGTACTTCATTTCTAAGCATTGAAGTTTAAATATGCTTTGCTTGCATTTTGGACTCATTTTTGTATTCCTAAGTTAGGCTTTGTTTGGTGTCTTTTCTCTTACGTACTTCCAATAAACTCACTTTCTTTTTCATTACCTACGAACATTTGGCTTAGGTATCATTGATTTTTTTTTTTTTCAAAAAAAGAAGAAAGAAAAAAAAAGTATCACTGATTTTTCTTTTGTCTTTATAGTACTAATAATTTTTAAGTGTGTTAATTTGGTTTCTAAGCTTTTGAGAAATGAAATTAAAATATCAATTTTAAATTTATATCTATAATAGCAACAAATTTCTACAAATTTGTAATTTGTCCCAATTATTTGACACAAAATTTAAGGTTTGTTGATAATCATTTTATCTTTTATTTTTGAAATTTAAGCTTAAAATAACTATTTCATCTTATGTTTTTTTTACTCGAATATGATTTATCTTACTGTTATGTTCAAATTAGTGTTTTTGTTTTTTGCTTAGCTTACTCGCCAGCGAAGTAGAATATTGAGTACAGCTGCCATTATCTCTAACTTACTAGTGCAAGTGTACACAGATTCATTATAGCAAGTTTTTAAATAAGTAAAGATCGTCTTCACAGGAATTTAGTGTCTATTCGTTTTTAGGTTAAAATTGTAAGAGTTAAAAGATGGATAACAGTTTGATGGAGTGAACGGGTTAACAAAGTGTTGGTCTCTCCGAGTAAGAATTAATAGTAACAAGGATAAATTGATATCAGAAGGAAATTAAGGATTTAAATGGTCATTGATGAGAAGCGAGTTACTATTGTCTCTACTCATGTTGTCTCGAGCTTTCATTTCAAGTGGCTCTCTCAAGCTCTAGGATCAATTAACTTACAAACAAACAGCTATAGTAGAAACTTATCTCTAAGTGTTACTTAAATTGTGAGTGAAACGTTCACAAACCTAGAGTATACATGCGATATCGCTTACTTCTCTTCTCTCAAAGCGAACTAAGTTAATACAATTAGTTGATCAGAAAAAGTGCATTCGGGTTAAACTTCAGCTTGCATTTATAGCTTAACATCCCCTTACCCCCATTCGCTTAAGCAAACTATTTTACTTAATTCCTTCTAACAATAAAATTAGCTACTTATCGAATAATGAAAATTCAACTTAAATAAATTAATAACTTCCATTGAATTCATAGTCAATAACAAAGTCGAATATAACTCAAATAAACTGATAAACAATGTCGGAAAGAACAAAATGAAATAAATCTTGAGTGCAAACACTGTAAATGTGGTGAAACTTAGGCTGGTTGAATTTCGGCAAAGACTCCCTTGTAGCTGAGCGTAAATGGCGATATGCAAAGACTGCAACTTCTAAACTGATTTCTCTATTCTCTAACCCCAAACCCAGTTAACGCGAGTTGCTTTTATAGTACTCAGTGAACGCCTTCGCAATTCTCGCTTAGTCCCCACGATCTTCAAATACGTGCCCACGTCTGAGTTCGGCGACTTGCACGCAACAGCTGGAATTAGAAGTGAACTTACTATTGGATTTCTACCACGCGTCTTCGTTTGATCATGGTGTTTTGACTAGAACTTCGTGTTCGCTCCCCTTGGTATGTTAAGGCGAACTAAAAACCTTTCAAAACAGCAAACATTAATGTGAGTGTATACTTTCACTAATTAGCTTCCTATTTCTTTATCCTAACCAGAAAACTATAGGATAATTAAATTCGCTCACAATCCATGTTTTAGCAAACTGATTTCTTCGTTTATACTTATGCATTAGCAAAATACTTCGTGAACTGATTTCTTACTTAACCACTTAACTCTCATTCTTGAGAGTTATCACTTACTTATCTTTTTAAGAACCAAACTAAATTTGGAAACAAAAAATAGCTTCCAAAAATTTGTTTTAATTTTTGAAATTTGATTAGTATTTACATACTTTATTAATGAAAGATGAAATACATCATAACTTAAATATGGCCTAAACAATTTTTTTTAGAGACAAAAATACAATAGTTCAAGGAGTGCTAGGCTTGTTATTTAATCTATTAATTTAAGCCATGAAGCTTTCAAAAACAAATAAGCGACGACTTGTTAACTGTATGATTTTTTCATTAAATTTATTTTCTCACTATTTTTATCAAATGGTTAAAAACAAAAAACTATTTTAAAAAAAAATTAAACATATTTCACTATAAGAATTAACCTGTTGAAAGAACTGGCAACTGGGAAAAACCCCAAGACCTATTTTCGTAGATATTGAAATATTCCTAAGACCATCCCTTTTATTTGTTATGTTCTTAGTTTGCAAATTCAACACGAGAGGTCTGATTTAGAGTTAATTCAATGTTGTCCAAAAATTGCATATAGCATAAACTAAATTTACCAACATTCATTC
>JBBMKA010000021.1:10931925-10947985 GCA_037833695.1 Sechiopsis laciniata | reverse complement strand
AAATATATTTTTATTTGAAAATTAAAGGGGTAAAGTATAGAAAAAAATATTAAAAAAAAAAAAATTAAACGGGGCGGGGTTTGGGGAATCGGGGACGGGGAATACATTCCCCAGCCCCAGCCCCGATTAGCCCACGGGGAATTTTTTTCCCCTGTCCCCGGCCCCGTTCCCCGCCTAACCGGGGATTTCCCGCCCCGTTTGGGGCGGGTCCCCGCGGGGCCGGGGCCGGTCGGGGAAAATAGATATCTCTAGATATAGTCAATATTGTTATTACTAAGATTGCATAGACCATATTATTAAATTTGAATTAATAATATCATTAATTTGTAATATTAAAGTTCAAAAATAAAAATAAAACTTGTGTATAATAACATGGCTCCAAGGAACAGCATAGTAGTTATGCACCTAGGCTTAGAAGATGTGTTCTTATTAAAGTCTCGAGTTTGAGGCAATTGTGGGAATGAATTTTTTAGGTGGCCCTCAATTTCACTTTTGGTCTTATGATGTATCTTGATGCCACAATTCAAAGACGGTCAAATAGTAACCTTGGATTAGAGGGGTAAAGCTCCAAGTCCACGTATCATCAAAAAAACAAAACAAAATATGAGAAAAAAACATTTATAGTCCTTAAATTTGGAGTCTAGTTCCAATTTAGTCCATATGTTGCAAAATTGTACACTTTTATCCCATAATATTTCAATACTGCTCAATTTTAGTTCATAGGGTAACTTAATTGTTAGTGATGATTAAGCCTCTCCTTTTCCTATTCCACTCATCAACCATTTCATTGGCAATTAGTAGGAGATCCAAAATCTGATAGTTCGCTACAAAAACCGGTGGTCTCTACTATCGTGTGTGGGACTTTACAATGTGTTTACCTTGGAGTAGGTCTTTACAATGTGTTTACCCTAGAGTAACAACGCCCGTCCCTAAACCCCATATGTGTTTTCACTTTTTACATTTACTTATACCACTGAGTCTAATAGAAGCTAAAAGAAGTGTCAAGTTTACAAAAGTAATATAGACTACAATAGACTATATTAGCTTCTACCAGAAATAGAGGTTGATAGAAGTACCTTCAATAAATGCCCATCAAAAAACTTTGTCTATAGCTTTTTTGGGAATCGGGAGTTCGAAGTTTCACTCTACTATGCTCGACCACGCCTGTCCTTGGGCAAGGGACCGAGAGACTCATCCTAATGATATAATATTTGTATGTTCTTTCACAGTCGTACAAACAAGTATAACAAAGTTCAATCTATGATAAAAAAATCTTATTGTATAGGATACTCTCACCCTCAATTTTCCATAGATCGCCCAAATAAGATCCGGGTAAGGATTTACAAAATAGATCATAAAAGATCGAATCAATCACACTACCAGATAACGATTCAACATTCTCCATCTTCTATATACTATTTAACACATGTATTAAGCTAAAACTCAACAAAATCCCTCCCGCAAAGAAGAATTTCATAAAGTAATGTTCATGAAACTCACCTTTCTAGAACTCATTCCCTTTGAGACAATACAAACACATGCTACACCATAGACATATTAAACTACAACAGTTCATAAAAGGTTATATAATGTTTACCTTCACAAGAATTCAGATGGGGAATTGGCATCAGGCTTCCCATTGTCATCCAACTCACCAGGATGTTGCAAATTCTGAAGAACTTGAGGAGTCAAAGCCCCCAACCCATCATTTGCAGACCCAAAATACTGGCAAAGAAGCCTTGCAATTACCCCCAAAATCTGCATTTGATTTTGAAATGATTCAGCTTGCATTTGCATCATCTGTTTCTCATGTTCAATCTGCATTTCCACTATCCTTTCCCTCCATTCCATCTCTTCCTCTTCCATTTTCTCTTCCATCCTCATCCTCTTCCTTCGTTCCTCCTCGAATTCCCTTTCCATTCTCGTCCTGTTCTCGAATTCCCTTTTCCGCCATTGCAACTCCCTTTCTTCAATCTCAAGCTCCCTGTTCTCCAATTGCTCTTCCTTTTCATCCATCAGTTTCTCTTTCATCAGCTCTGTGTTCTTCATCTTTTCTTCTCTTTCGGCTTCGATTTTCTCCCTTCGAAATGTCCTTTCTCTACTCTGTTCTTCCCTCTTCGCCGCCATCTCTCTCAATTCCAATACTCGAATCCCCACCATTCCCAATCTCCTGCTCAACCCAGAACCCTTCTTTGATTTCCTTGTCTCGGAGACCCCGATTTCGTCGAATCCGCTCCGTTTCACCTCGTTCTCCACCGCGGCGTCGTCCTTCCCACCGCCCTGTTCTCTCACTTCCAAATCTCCATCCTCTTCCTCTTCTTCTTCCTCCTCCAAATCATCAGAATCAACACCAATCCCGAACTCCAAATCCTCGCTTCCATTGAAACCAAACAGCAGCCTCTTCCCCTTCAAATCGAGAGGCAAATCACCAAAAATCTCTTTATATTTCATGAAATTCAACCAGTGATTCTCGCCGTCCTTCCAATTAAACTCTTCATCGGCGATTCGGATCTTCTGCTTGACGCCGAGGTACTGATGGCGCATGTTCTGGACCTTGATGGAAACGTCCCGCCATGACCAGCGGAAGGGGAAGGTGAGAGGATCGTGGAGATGGTGAACGGAGTTGACATGGTCGGCGATTGGCTTGAACTTCTTCTCGCGGGTTTTGAGCTTGGCTAGGGTTCCGCCGCTGAGAAGCTCTGAGTATTTGGAAAGTAGGGTTTCTTCTTCTTGCTCCGACCATTTCTTACGCTTCATTTTTTGGCCCAAAAGTTCACACCCATTCCCCCAAATTAGATATTTGTTTTTTTTTTGGTTAAATTATAGAAAATACTCTTAAACTATGGAAGTTGTGTAAAAAATGTTCCCAAACTTTGAAAAAGTTTAAAACATGCTCATGATCTTTAAGAATAGTTTAAAAAATACTCTTGCCATTAAATTTGGATGAAACTCGTTAAAATTTAATTTAAAAAATATCCCATAACATTTAAAAAGTTTTAAAAGTGCCATTTAACTTCAAAAAATAAAGATTAAGGACATTGATAGTCTTTTACTTTTTAGGGCAAGGTATTCGGATTGCATCAAGATATTCGTATTTCTAAATTTAAAATAAAAAATAATATTCTTATTAAATTATTGATATAAACTTACGTTAATATTAAAAATCATAGAAATCAACTTTTTTTCCTTTTTTTAGTACAAATTGAGGGAAAGAAGATTATAAATACTGATTCCAAGAAACGAACCCGTGACTTTGGAGTGGAAATAAATTAACACATAACCAATCGCACCACTGTCCCATTCAGTAACGTTTTTTTTCTTTTTAGTAATAAGAGTTCAAAAGTTTTTTAACAAATCAATCCATCCACTTTGTTTTTAAAAAACCAACGTTTTCGTTGAGATTAAAAGGTAAATGTTTATAATTGTAATTTTATAAACATGCTTAAATTTTATTCCTCTATTTTTTAATTCATTTTAATTTTTATATTTTAAATATATTTAAATTTAAAATCATAAAACTCTTTTTTTTATTTCAAAGTATGAATATATAAATCAATTGTAATTGATAATTTTTATATTATTTAAATAAAATTGGATGACTGGCTTGGTATTAATCTATTTCTACTCCATGGTCACGGGTTCGATCCCTGTAATTGGTATTTGTTATATCCCTCTCCCAACTTGTACTCAAACAAAAAAAAATTGGATGATTCATAGATTTATTTGAATTTTCAAAATTATTTATCTACCTACCTTTTAATTAGAGAAAAGAGGAAAGAATAGAGTTATCAATAATTCATACTATCTTCAAAGAAAAATGATAGTAAATGTCTAAATTTAAGAAAAATGTTAAGAACCAAAAGGGTTGATGGCGTGGTTTTATTGTATGGTGATTGAAGGCTATCAACTGAAACATATTGAAAACCATCCGGTAAAAACTGATTGAAGGCTTCAGCTAAAAAATATTTGAAGACTATCAACGAAAAATAATTGAAAACTATATGTAACTAAATTGATTGAATGCTATCAATTGAAAACTGATTAAAGCGTGTGTATTTTGGTCATTTTACAAGTACCGTCCTATTCTTATATACATATATATATACATATATATACATATACATATATATACATATATACATATATATACATATATACATATATATACATATATATACATATATATATATATATAATATTTTCAAAAAAAGTGCTATTAATGATATTTTCTTTTCTTTTCTTTTTTTTCCTATACACATAAAATCTCTTCTTTTTTTTTTCTAAATTTATATATTTGATCCCACATTGTGTGTGATACTATTTTAAAATGATGCATTGTTTCAATTATACCCTCAACTATTTTTAGATACTTAAAAAACTATTTTAAGACAAATTTGGACTACCATTGAACAAATTAAAGGCAAGGCTATTCACAAACTGATTGAATCTATCATTTGAAAACTTATTGAATCAATCGGCTGAAAAATTGATTGGAGTGTGAACATTTTAGTCATTTTACATGACCGCCCATTTTTCTGTTCAATATGAAATAATTTTTTTAAAAGTGATATTGATAGTATTATATATATATATATATATATTTATTGGTAGACATGTCTTCAATATCATGTATTCATTCGGTATAAGTGACTTCAATCAATAATATTTTTTCCTTATTTTCTTTGCTTATCTATATTGTTCAATATTTTTAATTTAATGAGTTATATTGATTGGCGTCTATCATTGTCATTTAGTGTCTTTAATCAGTTGTATTTCACTATTTTATGTATTTTTTTTCTTTTTAGATTTTTTCAATATGGTTAAGTTTCCAATAGTGTTTTTCATAGCGAACAATGGAATGAAAATGGTTCTTATGACAACTACAACAATAGTAGATTTATGGTTAATCAGCTACATTGATTGGTGTTTATCCTTATACTTTTGTGTCGAAAATTTATTATTCTAATAATTTGACAACAATTTATAGAGGTTTAGTCCGTTTGATTGGAAATCATGGTAGTTGGAGCTCTATAATTGTTGATGTTAATGTCTTACCTCCAATTATGAAACGTCAAGCTGGAAAGTCTAAGAAACAAAATATCCCATTTTGAGGTGAAGCAAGGAACTACATAAGATATAGTCCCTCCCCTCGAACGTAATTGTAGAACTTGTAAATTTGCTCACATGTTACACTAATATGCTTATTAACATTTTTGTATACTGATTGAAAATAATACATTAAATTTCATTCATTCAATTATGCTTATTAACCTTATCAATTATGTTAGTTTAGTGTTATTTATTTCATTATTTCAATAAAATAGATTGAAAAAATATGATTAAATACATTAGATTCCACTTGTTGATTTCATTTATTTCATTATAGTTGGCCAATGATTAAACATTTAAATTGATAAACATATGCATGGTTTTTATGTTCTTGTAATCTCTAATGTATTATAACACTTTATATTTAATTTTTAGGATGATCGATTGAAGGATGTTAGATTGGAATTTTTAAAAATGAAATATTTACGTCATGGTCGGGCATGACCTAAATAATAATATCTACTTATGTGGTTCAATATAAGCCACATTCTATTTTTCTTTTTTTATTTTTGTTGATATAAAATGAAATAGAGTGTGGCTCATATTGCACCAGGTAAGTAGGCATTATTATTTAGGTCACCCAAATATTTTTCATTTTTAAAATGGTTGAATTAATTAATTTTTTGCAATATTCATTATCCTTAAATTAAAAAAAAATATTTCTAAAAAAACAGTGAATCAGTTGGAAAAGACGGGACATTGGCGTAGTTTCCATTTTCTCTCACTTTGCCAAAAATTTCTGAACTCCAATTTTACTGCAGCGATATTTTCTTTGACGCATTTTGCTTCGTGGAATTGAATCAAGAATCGAGTTGTTCAAAGCTTCTGGATCAGGAAATGTCGCCGCCAATCCTCTCGCTAGCTTTGCCGTCGGCGACTGGTCGAGTCCTCAGTATTCAATCCCACACTGTTCAGGTTTGTCCAATTGCTAGGTTGAAATCGACGCAATCTTCAAATTCAGCTTGTCTTGTTACTGGCATTAGGCTTCTGCAGAAGTTTCCCTCAGTTTTCTTGCGAATTTGTATCGTTAAACTCGTTGTTTTTGTTAGAAGTGTTGTGTTTTGGATAGAGTTTGACTTTGTTGCTCTTACGTTTGTTTCGTGTAAATCTTCTTAAGAAATGGAAAATTCGATGATAATTTTGTGGTTTTTGAGTGTGAATTTCAGCTGATTTGTTCTTGTATTGTTCTTGATTGTCTTTACTTCCGTGTTATTAGCTTGACTTCATTGAATTATTCGCTAGTGTTCTGCCGTAGGGATATGTCGGGAACAAATCAGCTGTTTTCCCTCTCCAACTATTGGGATATGATGTAGATCCTATAAATTCCGTACAGTTCTCAAACCACACAGGTAAGCTGATTCTATTTTATCGTTCAGATGCCTTTATGGTTTGATTTTGTAGTGTTAGTGAAAGTGGATTATGGTTTGATTTGAAAATAAAACAGGATATCCGACTGTCAAGGGCCAAGTTTTGAATGGAGGAGAATTATGGGACTTAATTGAAGGCCTCGAAGATAATGAATTGTTGTACTATACTCATTTGTTAACAGGTGCTCTAATTTTTCATTGAATAGCTTTTCATTTATAGTATAATTTGGTAACTGTACAGTATAAGATTTTACCAATGAGTTTCATGTTGCTAGATGATCTAGAGGAAGAAAAGAAGAAATGTTTCAGCTAGAAAAAAGAGAATAATGCTAAATTATTGTCATATTTACGTATAAAGTTCCTGCAATAGTTTAGATACTGTAGCTTTGTTATAATATCTGTTGTGGATTTTGCAGGTTATATTGGTTCTGTTTCTTTCCTCAACACAGTGTTAAAAGTTGTTGATAAACTTCGCTCAGTGAACCCTAAGCTAGCATATGGTCAGTTAAATTCAAGTCCCTTATGCTTCATTAATCTTATATACACTTTGGTAAAAATTTCTTCTGAGTTCTTGGTAACCTAGAACTAGTGAGCTGCGAGGATTATATTTTTCTCAAAAAAGCAAGAGATAAGAGGGGGGAAAAATCTGCAAGGATACAATCTCGGTCATTGATTGCCAGTTCTTTATATTTGAATCTGGGAACTTCTTATGTCCTATTGCCTTTGTTTCATGTTATGCGTTTAAGGGTAAATGCTACGGAGACAATTGAGAATATTACGTGGAACTTTTGTGTGGATTTGTACGTTATAGAACAGATAAAATATATATTATATGTTTTAACAAGAAACGGAAATTGTGGGGGTTAATGATTGGAAACTTTTTGGGGTGAATTTGCAAGCCACCTATTAAACCATGTTTTCATTAAATACAGTTTCTTTTTCCAGTATGTGATCCAGTGTTGGGTGATGAAGGGAAGCTTTATGTTCCTCAAGAATTGGTATCTGTATATCGGGAGAAGGTGAGAAATCTAGCTCACTCTGTGCCCCGGTGGTGCTTGATAGCTCAATCATTTAATCTTGACTTGAGTTAGATTGTTTCTAATGTGGATGATGTTCCTTGATTTGCATCAGTTATCGAACTTTTCAATGTTTCAGTACTTTATCATTTGGACCATTGAAAATGAGATCTATTGTTGATGTGTTTAAAAGTTTTTTTTCCTTAAAAAAACAGTGTGTTTAAAAGCTAGACAGTCTTTTAAATATCTGTCCTTTATATTCCCTTTTTCATGTTCTTGACTATAAAACTTCTTTGATGAGCCAATTTATGGCTAGGTTGTCCCTGTGGCTTCAATGTTGACTCCTAATCAATTTGAAGCTGAACTTCTGACTGGGTTAAGGTAATATAAATTGGATATTACATGACAAATTTACAGTGCTAATGGTATTTTTCCTGACATATTTAGATCTATGGAATGTGTATACTATCATGTTTACTTTTGTCTTTGTGAATGTGTGTTCATGCTTGTTAGAAGTGCAAGAAAAACTGCCTTATACGGCTGAACACTGAAGTCACCAAATACCTTCGAAAATTTGAATAGCCGATTGTTTTTTTTTTTTTTTGAAATGTTGAATAGCCTATTGTTGATTGTTATCCTGAAACTAATATCTAACTCCTAACCTTATTTGTGGTTAATAATATGACCAACTACTGTTAAATCTTAACAGTAGTTGAAAGGAGGAGCACTGCAAACGGGTATGGTTGAAAGTAGAGACTGGGGGGCGTATCTTTTTAATTGAGTGAACTTTGATTAGACACCCTTCTTGAATTCTTCTGACTTTCCCTTCTTCCACCCATCGATCCTAATATTTTAGATTGTTCTATATAACACTAACATTTTTTCTATTAACATCTAGAATTTGTGATTCAAATTAACCTCATTTCTTCTGACAAAGACTGGCAGTATTTTGTACTCCAGAATTCATTTTTCTTGCTTCTGATAGCATTCTTTGAGAGGCATTGTTTTTTGCAGGATCCAATCTGAAAGTGATGGAAGGGAAGCTTGTAACATTCTTCATGCCGCAGGACCTACAAAGGTAAGAATTATGACGTGTCTGTTGGCTTGTTTAGAAGTGGTTGTTCTTAGGTAATTCTTACTCAAGCTCGTGCTCTAGTAGTCGAGTAGAATGAATGGTGGACATTAGAGGTAAATAAACTCTTGTAGTAGTGATTATCTTTAATATGTGTTGCATGTTTGTTACTTTTTAAGAGAAAAGTTTGATAACAGACTCATCGATGCCTTGTCTCAGTTGGATAAATGATGCATAGTAACCGTAGTTTGGCAATGTGTTTTCTGTGCAAAAAAATATCTGTGGTCCCTCATAAGATAATAATTTAATAAGATATAATTACTGAGTAAGTCTTGGATTTATTTTGGAAGTACTTCATCTTTTGTTTTTCAGGTTTTTCCAGACACTATATTGATACAAAATTTCAGATAGTAGGTGCTTGTGTTTTTTAAGAATTCCAACTTTTACAGCTGTAGTCTTATTACTTTAGGCGATTAGAACTACTCCTAGCTGTCAAACTGTTATACTTATACCTTGAAATTTATAATTCTACCTCCTTCAATAAACATATATATGATCCATTTATGACCGTCAACCTTTTTTTCGTAAGTGTCGGACATTATTCTAAATGTTATTTTCTTTTGCTGTCTAGAACTCTGTAATCTGATGAGTAAATCACGCTAAATATCTCAGGTTGTGTTAACAAGCATAAGTATGAACGGTGAACTTCTCCTCATTGGCAGTCATCAGAAAAATTTGGTAACTTTTGCATTTTATTTTGAACTGAGTTCTTGCAGTTCGAGATCTGTAGTTATTGAGGTGTATTTTTTTAATCTTGCAAAGCTCTAAGGAAAAAAAAGCATTACCCATCTGATTTTTTGTAAGAGCCCAACAAATTTAATATTCCATAAACTTTTTGGGTAGTTGATATAATTAAATTTACTCTAATCCATCTGCTTAGGCTTTTGGATTGATTGATAATTTAACATTTTGAGTTCAAATTGATATTGAGTCACTTCATCCCCAATTAATATTGATTTCTACTTGATGGACATTCTCAAATTTACAAGTCCACAAAGGAGGGGGGAATGTTAGTTGATATAATTTGATTTACTTTGCTTAACATCTTTCAAGTTGAACAAGTTTTTTCCTGAAGAAACTCAAATGATTGCCTGGTTAGATGCCAAATAGACATCATAATCCGTCTGAATTTTACTGGATAAATTTATGTGTCAAGCATATGATCCTTTCCTATGCCACTTGTGCTTATGATTTTTCCACAGTATTTCAATGGTTCTCTCTAATTTTACTAGGCAATAATAAATTATGCCTCTCTCTAAAATCTCGTTCTCTCTCTAAACCCTAAGACCGATTGTTCCTCTCCTTTTCTTCCTCAAGCCCCTCCTCTGGCACTAGGGAGGGTGAGGGGTTTCCCACCACTGGCAATGCAGTCCTCACCCCTCACCCATGCAAACCCTCCTTAGCTTGTCGATATAACCTTCCGATCGTTGGTCAACAGCCATTTCTTTCATTTCTTTCACATTCTATGGAATTGTTTTTGTTTCCTATAAAAAAAGAAATGTATTCCGATGGTTGCATTTCCTTCTTGAAGCAACATTCGACAACTTCCCTCATTGATAAACAACTTCAAAATAAAACTGGGGAGAGGATTACCATACATACAAGAGTCTTCCCTTTTTTATATAAGCTTTTTATTACCAGTTAAGTAGAACAACCGCTTCCATGTCAACTTATAGCCTAGCACAACAGCTATCATATCAACTTATAGCCTAGCGCAGCGGATCACCCTTGGGGTGGGGGGAGGGGATAGGGAGTTGAACTTCTAAGGAAGCTGAGCAAGGATCAATGATATTGGCGTGTGGATGGTTCCAGCAACTCTTGTTGACACCCTAAACCCAAAATCCTTGATGAACTCAAAAAGTGAATGTTCTGTTCCTTGGCGAAAACAAACCTCCAATAGGAAAGGTGCCCATGTTGAAATTGTGAAGCTTAATCATAGAAAAAAAGTCGTATCACTTAATGATTCAAGACTCAAAATGCATCATCGTCCCTAAGGGGTGGCGCAGTGGTCGAAGACTTGGGCTTTGAGGGTATGCTCCCCTCATGGTCCTAGGTTCGAGACTCAGCTGTGACATTACTCCTTCGATATCTCCGGTGCCTAGCCTAGGGCCAGGCGTGGTTACCTTGTTTCAAAAAAAAACAAAATGCATCATCATAGTATGTTTGCCTTCCTTCTTCAAGCATCTTTCGTGCTACCCTGACCCTGAGGGAATGGTCCAAGCCCATTCTTTGCCCTCTTTTCCTACTACTTTCTCCAATGAGGCAAAGGCCCATTCTTAAATCCTTAAATAAACAAATCTTGGCAAAGGCCTCCGCCCACATAAATGCTAAACCTCCAAAGAGGGAAAGGTCCAAGCCCTTTATTCACGTTTTATTGAAGATTGGATGATTGTTATTGAGAGATGTCTATTCCAGTCGTTCATGATGATCTGTATAAAATCATGAAGCTCCGCATAAGTTTTTTAGTCCCTTGTACGTGTACCTTTAACTCAATGACATTCTAAGATGTGAAAATGGTGGTCTAGTTAGACTCTTTTGTGCCTCCAAGGGGCAACCCAACGATTGAGACTAATTCCAAAACATGCTTCTTTCAGAGATCCTTAGTTCGAGGTTGCTGGAAAGCGCCTAAACTAGAAACAAATGAAAAAATACACATGCATGCAAAAAGAAGCCCACAAAAGGAAGTCTCATTGGAAAAAAGTGACTCCAATCTAGTAAAATAAAACCTAAGGAATAATTACAAGATAGCTTCACCACTGATGCCCAAAGAAAAACTTAAACATCGCTATGGCTTACACCTCGAAAAGATCAATCTCAACTCTCATTAAGATTTTGTTGTTCCTCTCACCCCCACAGGGCCACAACCGCCACTACAAATCTCACACTCCAGCTTGTCACCAAAATCTCCCCTTCTTGTGATAAGGCAGATGGAAGAGGACCTCCTCGATCTTCTCCCTGCCACTCTTTGTCTGGCACATTGAAAACCAAAAACCTCAAAGAAAAAATCCTCGACAGACCACACGAAATTGCAACTCCACAGGATATGATCCAAGTCTTCCCCGCCTTCTAGTAGAGTGTACAGCACAATGGACCATCAACGAAGACATCTTTTTACCCATCTATCAAGAGTACTCACTCTTCCATGGGTATTTAAGGTTTCCGGCAGCGTGCATCGTTCATTGCTTGGGAAGTGGTTGTTACTTTCGGTAATGAAAGATTTGGCCTTTCTTTTCTCTTCTTTTATTTTTCTGGTTACATGGATAAAGAAACTGATTTTATACTTAGGCTAATATACACTACATGTTTTGCTACGACATTACTTGAACAAGATTTGTTTTATAAGCACAATGCATGTCTTACTTGAACAAGATTTGTTTTATAAGCACGATACATGTTTTTCTTAAAGCATTCTCCACTAACATAGCTCTTTTGTTATTTTATATGTAATTATGGTTTACATAGAATACACATAGTCTAATTGCAATATACTAACCTTGATGTCGTAGGGCCAGCCCCCTGAACAATTTAAGATCGTGATTCCGAAGATTCCTGCATATTTCACGGTATTAAACTCTCTGATCTAATTTCATTTGCAAGTTGCAATGTTTGTCTCCATACTTTTGAGCTGAAATTGATGTAAAAAAGAAACTATAGTTTTATCTGAATGGTGCAAGGAGAGCTAGTGCGTCTATAGATTTTCAACTTATAGAAAAATAAAGATTACCTTAAGTAGTGGGCTCAAGCAAAAGTCATTTATCAGGAAAAGTACCTCTGTTCTAGAAGAGATTTAGTGTTTCTTGTTCATAGCAATCTATACAAGTTCCTGAAAAGAATATGTTTATTTGTAGGTAGAATCTTTACACGTTGGTAGAAGATTTATTTCTTCTCATTTCTCTCTCTCAAATTCATTTATCCCATAAAATGTAATTGTAATAAAGGAAGACGATTTCAGTTTTTTTTTTTTCCAACCAAAATAAGATCTACGACTGCGCTTGTAGGGAACCGGAGATCTTACGACTGCGCTTCTTCTTGGGTGGAGCAATGTAAAGCCCCTAAACTAAATATTATTAAAAATACTTAACATATTGTTTACAGTATTGTTCTCGTTAAATAATAGTTGTTTATGTTACCAGAAATATCCTGAAGACCTTGATTTGGCGGCAGAGCTTGCAGTAACAAGTTTGCAGGTCTTTCTTCTTTTCCCTGTTTGCTTTTATTCTAGAATTATTTGTTTTTCAGACTTTCCTCTAGAAATAAAAATATACTGGTGATTAATAATCTTTTTTTTTTTTTTTGAATAGGAAAGAATCAACTTCATGATTAATAATCTTTTTTGGTTTCTGTGTTCCAAAATTAAACTAACAAGTGAACACAACTTTTACATTTTTTGTTTCTTTTCATCTATATTTTAAAACCACTTATGAAACTTGAGCCAATTTTTGTAATTTTAATATAATAGTTTTCAAACTTTCATTGGTTTTAGAATTCACATATTACGAGCATAACTTTTAAGGAACCGAAAACTAATAATGAAACTGATATCAAACAAGACGGCAAAGGAACCAAATATTTAGTCTAATTCTGTTATTTATTGTTTGTTTGTTTTAATTATCTATTTACTTTATGAAAGTCGAATTATATCATTTATTTTTGTTGTTTTGATTATCTATTTGATGTATTTATTATTATATTCTATAGTTGAGATCTTTTATATAAACCACGAATGTAAGATTAATGGTGAGTGACTTTTGGTTGGAGATTGTATTTTGTTTGTGTACAATGTATAACTAATTTGATGTAAGATATTTATATTTACAATGTATTGATGCATTCGATGACCCAACCCAACTAGAAAATATAAGGGTTGGATTGAATTGAATTGTCTCTTTAATTGGGTCGAGTTGGTTGGAAAAGTGACTAACCCAAATTTTTGGGTTGGTTCAAATATTCTCCTCAACCCAACTCGTGTATACCCTATTTACAAAAAAAGTCTAAATAATTACTTACGAATTTCCTTGGCAACCAAATGTTGTAAGATTAGGTGGTATATCCTATGACATAAAAATAGTCGAGGTGCACGTAAGCTGGCCATGATACTTATGGACACAAAAATAAAAAGATCGTGTTCCAAAAATCTTGGACACAAATATGACAATGGCATTTATAAAATGTACGTTTATCAATGTACATCCAGAAAGGAAATTTGAAGGCATAAGCTTACGAATGAGTTCGATGTATGTTACTCAAAGTTTATTTTCTAATCTTGTCAATTCATTATGGCTAACAAGTGTCTGGTTGTGAATGGTTTGTAGGCGGTTTTGCACAGAACAATGAACGATTACGAAAGTGTAGGATACGATCCTCAGTCGAGCAGTTTGGAGATTCGATTGATTCAAAGCCAAGATGATATTCGAAACCCACAAGTTCAATTCAAAGCTGAAAGATACGATTCAATTGGTGCTTCTTCTTAAACATTCATCTAGGCTAGGTATGTTGCAAGATGGCTTTGAACTTCCCCCAACCCCTCACAAAAAGTAATAATAATAATAATAATAAAGTAATAATAAAGGCAATAATTGTACTGAAAAACCTAATTTAAGTTCACTTTATATTGATCATTGGGATGAAGGGATAAAGGTTGAAATTGGTTTACACTATACATCCCTACCTTTACTAATGTAATCAAATATTTGTAGGCTTATAGAAATTGAAGTCAGTGACTCATTTACAATGATTATCTATAGTTCTTTTTTTTTTTTCAAGTTCAACAACAATGAGGGATTTGCTTCAAAAAAATAAAAATAAAAAACAACAATGAGGGATTTAAATTGCTGTCAATTTTCTTTGAATTAAGCCCAGTTTGACATAAATATCTGTTGGTTTGTTATATAAATTTAGTCCTCTTCTTCTAGTTCACATTGTTTTAATAGTGTTATGCTTTTGATCTCTCGAATTTGAACCTAGTTTAATTAATCTAGTCCTTGGATTTTAAAATTAGGATTTTGGTCTTTGAGATTTGAATTTTGTTTCTACTAGCTCGTGAGGTTTTGACATCTTTGGTCTTCAATGTTTGAGTTTAATTTTAATTTCGAAGTGACAAACTTTGTTGATATGTGTGTTTTTTTTTTAAATGTGATGAACTTTATCATTGTTTTTTTATATATTCGAACCAATTAGAAACTAATTTCAAATTCAATTAAAATTCACATTCAAAATTGTAGGACTCAACATGTCACAAAGTGTTGGTAAATGAACCGCAAATGTATTTTGTTCTTGTTTTAGTTTTTGTAGTTTCTTTTAAAGAAAAGATTAATTGCTCTGTCATATTGACTGTAGTATATTTGATTATATTTGTGAGTGTGTTGAAGAGGTGTAACAGTTTTTATTTTACTTTCAATTTGTACTTCTTTTAGAACAATATTTAGGGAATATATTTGTGAGTGTGTTGAAGAGGTGTAACAATTTTTATTTTACTTTCAATTTGTACTTCTTTTAGAACAATATTTAGGGTGGAGGGTACAAATCTATAATCTCTAGGTCGATGATACATGTTAATTATTATTTAACTTAATCTGCTGTCGCTTAACGAGGTTAAACTTGCCTAAAAAATTGTTTAAACAAAGCTTCTCATGTACGTCTACTATACATAACTTCTTAGGTACATCTACTGTTCAATGAACATATGTTAGATTTGTTCTCACCTAAAAGTGGCAAAGTTAATTTTTTTTATTGTTCTTAAGGGTGTGTTTGGCTGCAGGTGAGATGAACTGAGAGGAGAGGAGATGAGATGAGATGTTGACAATAGAAAAACTTTGTTTGTGGTGCAAGAGATGAGGTGAGATGATAGAAAAATTTTGTTTGGAGTGCAAGGAGATAAGATGAGATGTCAGGGTACTTGATACAATTTTTGCTAACTAGTCCTATATTTTTTTTGTTGAATAATAAAATTATTCTCAAATCTTTAACTATTATTATAAATATGAAAATACAACCAACATGGTAAGGAATATAAAATCAATATCATACCACATTTAATATTATTAATGTTCATATTTAAAAGAAACGTAGTTTTATTTCCATCATGTACGACCTAATAATTATGATGTCAAAATTTAAAAATTTTCATACCAAAATATTGTAGAAATAAATAAAAATAATGACAAAAAATTACACACGACAAAAATGAATTAGACTAATCTAAAATGTTTGTAGATCATACATAACTTTTATTTGTTTTTCAAGATTTGTTAAACTTAAACAATAAAAACAAAATTTAAAAAAATACTAAGTCTATTTAAAATAATGATAAATTAAATTTGGTTAAATTTAGTCATCATAGTTAAAAATTTTATTTATTTTTTTAAAAAATAAACTCTTTTCTTATACACTTTATACATTTACATTCATATTTATTGAAAGTCAAATAATTGTCAATA
>JBBMKA010000021.1:10904849-10931825 GCA_037833695.1 Sechiopsis laciniata | reverse complement strand
TTCTAACCACAAAGATAGAAAAAACAAAAAAAAAAAAAAAAAAAAAAAAACAAGTTAAAAATATGACTAAAAAAATAGAAAAATGTTAATAAAAAAAATAAAAATAAAAGGATGAGATGAGAAGAGAGGAGATGATAACATCTTGGACCAAACAAAGTGTGGGGCTCCAACATCTCATCTCCTCCTAAAACAAACACATCCTAAAGTTTGAGTCATGATATTTGTTTAATAATTTTTTTTTGCAATAATGAAACTCAATTATATTTGTTTTAATAACGGGGAATGGGGAAGGGAATGGAAGGTCGAGAATCCCTCTTTATGTGGGGAATGGGGAAGGGAGTGGAGGAAAATATTCTTTATGAACTAAATAAGGTTATGAAATGTATTCTTCATCTTCATTTTATTCAATCTCCACCATGTTTACATTTCTTTTTTTCTTTTTTATTCTTTTATTTTTAATATATATTAAAATATTTACAAATTTAGAAAAATTTATAACCAATTATTTAATTGACATGAAAATTTTAACTATTTGAAAATATTATTAAAAAAATATTTATAAGAATTGAGATTTAAAAAAGGTGAAAAAATAAATGAAAAAAAAATTCTCGACAGGGAGGCCCGCCCGATTCATACAAAGAAAAAAACGTTTCATCCGGTTGTAGAGATGGAGAGGACATTTCTAGCTCCCACTCGTGGATATTTCTAATTATATCACAGATTTAATTTTGATAGAGATAAAGAATGAAATACAAACCTTAAAAAATAAAAAATATCCTAACTAGATTCAAATTAATAATCTCTTGATTCTAATCATTATGTTTAATCAGCCTAAATAGTTTGAAAAGAAATTAGTGTTAAAACATCAATATTCATTAATACAAAAGTCTAATAAGCTATATATCAACAATTACATGAAAATAACAAAACATTAAGGTCAAAAGTATAATTTGTCTAATGGACGGAAGCGGAACAAAACCAATTGTAAAGATAACTTAAACAACGAGACTTGAAGTTAAGTTTTATTACATAGATAATTTACTACTAATAAAATCCTTTCAGAAAATGACTAAAGGCTTCTTCTATCGAAACCATATACTTCTCGTACTAGACACATTATTTACTCTTTCGAAACAAACTTACCGACGTTTAAAAAGCGTTCAAATTACACAAAAACAACTAAATTAAATTACAAAACACGTGAGATACTGAAACTTAAAAACTTGAAAAATCCTTTAAACAAAATGTTGGAAGCACTTATGCATGAAGATTGCGAATGTAAAGATTGCGACCATCACTCACCCTTCCTTCCTAAATCAATAACTTTTATGCGGTCTGTGTTCTTTTTTCGGTCACCTTAATATCAACTCCTTCGAAACCAAGCATCTTGTTTATGGCACCAATGTAGGCCTTGACACTTGATACAACGATGTCCATCCCCGCTCCGATACCGCTGCAACGATAGGATATAAACATATCAATAAACATAAATAAACCTACACAGTAGCTAGCAGTCTTTAAAAGTTCAAGGCATAGCCTATTGGGGCTTAAGTGCAAAGCGCAAAAAAAAGCAAAAACATTGTTGTGAAAGCTCTCTCTCTCTCTAATATATATATAAACATTCATAAGAGTTGGTGAAAATCTTATTTAAAAAAAAATTAATGGTTAGTAAATTTTATTTTTTTTAGCTACAAAGAACAAAAAAGAAAAACTTACACGCAAGCTTTTTTGCATTTAGAGTTGAGTAAAAATTATTCTTTATAATTAATCACAGGAAGGCACATGTTTTTTACTTGAGACTGCCTATTCAAGAAGTTCAAGGCATAAGGCAAGGCGCATTCACGTAATTCTTTTAGTGTAAAGAATCTTCTCTTTCATAATATAGCTATACTACTCTTCTATATAATTGGAAAGCTCTTTTGCAAATCTCTTTTTCTATAGGAATTTTCTGTTATAATTTTAAAATTTAGAAGAGAAATTTATTTTTTGAAACAAGGGTAACCACGTCCATCCCTAGGCAAGGCACCGAGAGACATCGAAGGAATGGAGACATGGAAGGTGTCTACAAATTAATGTCACAGGTGAGTCTCGAACTTGAAACCTTGAGGGGAGCACACCTTCAAAGACCAAGTCTTCAACCAACTATGCCATCCCTTTGGGACAATTTAGAAGAGAAATTATCAACTAATGAACAAAGAAAAGTTAGTAACTTTCGCCGACTACTCAGGAACGTAGAGACAACAAATTAGATAGAAAAAAAAAATCACACTCAGAGTAAGTTGAATTCTCTTCTAAATTTTTGTCCTAACACAAACAACACCATGCCATGTTGCCATAGTTTACCATATAATTGAAAAAAAAAAAGAGAAAATAATTGATAAATTAAAAATAAACACAATAGGGGAGAAAATTTACCTAAATGTTCGTTGAACTGCTTCTCCAGTCATTGCATTAGTAGTTAAGTAACTGTTGTCCCCTCTTATGACAACACGAGTAGTGGCAATTGCATCAATACCTTCAGTGACAGAATTCATCGAATACTCGAGAAGTGTTGCTGGTTCCTGCATCCAGAAAAATGACAACTCTGCACCGTCATTCACTCGAAACACACACCAAACCAGCCAACAATTCTTGGAAAAAAAACAAAACCATAGCCATTATTTTTTATATTACAGTATTCAGTAATAGCACAGAAGTAGATATGCATGTAAGGATATGAAAGCCTGGTTATTGATCATGTTATCTTTTATATGATAGCCACCAAATGTCATGACACCAAAATCAGCCCACATCTTTAACTATTCAAAAGAAAATAATTCCAATTCATTTTAGAAAAAACAATTCATTTGCTAACGGCTTTTGCACTTTTGTTGCCAACAGCTTTCGTCATGCACTTTGAGTGTTTGAGCGAACTGACACCCACCTTGAATTCTCATGACAAGGTAACAAAAACATTGTCAAGATAACTCATTATCTAAAATTGCTAGTTTTTTTTTTCAAACAAGGGTATCCACGCCCGTCCCTAGGGCAGGCACGGGGATAAAATTCCTAGTTTTTACTTCAATATGGTCTAACATATATGGCTCGAACACATTCCCTTTGAGCTCATTATTATTTACAAACTCTTATTGATCAATAAACCTAACTTAAGTTTGGTTTCAATTAGTAACAATCAATTATCTAAAATTCCTAGTTTTTTTTTTAAAACAAGGGTAACAACGCCTATCCCTAGGCCAGGCACAAGGATAAAATTCCTAGTTTTTACTTCAATATGGAACCATTCTGAGAAATCTAGGTGTAAATTAAAATCACAGAAAGTTTGATAGCGGTTTCTCTTATATCTCAAACCTTAACAATGATATCTACAGCCTTGTAAGCTGAATCTACCGGGCCCGTTCCAACAGCACAAGCGATGTGCTCTTTCCCATCAGCATCAAGAAGTTTAACCGTAGCAGTGGAAAGACCAAGAGTTCCACAAGTGACCTGCATTTGAGGTGGTATTGTCAAATGATGCTGTACGTGAATATAAAAATATCTGACGATCTATAACAAAATTTAAACAACCTGCAAATCTAGCAGCTTCCAAAGAACAGTTGGTTGAAAAACTTCATCGGATACCAATGCTCGAATATCCGCATCTGTAACTCTCTGGAATGTCAAAGATAAATTACGGCAAAAATTTAGAACAAAAGCTTGACAATTAGGGATGAATGTGTGAATGCATGAAATTATATGAAAAAATTAATTAAGCGTAGTTATTTTTGTTATTTTCTATTCTACTATGTGCAGGAAGCAGGGTAGGGATTAGGGAATAGCTTGGCAAAAGTGAGAAGGATAAAAAATTGAGTTACCTTCTTCTGTTCAGCTACTGCTTTGAACCGCCAGAATACGTTGTCGAGATTCTCATTGTCAAGCTCATAACCAAGCTGAAAAGACAAAAAATAACATTTACATAGCGCCAGAAAAAGATGATTAAAATGGAATGATTATCTAAAATTTGAGCTTGGAGATCCAAATTTACCTCTAGAAGTCGACTTTTAAGGGCATGGCGTCCACTGTAAAAGTAGTCATAATTTACCATGTTAATGGGATGGTATAGTTTAAGATACAAGAAGTGAAATCTATAAACGTAGAAAGTCACTCATGTTAATGTATTGGGATATAATATTTTGAACAAGATACAAGAGGTGAAATATATGCATACGAAGTCAATCAAACTTCTTTTTTATATCTGTGAGCCCGAGCCAGCTTACATGCACCTTAAACTATTCTTACGGTCTGACCCTACAACATTTAGCTATCAAAGAAACTAGTAGAAAATTAATTCTTAGAAAGGCAACCATTATAGATTGAACTCATAACCTTTCGGTTCTTTGAAGCCTTCTTGACTATTAGATCAACCCATGATGGTTAATCCGGTCAATATTGTAAGAAAATAATTTTGGGCAGCACTAAAATAGAATGACAACAGATGTTTCTCATTTCTTCTGTGTCCCAAAATAACCAAACTTATGCACGTATAGAGTGAAAATACCAATATTCAAATGGCATAATTAGCTGCAAGGCGCCAGTGCCAATTAAGGAGTCCGCTTCCTATGAGGCAAGGTGCACTTATTATGGTACACGCCCTACTTTTTTCAAAGCCCACAATGTATTTTTTTTATAAGAAACCGAACTTTTCTTTTAAATTCTATAATATTAATTTTAAGTGATCTCTTATGTAAAGCCCGACCTTGATTTCACATGTTCACTTTTTTTCTAATTTTCACATGGTGTACTTGCTTCCTTTTTTGCACATCATGCTTAACCCCCCTAATAAACAAGCCCCGAAATAATCATAAAATAAATTCCGGTGAACTAACCCACTAACATTTCTTCTTCTAACAAGGCTCAGAACACACAGACGCACGTGCTCACACACACAAAAAAATAGGGCAAGGAAGGCAAGAGGGTAGAAAGGGAAACTTATCAAGAAAAAGGCAATATTGCCATTTTCCATAAAGTGACATGGTATACCTGAGTTTTCCGAGAACAATACCAGCATCATTGGATCGTTCGTAGCCAATGTCTTCAGGGGATATGATTTCATAAGTACCTTTGTGCTTAAGCATTCCATCCTGCGCCACAAAAGCAATATTTAAGAAACAAATAGATCCTAACAAAACAGCCAACTGCATGTCTCACACAAATAAATAATAATTTAAAACATAAAAACAAGAGCCAATCAATATTTTCATAATAAACTTTAAGGCAAGACCGTGCATCAAAAGAGTTCTCCACATTTGTACGAGAACTTAGCAGCTGTGTAACAAGCATGGTAACTCTCCAATAACATATATTCAGCGGCCCAAAAATACCAACCGTCTGAAGTACAAAAATGATGAAGGAAAAGATAAAACTACAAGACACAACCAGTAACACCGCATAGCATTGTATGTGTCCCCCACCTCATGCTCTACTGATATTCAACCCAGAAATGGTCTCAAAAACCACTAAAAAGTTATTCAAGTTTTTTTCCAATTAACTCGCTTGGAAAGAGAAGTAAAAAATGACTAATTGTTTGCTATAAATATGTTTACAACAATAAACACAGGTGCTAGAATCCTGTTGAAGTATATTGGGAAGCCTTCTCATCGATAGGTTAGAAAAAAAAGATAAATATGAAGGCGTCTTAAATAGTTAGCCATGAATAGAAAAATAAAAAATGAACATGGCAAACCTGGTGGATGCCACTTTCATGAGCAAAAGCATTAGCTCCAACAATAGCCTTGTGTGGCTGTACATTCAAACCAGTGTACTCTTCTACCTAAGGAATAAGTTTTTCAGTTAAGTAGCCTCTATTGATAATAAATACCGACATTTAATAGAAAACAAATAGTGAAACGGAGATAGAGAACTAGCATCTGTCCTTAATCCAAAGTCCACTGTACAGAACAGACTTTTTATGAAACAAACCGAGCTTCCATTGAGAAGAAAGAAACAATAGTCATAAGAGATAAAAAAAAATAGAACTTTGGATATTAGTACCTAATTAGTAACATTTAAACATCAAAACACCCCCTCCCCAAACAAATGAAATAAATGCTCCACTTTGTATACCCAAAAAAATAATTCCCCGACTCTTTCCAAATCTTCGAAAGAGGAACAAGAAGTGAGAACAGAACTTTCTAGCATTCAAGTTGAACCTAGGCCACATATAACTAGCAATAAAAAATCTCACATCCTAAGGAAATTCAACTTTGTATTTTTAAAAAAACAAATGAGAAGAATAATAACAAAACTCAAGGAAATTTTTTCAAGAAGCGTCTCTTGTATGAAAAATAATTACCATCTTGCTAGTCAAAAAGATATGTCTTGAGTTAATTCCAGTATGAAGACCTCCAAGCACATGCTCTCCACGACATTGTAAGGCCATTACAACCTGAAGATACAAAAATATGGTTTAAAAAAAGAAAATACCATACATCCATGCATGCCATTTAAGAAGTGTACCCATAAAATGTGTCAATATGATGAATGTTTTCATGTTTGCTGCAAACAGATGTACTCAGGATGAAAAAACAGATACAACAGCAACACGCATATTCACAAAGGATTTAGGATTTATCCTCTATTGTATACAAGTAACATTGTATGGTAAAATGTCGGATAGACTATTTGCCAATGAATAGGTCTATGAAAAAAAAAAAAAAAAAAAAAAACAATAGGACAACAAAGTTAAACAACTTAAATAACCTATAAAACTTCTTATCCAAAAAAACCTATAACATTCAACTTTCAACAAACAGATACTTTCAGCACAAGACGTCCACAAAAGGCAGCACAGTTGATAGAAGGCCCGGGCTTCGAGGGTATGCTCCTCTTGAGGTCTCTAGTTTAAGACTCGCTTGTGACATTAATTTGTAGACGCCCCCTACCTGTGTCTTCATTCCTCCGATGTATCCCGATGTCACAATCTAGGGACGGGCCAATGGCGCCCCGAGTATATGGGAGAGAAGCTCCGACTCTCAATCATAAAACAAAAGATACTTTAAGCAAAAGACACCCAAGTTGTTCTATTGGTGCTAGATGATGTTTTTTTTTTCCTTCTTATAGAAACTAAGCTAATGTTGGGAGCAAATGAAAGAATACATACGAGGCTTGCAAAATTACCTACAAAAATATTTAGCCACAACTGTCCAAAGAGAGGCATTAAACTAGTGAGAGCCCATGTCTCTTCCAACGACCTTTCTAACTCCGAAAATTCTACCATTCCTCTCAAGGAAAATGCTCCATATATCAGCGGTTGCTAAGGCGGTCATTGATGAAACTTAGGAGAGAAGACAATTTCACTTACTAGTGACCACCAGATCATCCAAGCCAATGCTCCATATATCATTAATCATTGAAATATAACCTTTATTTTATTGAAAACCAAAACATTTTCATTCATGAAGATGAAATTGTTGCAGACGTGTTGGGCCAGATTTTGAGCCTTTTCCACAATGAGATAATATGGTAAATACAATTTTGAATCTCTCAAGAAGTTGAACATCCAATTTTAAGTCCTAAAAGAGGAGGGCTTGTACATCCAAGGGATTATCTCATGAATTGACTACACATCCAGGAGAAAGAACTCATATGTCGAGGAATCTCCATCGAATTTAGCACAAAGGGAAAAGAGGGAGAAAAAGACTCATTCCTTATCAACGCTAAATGGTGGAGTGAGTGGAGAAGACACGCGGCTCATCGCCAAACAGATCAGTGATAGAGTATGGTATGTCACCATAGCCTAGAAGGAGCACTAAAGGGTGCATCAAAGCATCAAACTTGCACGAATTTCCAACACACAAACCATAACTCGTGTTCGACACTCAATCTACACAAACATTGGAATATGAATATCACATATGGATGATAATCTCTTTGGCAATAGGGTTGTCATTCCTTTTAATTCAGTATTTTCTATGGAAGGAAGGAATCTATGTTTCTCAGCTAGCTTTAAACCCCTTTAAAACACCAGTTGACAAAGTTGATTTGGAACTTCAGAATCCCATAGAAAGTAAAAAAGTTTTCTGGGTCAGTGGCTCATAGAAGTTTAAATTTAAACACATAAAAGATTACAAAAGAAATGCCCAAATTTGCTTTCTCAGTTTGATGGATGAAGAGTTTTTTTAATAAGAAACTTCATTGATGTATAAAACTTACAAAAGGAGGAGCAAAGCCCATAGAAATAAGGTTACATAAGAGCACTCCAATTAGCTAGTAGGGAGGCATAAGAATAGTTAGAGAAAAGTGGGGAATTATGCTAAACCACCAATCAACCTAAAAGCTTAAGTTGATGGATTGAGGTAAATTTAATTATATCAACCAAGATTCCCCTCACTTGTGGGCTTAGAAATTTAAGAAATGCCCTATAAGTTTAATTCAATTTTAATTGGGGAGGAAACGACTTGATAGAGACTCAAACTTAGGACCTCCTGCTTTGATACCGTGTTAAATTTTGTTAAACTACCAATCAACCCTAAAGCTTAAGTTGATAGGTTGGGGTAAATTTAATCATATCAACCAACAAGAAGGTTACATAAGAGCACTCCAATTAGCTAGTATGGGAGGCATAAGAATAGTTAGAGAAAAGTGGGGAAAGTTTACACCATGTGATAGTAAATGGAATAGTATTGTCCATGAAATGGTAGTAAGTACTTTCCTTGTCTTTAAAGATTCTTCTGTTACACTCCATCCAAAGATTCCAGCAAAATGCCCTAATAAAATATTCCCATAGCAACTTCTCATTTTTTGCCAGTGAACACAATAGGGAGGAGATCTTGCATATGTTGAGACAGAGGGCAGTTCCAACTCAAAAGTCTTCGGATGTAATCCTAAAATGGAGAAACATAACGACAATGAATCAAGAGGCATGATAGAGAGTCGAGACTCTAAACTGTTCTTGCACATCGGACACCACTGGGGAGAAAGAGCCACTTGTTTAAGTCTAGATTGAAGCTTATCATGTGTATTAGAGGCACCTTTTTGTGGTATTTGGCTCTCCATATTGCAGCATTGCTTCATAAAGGGGAGAAGGGATGTTTGCAGAAGACACCAAAAAATACCAGTTTTTTAAAAAGCCCCCAAAAGGCGCGCATCAAGCTCAAAAAGGCTCCAGGCTCAATGTTGGCGCCTCGCCTTTCCAGGCACGTGCCTTTTAATAAAGCCCCCAGGCGCGAAAGTCGCGCGCCTTGAGGACTTTTTCATTTTTCTCTATTAATTTTATAAATTTCAAATTCAATCAACAATTACTTCAAAGTTTTATTTAAAAATAAACCAATTAAAACCTAATTGTCAACTCTAATCACCAATCCACTTCTCTGCTCTCTCTAATTATCGCCAATGAAGGAGTGGATGGGACGAATATGTATTTAGCAACCATAAGTTTGATATTTAAGACTTTAGATTTTTATTTGGGATTAATATTTTAATGTTTCATGTTTTTTTATGGGGTGACTAGGTAAAAAACTCTATATTGAAAGAGATTAATATATATGTTTTGTGTATGTATACATGTATACATTTTTCTTTTTTTTTTTCTATCCATGATGCGCCTTACGAAAAAAAGCCCGCGCCTTAGGCTCCAAAGGGTCATTACGCCTTAGTGCGCCTTGAGCCTTTTAAAACACTGGATGCAATAGGGATCTCACATAGAATAGCCCCTGTGTATCATGCTTCCAGACCATAATATCCAAGCCAGCTCTCTGTGAGTGTAACATCATCAAGACAGTGGGTGACTGGTGAGCTCTCCCAATTTTTCTATTTCGTCATCCTTCAATAATCTACTTAAACTCAGATTCTCGGAAAGATGCGATAAAGGGGGACATACTTTATGAAATAAGTATAACATATTGATTAGATCAATCATTGTAGGTTGCATTGTAAGCCATCCACACTCTTCACGAATAAATATTATAATATAATATAAATAAAATGAACATATAAAAATAATAAATAACTTGCCTCCTCTAGCGAAGCATTTCCAGCTCTCTCACCGATGCCATTAATCGTGACCTCAAGTTGCCTTGCACCTGCACATGCCCCCTGTAAAGAGATGAGAAGAATCAAACATAATTTACTTAAGGTTCAAAGATAAGGTCATTATTGGCATTTAGATCGGCAGAAGAGTGATTTTTCATAGTGCACACAGAAATCCCTTGCTCTCTTGTAATTTTCCACTTTTATGGAGTGGCTGAAGAAGGTAGTCCTCTACAACTTGTGAACTTTGGGAAATGACTACAGAGAGGCTTGAACAATTTGGACCTAGATCAAGCCAAAAAAATGTATATCTTATCCCTTAGTAATTTCCATTTTAAACTATTGGGCATAAATGTCCCTAAATATGATCATTCATATCTAAAACTAAGAATATACATTAATGGAATGAGGCCTCGTATTGTTCAAGCCCCGTTTCCTTTTTTCGCCTATACTTTTTAAAGTGTGTCACTATGCCATTTTTTTTATATTTGTGAGTGACAAGGCTAGATTACGCGTGACTCAACTATTCTCAAACAATAACCGTTTGATCCTACAACATGGTTAAATAAACTTATAGCAACAAATTTCTAAATAGGTGATCATCGTAAATTGAACTTATAACCTCTTAGTTCTCCAAGACCCTCTCATCCTATGCCAATCCAAGATGGTTCACTACGTCCATATTATCATTCTTAGTGTTAATAGTCTGTTATTCATAATCATTGTTACTTTGATATTATCTTTGGATACTTCTCAAATTAAAAGTCCATGTTTGAGAGTGATTTTGGAATTTCATCCCCTTTTTTTAATGCTTTTGGGCATGACAGAAGTGATTTTGATCTTTACAAAATCACTCCTAAACAATAGGATTAAAAGTGAAGAAAAAAGTCATTACTTACTGCTACAGTGTTGGCGGATGCAAGTCCAAGATCATTCTGGCAGTGTGTTGAAATGACAACATTTTCAATGCCAGGAGTATTAGCTTTTATATCAGCAATCAACTTGCCAAATTCAAACGGCATTGTATAACCCACAGTATCTGGTATATTGAGAGTAGTTGCCCCAGCCTTTATCACTTCGCCCAGAATTTGATAAAGGAACTCTCGGTCGGATCTGATGGGACACCACAACATAAAAAAGAAACACAGTTTATCAAGTTAAAAGAACTGTAATTTTATGCTAAGCAATGATGCCCAAGAAAGGTCTCTATGAAGAATCTGCTCCAATCAAGACAAGAATGGAAATAGACAAGAATGGATTGCATAATTATGATAAAAAGAAATAAAATTTCCATCAAAACCTACCATAAAAAATTCTAAATATGGATGAAAACCAAGAAATGCATTAAATCAATGCATTTCAAATTGATGCTTTGTAAGAGTGAACAGCGTGCTCGAGAAGTGCTTTTTGACATTTGACTCACTAACGAAGTTTGTATAATGCAAGGTAAGAAGTCGAAAACGTATTCAGTATATGACTCTATGCTAATCAATACTAAAGATTTGATAACCATAAGCTACATAAATCCAAATTGCATAAATCAGCCTTTTACAAATCGTATATCGGGAAAACAAGAAAAATTCAAAATTTTACATTTTCATCATATTCTTTTACAAGAAAAAAGAACAAATTACATAAATTCACACTTCAAGCTTCACAAATCTGAACTTATTAACAACTTAATCCAAACATCCATTATGAATGAGAGGTTTTGAAATCGAAGGAGCAAGAAAATTCAACTTGCTCTCTGGATCAATTTGATGAAACAATTTTTTTTTTTAAAAAAGCATGTAACTTAAGATCAAGAACGAACCTTCCAGCATCCTCAGGGCTAAATTCGACATCATCGCAACCCAAACTTCGTGCAAACCGCACCATATTTCGAGCAATTTCAACCACTTGCTCCCTCGTCTTTCTCAGCTTATGTTCCATATGAATTTCGCTAGTTGCAATAAATGTATGTACCCGCGGTCTCTTGGCATACTTCACCGCCTCCCATGCAGTTCGAATATCATTCTCATTACACCTCGAGAGACCACAAATAACAGGCACATACCCGCTCTCATCGACAGCATTGCCGACTTCTTTGGCAATCATCTTGACAGCCTCAAAATCTTCCTTCGAAGCAGCAGGGAATCCAGCCTCAATTATGTCAACCCCAAGCTTGGCAAGCTGACGAGCAATATCAAGCTTCTCTTTAGCAGTGAGTGAGGCACCAGGAGACTGCTCGCCATCGCGGAGGGTGGTATCGAATATACGAACATAGGAAGAGTCAGGGATGCAATTGGGGATGTACGGCGGACGAGAAATGGACGAATTCGGTTTTGGATTGGAAACTAAACTTTCAGTCTGGCAGCAGTAAATGCGAGATACACAGTCCGCCGTCGCCGACCTAAAGGACAATGACCGCGAAGGATTCTTAAGAACATGCAAATTCCGACTGTTTATCCGTTGACAGCCCGAAAACTGAGAGCTCGATTGCCGAGCAAGAAAGTGATTCGGTTTGGACAATGCTGCCGGCATGGCCATGATAAAGACAACAACAACAACCGCAAATCAAAGAACACAGAAACACACTAGTGGAAGAAATCAGCGTATCCCCCTCTAATTACACAATCACGTAACCGTACGAGAGTAATTGATGAAGAAATTGGTCGGCAATGAATGAAGAACAGAGAAGACTTACATACAAACTCCGGCGAACATTACAGTGAGATTTTCAAGCGGAAGTGTTAACAAAATGAAACTTCGGTGAGATCTTCAGTGTGGCAAACACGGAGGAGCAAGTGCAGAGGAAATCAATGGCGGATTGATGAGCTCTGGAAGGTTGAAGGAGATGGCGGCGGCGGGCATGCATAAAAGGATTTTTTTTTTTTTTTTTTAAGGTTCACGTTTAGGGCATATATGCTAATGTAAACCGTAGGACTTCAATTTGTCAAGAAACTGTCTTGCTTTTTTGAAGAAAAAAAAAATTGCACGAACCACACTTAAATTATAAAATTATAAAGTTTGTAACAATTACATTCTTAAAATAGTGTTCTTCAACCTCTTAGTTTCTAAATTCACAAACACCATTTCCCCCACATATCATCATTCAAGGTTCCATATTTATTCAAAATTGCCAAAAATACTCTCGTTGGCGAATTGCAAGTCATTTTATCTACATATACGAAACTTTTTTTTAAATAAAAGTAACTCAAACCCATGTAACACAAGCACTGAACTATGAAATTAGTGGCAACCATTCAAATTGAACATGTAAATTTTCAGATGAGGATTAAAAACGAATAAGTACAGATAATATGAGTTTGGGCAAATTGTCGTCGCCAGCAATCACTTGGAGCCTTGAAGTTCAATAAGTGTTACAATTAACACCAAAATAGATAAAGTAGATTACCAATGAAGGCAACCTGCCCAACCTTCAAAAAATAATTAAATATTGATTTTAAAATTAAATTTGTGACGTGTTAAACTAGATTACCAATGAAAGCTACGTGCCCAACCTTTTCGGTTGTCTAGTCTCAAACGGTCTTTTTTTTTTTTTTAATAGTTTTTTTTTTAGATTAACTTTTTATTTTAATTTTTTTATAAGAAATGGTTGTCTTTCTTTTTTATTTAATTTAAAATCTTAGCCATCCATTTGCCCTATTTTAATCCTTATTTTTATGTAATTGTTAATTTTAAAAAAATATATGTTTAAAGATAATAAAATTTTAAATATTTTGTAACACCCTTACTTTTTAAAACATTCACAAATAGATACCAGTGCTATCCTGCAAATAACACTAACTTAATGACATCATTGTACAGTTAAGGACTAAAAGATTTTGAGTTCGAGTCTTCTACTCCAATTGAGTATATTTCATTATCTAACTTATTAATATTTAAAAAAAAAAAATTATCATCAATAATAGAATATTATAAATGTGTTCAAAAAATAAAATAATAGAAAAAAGTAAACTCGGGATGAGACTTTTTTCTATACCACTCTTCCATTGAATTGGTTAGTAGCATGATCGATTATCTGATTTAGTGTCAATCTATTTTCACTCTAGACTCATGAGTTCAATCCCTAGAATGAGGTGATTTATTTTACGAAGATGAGGTCATTTTTTAATTTGTTCTCCTTTTTTTTCGGTTGAATAGATAAAGATGAATTGAATGCATGCATAAACTACCAGTTTTTAGTTTGAAAAAAATCTTTGACGAAATATTTAAATATTCTTCTTGGTTTAAACGTGTTAGGAAACAAATTTGACATCATCACCAACAAATTTATAGTTGGATTTTTCTTTTTAATTAAAATTTATAGTTTTTTTTAAGTACAAGCCGGGATTCGAGATTACAAATATCGATTTCAAGGATACGTTACCGTAGAATAGAAATAGATTAACACCAAACCAGATAACCAATCACGTCATCGACCCATTCGGTAGTTAAAGTTTATAGTTGGATTGGTATAAAGTATATGCATAAGACTAATATTCGAATCATCCTTTTAATTGTTTGAATTTATTGAATGAGAATATAAAAGGAGAAAATGATTTATTGTGTTGTATTTCTTCGTGGGATATGGTGCAAGTTACGCATCCATATGATTTCAAAAAAAGTCACACATCCATATAAATTGATAATCTAACATAACTAAAGTGCCCATTGGGCACCCTTCTAAATGAATTAACATAAGATTCACCCAACATTAAAAATAACAAAATAAAACTAAAGTAAATAATATCTAAAAATGAGTATAAAACAAGAGATAGTAATATCTAATAGACTACATCAACGTGGACGATATAAATCATGGCATCCAAATTTGGAATGCATGGAATAAAATGAAGAAACATGTAATGGCTCGGTGAAAATGTCAACAAGTTGTGACTGACTTCGAATTTGCAACAATTTTAAAATTCCATAAGCTACTTTATCGTGAATGAAGTGACAATCAAACTGAATATATTTGGACATTTCGTGAAAAGTTGGATTGTTGGCCAAATAGATGGCTACCTAGTTGTCACAAAATAAAAGTGTTGACACATATAATGGCATACGAAGATACTTGATAAAGTAGGATAACCACAATAATTCGCAAGTATCAGAGGCAACACTATGTATTCAGTTGCTAGAAACGAGCGAAAAACAATACTTTGTTTATTGGATTTCAAGATATCATGTTGCCACTCAGAAAAATACAAAAAATCAATAGTTGAGCGATGAGTTACACATGAGTCTCAGTCTCAATCAACAAAACCTTCAAGAAAAAATATATTTTTAGAGTTAGTAAAACTCATAGCGAGGTGACACCTTTAAATAACCAACAAGTGATGTGTCACAACCAAATGATAATTTACAAGGCTGTGCAACGTACTGGTTGAGTCTATTGTTGATATAAATGATGTCAAGGCGCGATAAGGTGAGATATATAAGTTGGCCTACCAATTGTATGTAAATGGAAGGATCTAAAAGAAAACCATCATTAGAAACTTAAAGTTTCACCTTTGCATCCATGGGTAGATTCTCAATTTAAGCCCTTAATAAATCAACATCTGAAAAAATTTGAAGAGCGGTGTAATGTCAGGAAATGAAAAAACCGTTTTGAGATCAAGTAAGTTCCTGACTTAGAATGAATAATGTAATATTTTATTTAACTCATTTACGTGAATGATGTTGGGTCCAGTTACAATAGTGTCTTCGACATGCACGTTGATAGCGACAAAATTAGAACCAGTACCACGAGTAAAAAATGAATAATCTAACTTAGATTGTACGAAACCAAAAGCGAGCAATGCATATGAAAACTTGGCATACAATTGACACGATGCTTACTTTAAACTATATATTAATTTACGGAGACAACAAACTATTGACATTCAATTGAACAATAGGTCAATTCTTCAGAATGGCTAAAAGAATGAGAACTTTGATTGTCACTAAGACTGCAAACAAACCAAATATCTCTATGAAGTCAATACCTTATTGTTGTGCATAACCCTTAGCCACCAACCAGGTCATGTATTGATTTACTGATTCATCCATTTTATTTGTCTCCATAGCTTTGAGTTCATTGTTTACGACATTTTTCCAATGAGAATGAGGTAATACTTTATGATACAATACGACTCATACGAATAGTAGAAGGGAAATGCCTTAAAGCATAATGATGTTGTTCATAACTAATATGATGATGCAATGAATATCAAGTTGATAGTTTGAGCAAAGGTTGTTGATATGATATGGCACAATGGTAATCATGCAGGTAAGTTGGTTGTCTGACAGTTTGGGTAGACTTATGCACTTCAAGTGTCCCACGTAGACCAAGGTCAACACATGTAACCGACGGATCAATATGGATCTTAATAGAAGCATAAACGTTTGTTCAACCTTTGGACTATCATCAGGTACATCAGTACTTGCACGAGTTCGCGGGTCAACTTCAATATAAATAGTACCATTCGAAAGGTACCATTCGAGTGAGAAGGTTGTCCAAATCATGAATCAAGCTGACAAGCACCCTATTATTAACGGAAACAACAATGTTAGTATCAAATAAATTAGGCAACACAATGAATCGTGGAACGTGAATAACTTATACTCATAAGAATTCACGTTGAGTGTTTACACCTCTTGATTGGATATGAAAGTCCTCATTGAACACAACATTTTGGGATAGGAAAATCTTATCAGTTTTTAAATTCAGCGATTTCTATCCTTTCACACTCGGAAGATATCCCAACAAAACTAAAAAAATTGTTTGCAGTGAGAATTTGTGCTGATGGAATGATAATTTTGACGTATAAACTAAGTACCCAAAATTTTGTAGCATGGAATAATTGACATGTTGTAAGTTAAAAAAGAGTTTAACATTTTGAAACTACGAATGAAGTTTTTCTTAATAAGATGTGTTCTAAAAAGTCGTAGGGACGTTTGTATGAAAAAACAAAACTCTAGCAACATTAATAGAGACCAAATGAAAAAATATATCAACTTGATTATCATTATTATTTTCGTGAAACAAGGACAATTTTTTAAGGGAAAAATCAGTCAAATTTATAAAATAATAATAAACATGGTCATTTAAAAAAATGTGCATATATATATATTCAGATAAAAATTTAATCATCATAATCATTGATATTAATGATAATAATTTATTAACCATACATAATGCACTATTAATAATACATAATACTTAGTTAAAAAAATAATAGTATAGTATTAAAGACCATGAATGTGATTTAAAATTTGCATACATTTATAATGATTTTGTAAGAATATCTGATCTCAATTTAATTTTTATTTGATCGATATCCATTTGGACTTGGTATCAAGTCTGATACCATATGAGAGAATATCCACCTCAAAATTAATTGACAATGAAGGGAGAAATCACATCTCTTATAAATGCTCGTAAAACTTTCTTGACTTTGTGAGATCTCAACAAGTCATCTATTATTCCCTTAATTTAGGACAAGATATACTTTTCCCCATAATTAATTATTATTAATATATTTTTTTTTATGGGTGTCTATAAATATTCCAGAGCCTTCGGGGGTAAATTTCAAATTAATTTTCCTTTAAGAAGAGAAAGCGTATAGCTGAGAAGTCAGTGATCGGCCATAAATTTCAGTGAGAAAAGGAGGAATTGAAGCTTCAATCTTCGTTGCGTAGCGTTCTCTGAAGCAGAAATGGATCCTGAAACAGCCTTAGAACTCGTAAAGCAGGGCGCGACGATTCTCCTCCTCGACGTGCCTCAACACACCCTCGTTGGAATCGATACACAGGTTAATCACCATCTTAGATTTATTTTAAGAAGTTTAATCTTGCGCATGGATGTATGTTTAATCTTGCTAAAGTAACTGTTGTTGCTGGTACTGGGTGAAATTTGTTTTTGCAATGTTTGTTGTTTTTATTGTGTTAGTTCTGTGGAATTTGAATGTATATTTGTGATGGACGATTTGATTCTCTGTTTCATGATATTGTTTCATTTCCTTTTTTTTTCTTCTGAAATTGGCCTAAATCTGTATACCTGATTTTACGGTTCTACTCGCTAACTAAGACTTAGATTTTTTTTTTAAAAATTGTTTTCAATGTTTGTCTTTTTCTTGGGCTATGTTCATGTTACTTCTGCATGTTGTTTTTATCATTTAAGCAGAAACTGGCCAAAACCAGTATACTTTTTAAAAATTCAATTAAATATTGTTTTGTTTTGAACTCCGCCAGAAAAAAACTGGCCAAAACCATTGTAAGTGTTTTGGTTGCCTGCTAATACTTAGAATTTCCATCCAGTTGCCACATTCTATGGACGGGCTAGTGGTGGTTTAGGTTTAGAGGAGTAAAGCTCCAAATTCCTCGGTCATAAAAAAAAAACTTAGAATTTTCGATTAATTTTTTTTTTCAATGTTTATTTTTGGTGTGGGCAATATTTCTTCTCACAGTTTATGTTATTCATTTCCTGTTATTTTTAGCAGAAAACCAGCCAAAACCACGTACAATTTTTGACTTGTTGCTAAAAAGCCACGTTATGAGCTGAGTTTTAGTGGCTATTTTATTTTTCTAAATACCGTTTTCAATGTTTAATTTTGTTGTAGGCAAATGGATACTAGCTCTGTTCTTTGCTTGTTGGTAGCTCACCTGGCTCTTCTGTTAGCCTCTTGGGAGCCTTATCTCTATGCCTCCCTTCATGTATTGCATTTCCTATGATTTTTATAATGAATTGGCCAAAACTGCTGCATTACTTTTATATGGTTTGTGGAAAAGCCGGATTTTATTGTTGTAGCCACCAATGAATTTTTCGACTAGATTTTGTTTTGAAATTCTCAGAATCAAGTTTGTGGCCAGTCATTTTAGACCAAGATTAATTTGCTTAACTCTATTTTAAATGAGTTTCATTGAAATTTGATAATTTTTATTTAACTATTATTTTCATCAATTTTTGTAAATATTGCTCAAGTTTTTTTTATTATTATTTTTTATTTTAAAATATATTTTAACTAATTAATGGCTTCTCTTCTTCAGATGTTCTTTGTAGGACCTTCTTTCAAGGGTATAAAGATGATTCCTCCAGGACCACATTTCCTTTATTACAGCTCATCGAGCAGGTGTTGTATCATTAAATCAGGTTTTGTAGATACATCATTGATCAGATTCTGTAAATGTGTTCTAGTTTACTGTCATGGACTAACATGTATATGCATCATATGTTGAGAATCAATTACTGGAAATGGAGTACTATGGAATAGAGAATCAATTTATTGTTCATCATATACATCATACATTTTATTATTAGTACTAAGATCATATGACCGGTATAGCATTACATTCTGCATCAATTGATCAGTCTCATTCTATGACTTTATATGAAAACATTTTTGCAACACTAATGATGCATTATTTATTTCCGTTTTATTAACCAGTTCCTATCAATACTTGCATTACAACTGGCACAGGCTATATGTCTTCTTCTTCTTTTTCTTCTTCATTCTTTCATATTTTTTTTCCATTTTCTTCTTCTTCTTCTTCTTGACAAGAAAGCAATTTTCATGCTACTTGACAGCTTATGTTACTTTACATGATGCATCACATAGGTAATTGCAAGTCTATGTTTATGGATTGACTTTAACTGATATGTATTGTACAACCTGATGATATGCTGTTATGCTTATCAAACTCTATAGATACATCACATAGATACTAGCCTGTCTAATGCTAACTTTACCTGATATGTTGCACAATACATACACGTCCCTATAATGGTTGATTAATATAATATAGGGAAAAATTCCTTTAATAGTCCCTAGGTTTTGGGTGAAGTTTCTATTTAGTCCCTATGTTTCAAAATCAATCACTTTTACCCGTCATTTTCATAATGTTTAATTTCTATATAGTCCCTACTAGTTTCTATTTAGTCCCCATCTTTTTAACCTGACGTTTTACACCAGATCAAATCTAAGAAGAAATAGCTTGGAAATAAGCACAACGGTTTTCCATTGGTTCAATGAAAAAATATCATAGATTACATTCTTTCAAACGTTAAAGAAAAAGTAATCCTATAATTTTTATGCGTTGTACTGATGTCTTTTACACCACGGATGAAATTTAAGATCCATGCATATAAATCTTTGATTAGAAAAGAAACAATAGAAGAGTTTTTTACACCACGAATCAAACTTTATCTTAACGATCATTGATTACATTCTTTCATAGGATAAAGAAAAGTAATCCTATGAAATTCTTGAGATGTATTTATATCTTTTACGTGCTCAATTTATTTTTGTGAGATGTATCTAAATTCATTCTATAATTTTCTTCTGTAGAGATGGCAGAGAGTTCTCACCAATTACTGGCTTTTTTGTAGACACTAGTTCCTCTGAGGTTTTATTCTCATATACTTTAAATATTTTACTTGGTATAAATGATGATCCTCACATGTAAAATAATCTAATAAGAACACGTTGATTCTATCCTTTAACATGCTTTTTGAAAGTTATTTGGAAAAATGAGAATCTTGAGAAAATTGTAAGATAATTAGTCTAATCAATGGGGAAGCACGTATAAAGTTAACCAACAAGGTCGAAGCATCCTCGAATGGTGTTTCACTTATTTGGTTGTTTTCTAAGGATCAACATCGTCGTTTTCATGATTGGTCCTTTCTAATTTGCGCATTTTGTAGTTTTGAGAAGTGGCTCGTCGTTGTAACACTTTCATCTTTATGTTATCGTTTCCTATAAAAAAAGAAGTGGTACGTCTGTGGAAGGTGTTACTTATTTTTCCGACTCTTCGAGGTCTGCTCGTTTATAATTTACCTTCTCACAATTTTGCCTTTTTAGATTAGAAACAATTTCATTATAAATATGAAATTAAAAAAGGACTATCTGTCCAAGTTTCAAAAAGGATCTCCAACTATTTATAAAAGTATCATAACTATAATTATGAAATATGAGAGAATGTTTACACCAAGAGATAACAACAATAGTTAAATTCTCCATGAACTGGTTGCGAGGAGTTGATTTGTCTGGAAATGTACGACAATTTCTTTCCAACTACATGTTCTAACAAAAAGCTCTAACAAAATTTTCCCAAATCTCTTTGAATGGGTGTCCCAATAGAGTGATTTGGAGGAGAGTACGTGTGTCTTCTAGGAGAGTAAAGCTCCCTGTAAACTCTTACCGAATGAAATTCCAGAAAAAATGTTGCAAAGGAGCAGGCTATCAGAAGACGATTTTGTGTTTCTGTTGATTCTCTGGCATCTCTGCACATAACACACCAATTTGGACATAAATGAACTTGTGGATATCCTTTTTGAGAACTTTCAAATTTTCTTGGGGAATTTATCTTTCCAAATCACCGTGTAGACATTGCTTGTTGAGGATTCTGTTGTGCCACATAAATCACGGATAAGGGATTGAATGGAGAAAAGGCCAGTTGGGTCAACTTTTCAAATACAAAGGTCCCTTCCATTGCTTTAATGAACATCATTCAACCTGCTGAATAGATCACAAACTTCAGTGATCTCATCATTCTTTAAGTTTCTCCTCATGAACAAGTTCCATATATTATGCTCACCCATATCTTTTTTGGTAGATAAGCTATATAATCTCGGAAATTGATTGCACAATGGGTCATCATTCAGCCAACCATCTAACCAGAAACTGGTAGAAGATCCATCCTTTACTTTAAATCGTGTTCTGTCGTGTAGTAAGTTCAGCAAAAAAAGAGACAAAAAGTTCAAATCTACCAAGAGTAGACTGAGAAAGAATTAAAGAAAAAGAGAAAAAGCCCCCTGAATAATACAAATAACATTCTATTGAGAAGCTGGTAACGGCTATATTATGGTTCTTTTTTTATTTATATATAGGACACTATAAACCTAAAGGTTTCCATCTCTTTCAATTGACGCTGTTTTATTTAGATGCAGTTGATTGATATAATGTTTGCATTTGAAATATGTGTGGTTAGAATATGTAGATACTTCATTTACAAATTAGTCTTGAAATCTGTGTGCAATTCACAATTTTATTTTGGTTGAAACAGGTCATTGTTCGGAGGTGGGATCACAGGGAGGAACGACTTGTTAAAGTTTTAGAAGAGGTTTTCATTTCTCTTATTTCTTTATTCATTCAAGATTTATGATTATCATATTATTTAGTTAGAAACTACTAAAATTTTCATTAAGGAATTGAATCTCTCTGCAATGATTTTAGCTCGGACATTATAAATTGTTGTAGCTAGGTTGGTTGGTTGAAATTCAAAAACTTAAGAAGTTAGGGTTGGCAAGGTCTATAGGTTTTACTAACAATTTATTATTCCATCTTGAAGATAGTCATGCAGAAAATTAAACTTTGAGTCATCTCGTTTTATAGGAGAATAGGGTTTAACTAACTAAAATGAATAATACCTAAATACCTTTAATATCCCAATACATCAACATCCATATGAGTTTTTGTGACAAGAAGGTTGCCTTAGCTCCTATATTATTGGGGATTTTGCATGTATAATAAAAAAGGGCAAAGTATTTCTATCTATAGCACAAAATAAAAATTAATTAATTTGTAACAGGAAATCCAAATTGAGTTCTATCACTGGTTGAGTTCTATCATTGATAGAAAATCATGTGTCATAGATGAATTATTTTAGAATTGTGCTGCAAATGTAATACAAGAGGTAGAATGTGGGGTAAATTCTCTCTACCTGGAAAGAATAAAATATATTGAGGTTGACAAACATTTTTTTAAAGAAGAGATTGATGTAGGTGTTGATGTATGCCTTAGCTCATATCTTTGATTACCGAGGAAATTGTTGATGTATTAAGGGACTACTTCCAAATAATTAGACGAATTAATTGACCAGTTAGCTAGGAAAGACATCATTTAAGTGTAATGTACCTTAGCTCATATATTATTTATACCTGGAAGAACAAAACAAATTGAGATTGACTAACATTTTATTAAAGGAAAAATTGATATAGGTGTTGATGTATTCTTTATCTTTGGTGAATTAATTGACAAGTTAGCTACGAAAGATATATTTAAAGTGTAGTCAATTTTTAGTTTAATCTTTATGATCTCTTTTTTTTTATATAATATTTTTATCGTGGCTTTTCTAATATAAGAAGACCTAGGAATATAACATGATATAGTTATTCTCACCAATTTAATATTCTAATATGTGCATAATCATGATTTCATGTTCATTTCTCATTGTTGGCTCTTTTCATCATTTATTAAATAGGAAGAAGAGCGATTTGGTGAAGCAGTTAAACGTTTGGAGTTTGACAAACAACTTGGTCCCTATAATTTGGGCCAGTATGGAGAATGGAAGCGAATATCTAACTACATCAACAATACCACAATTAAACGACTAGGCATGCTGCACCCTTTGCTAATTTTAGTGGCTAGCCTTTACCTTTGCATGTTAAATTTATTTTACCTTTTGGTGTTCGAGAAAGATTGGGTAAAAAGGAAAATTAGTCATGACTCATGACAGGTCTCATTGCAATTTTTTCTGTGAGCATTCATCTCCTCCATACCTTATCTTTTCCAATTTGATTCCTAGGATCTTTTGCTGCAAGTTTTTCCTTAGGTTGTTTCTTTTTCGTTGCCCTTTTGTTTTTTCCTTATATTTTGTGGGAGTTTTTCAGTTGTTAACATGTTGCTCCTTTTGTTTTTGTTTGGTTACTACTTCTTGCTTTTTCTTTCACTCTCTTCCAAACATTAATCTTTTTTTATTTATTCAATGGAAAGTTTCATTTCTTGTTCAAAACAAAAAATTGAGATAAATTTTAAGTATGTTTTTTTTATATAAACAAAAAAGATATCACAATCATATTCTTAGACAAATTATTAAATATACAAAATGTACAGAACCCATTGGAGGCGACATTACTGTGGCGTGTGAACCTTCAGTTTATCAAAGCAGTTCCAAGTCAACAATGGAGAAAGCTCTGCATGATCAGTTAAAAGGTAGCAAGTTTGCTTCACCTGTTGATGCATCTCATAGGAGAGGATGTTATTACACAGAAATTCCCCGTGTTATCAAACAACGAGGAGTTCATGGGCAAAATCTTACTCATTTGAATCTTGATAAGGTAATTAGGGCCGTCTGTTAAAATTCAAGCTGAATTGTTGAGATACTTTCTTTGTATCTGCATTTATTTGTATTTAGATTTAGGTAGTTCTATTTATAGAGTGGTTGCATTCACAAATAGTACCAGCTGTATGTGAGTAATGCATTCTCGAATGGTGACCAAGACGAGGAAGTTTATATGAATGTCTCTATCGGATTTGAAGATCGATATATCAGCGGAAAGGTATGTAAACTCAAGAAAACCCATACATTGTATCGGTTGAAACAGTCACCTCAAGAGAATTTGAAATTAAGGACTTGTGACATTTGAGATATTTCATAATAGTAGAAGTAGCGATATTTGTTTATTGAAATTTTTTCTTAATTTGATTATTTTTATTCTTAGGGAAACTATACTGGATGAGCCGTTTTCACAAAATAATTACAAATATAGGCAAATTTCAAAATATTTTCATCCATAGTCATTAATAAGCTTTAATACTGTATTATATTAATACAGTATTATGTATTATAAATACTCATTAATGTCGTATTTCATTAATACCCAATGATTATATTTGTTATTTTTTTTAAAATTGACCATATTTACAATTATTTTTTAGATTCTACTAATCTGGTAAGTTTCTCTTATTCTTAATTTTGTAGACGTTACTTCTAGAAAAGTTACTGGAAAAAGATTTTCAAGGTTCAGATGAGCTACTTCTTGGGGAGCTACAGTTTGCATACGTTGTATTTTTGGTTAGTACTTCCATGGACAAGAGTTTTCTTCTTTTGTTGGTAGACCTTTGTAACATCTAACTTTGTGCAGATGGGGCAATCACTTGAAGGATTTTTACAGTGGAAATCACTAATTAGCCTGTTTTTTGAGTGCACAGAAGCTGTGAGTATTTTATTTCCGACCATGATGTTTACTTTTTGGACACGTAATTTATTCATTTCCGATTGAACTTTTCTATCTAAGAGTTATTTCTTTGTACGTCTGAATTATATGCTTGTTTCATTGGCCCTAAAGAGTACTTAGGGCACTCTGGAAGACTGGGATGAGAACTGCCCATTCTCCTGACTCTTTACGTAGCAGATTTCTTCTGAAGCCTAAGATAGAACAGTTGTTTCTTGAAGTTCTTCAATATTATGGTCACCTGTTTTATGCTCAAAGGTGTAAATATTTGGAAAATCCTGTCTCAGCAGATTAGTCCAACCAACCATTTGTTTCCTAGAACATAATTTTGATTTTTGGGCCCATCTCCGTACCTAAAAACCAGCCCCTTGCTTTATAAGATTCTTACATTTAGCTATAGAAACAAAGGGAATTTTGATGTATCATTCTTGTAGTTACATGTTTCCTTCTGTTCTAGTTTTTTGTTTTTTTTGGATACAACACTTTGAGTCAGTTTCTGAGCCATTTTTACAATAAGATAACATATAAAATTCCAACTCTCAGAAAGTTGAACATACAACTTTGTCCTAATAGGAAAGACTTTCATATCCAAAGGATTATCTCATTATCAGCTAAACATCCGAGAAAAACTGCTAGCCACGAATCAGCAGCATTGGGTGACAACAGAAATGCGACTAATGTGAGAAACCTCCAAGAAAATCAAAATAAGACTATTGCGAACATGAGGAATCCCAAAAAGAAAACACACACACACAACTCAACGTTTTTTGTTGCACATACAAGAAGACAAGGTCACATTGAAATTGGTAGACTGCCTAAAGCTGAAATGCATTGATATATGATGCAGGGCTCACCGGCTCAAATTCTTCAAGATAAGATGAAATTCATAACCTTGCTGTTTTTTATCATCAAGCAATAATCTCGAGAACAAATGCAAGAAGGTTCATTCGGTTAAGATAATTCTGATTTTCATATGAAAATTAATTTTCCTAGCTTCTATTGAAGGATGGTCATCAAGAAATTTCTAGATTGGGTAAAAAACATAGAAAACTAATGTAACACCATCGAAAATTCAGATGAAGACTGTACTGATGTAGATTGAACAAGAAGTGCCGCAGATAGAATGACCTATTTAGGATTATTATTTCCTTGTGGGAGGAAACTTGATTAATTTGAAAAGTAAAAATCAAAATGTGGTGGCTAGGAGTATCACTGAGGTAGAATTCAGAGCTTGAGCCCATGAAATTTGTAAGGATATATGGATTGAAAGGTTCCTTTGAAGACGCCTCTATGGATTTCTTGTGAATAAAGCTATCATCTCTATAGCTCATAACCCGGTTCTACCTTATAGAACGAAACATAGAGGTTGATAAATATTTTATCAAGGAGAAGATTGATGGAGTTATCTTCCTAACTCAAAGCAAATTGCTGACCTGCTTATTAAAGGATCTCCAAAGAAGCAATTTAACTGATTAATTGCTATATAAGACATCTTTAACGAGCTTGAGAATAGTGTTTGAATTTTGACTATTTAGGACTGTTAGTGTGTAAATATCAATTGTCAAATAATTTGTTATAGGTCTTTCCCCTATACAAAATTCCTAAATTTCATATATAAAAATATATCGAATTTTAATTCTCTTGGTCACATTTTGTTGGAGGAAAAGAGGGTTGGGCATAGTTTGGATTTATTATTCCAGCGGGGTTATATTCTTTTGTCAATAGGAATTTTAAGATTTCACATTTTGTTGCAGCCTTTTTGCACAAGGAGTCAACTATTTACAAAGGTGCGTTTGGTGATCTTTAATTTTTTTTTTTTTAACGTATTTGTCTTTGTCCTCTTTTTGTTTATTTTTGTCTTGTTGCACTGTTCACAGTAGATATTGATGCATAATTTTTTGAACATTCGGGATAATATGATAGAATCTACCAACTTTTATTGAAATAAGTCTCTAGAGAGAATCTCCCTTAGAGCCAAAGAGTTCAAATGACTA
>JBBMKA010000021.1:10888369-10904749 GCA_037833695.1 Sechiopsis laciniata | reverse complement strand
TCCCTTAGAGCCAAAGAGTTCAAATGACTACAAAATAATTGAATGCAAATAATGACCTAACTTATCCTATTTATAGATTTATCCTATTTCCTAATCTTAAAAGAAACCCTATTTAATAATAAGGCCTAATAATAATAAATAGCCAACTATAATTAAAATAACAACTAATAATTAAATATGAATAACTAATAAATTATTCCATCACTTCTTGCTCGCCTCGAGTACACTTTCAGAGGTCTCGGGATTGTATCATATTACTCCTCAAATAAGGGAACGTCAGGGATTAGGTAATGAGTACTTATCCATATATGGTCATTTACACTAAAATAATGAGTCATTTTCTCTCCTGTTCAGATACTTGCAAAAAAAAAAAAAAAAAAACTAGGGAAAAAATATATTTTTAGTCCTTAGATTTGGGGTCTAGTTTTAATTTGGTCCCTAGGTTTCAAAATTGAACACTTTTACCCTAACATTTCAATAATGCTCACCTTTAATCCATGAGATAACAAAATCGTTAGTGAACTAATGTAATGTTGACTAAAATGATGATTAGACTAATTTTAAATTTCAATATATTAACGAAGTGATTATTTTAGTTTTTATGTGAATTTAACTTTTAAAATAAAATAAGTATAAAAGTAAACTTAAAAAATACATAAAGACTAAAAGTGAACATTATTGAAAGGTCGGGATAAAAATGTTGAATTTTAAAATATAGGGACCAAATTGAAACTAGATCCCAAACTTATGAACTAAAAAGTTAATTTTCCAAAAAGCATAACATTTTTTAGTTCCTTAATGTAAGACCAGTCACTTGTGAAATTAATTGTTTTTTTTTCTTCTTTAGTCTAGAGTAATGGGGTTTTTTTAGTTACATTTAATTTTTCAATTTAGTGTTTAACTTCATTTTTAAGTTGGATCTAAACATTTCAGTCTTTGTCTTTTTAAGTTTGGTTAGTTACTACTTTTAACGTTGTTTTTAAATTGTAAGTTAGGCTAATTCTTTGTCTACAAAATTGTTTGTATACTGACATTTTGTAGAATTATTGCAGTTCATTATAGTCATCTATCATCAATTGAAGTTTGGACTAGAGAATGGTCGTTCTAATGACACAGCAGGATTATCAACAATTTTAGATGAATCATGGTTTTCTGCTGATAGTTTCTTATATCATCTATGTAAGGTAGTATCATGATCTTTGAAAACTACTAATTTACTCAAAAGTCGAGTAGATATATATATATAAAAGTTGGCATTTTCAGCTTTCAAGCTTTGTATAAAATTGAGCCTTTTTTTTTTTTTTTTTTTTGTAATCTTATGTTACTGAAATTTACGCTTCCTGTTGCCTAAAATATGAATCGCCATCATACAGGATTTCTTTTCATTGGTGCTAGAAGCTCCGGTTGTTGATGGGGATCTTCTGACATGGGTATGTGAATCAAACTCATTTCATATAATTATTATGTTGTTGATTTAACCATTAATAATATTTATTGAGTTGTAAGAGATGGAACATTATCAAAATCTCCAAAGTTTTTTGACACGGACTATATATCGTTTCCTATTAAAAAAAAAAAAAAAAGAAAATGGAAAGAAGTAACCATAGAAAAATAGAAATACTAGAAATACAAGGAATAATAGGTGTCAAAAAAAAAAGGAAAAATTGCACAAACCACCCCTAAAGTATGAGATTTGTAACAATTGCACTCTTAAACTATTGATTTGATCAATTACACCTCTTAAAGTTTGAAAAGTATTGCAATCTACTTTCAAAATTAAATTTGAATATATTAATGGAGGGTATAATTGTCATATTAAAAAAATGTTTGTTCCTCCTCTTCAACTTCCTCCCTAAAATGAATTAATAAAATAAAAAATATATTATTGTTCTTCACCATCCAAACATTTTAACTATGAAAAATCGCTCAATCAGCTAGAACCCAAAAACAACAACAGTCACTGGACAATTACTTAGAGGAGAAGTAGTAAGAAACTCCTCCGATTGTTGCGTATTGTAGTTTCGACTGTTGTTGAAACTCCACCATTGGAACCAAAACCCCTTCTCTTCATTCTCTAGGACTCTTCTTTTTGTAGCCTTTTATGGGGTCTGGCCGTCTTTTCCGTAAAAATAGCGGAGGTGTGCGTAATATGGTCCGATATTTAAAAAAAAAAAAAGAAGCTATGAACTGAACTTTTTTGTACGGTGGTATGCTTGAACTTGCACATCGAAAGAGCTAATGCGTCAAATTCATGTGTCACAGACAAGGAAACTGAAGGAGCTGTTAGAGAACAGACTGGGCTGGAAATTCCAAAAGAACATTACAACCGATGGAATTTCTTTTGATGAAGATGATGAGGTTAGTCAATATTTTTACATTGAAATAAATAATCTCTCTCTCTCTCTCTCTCTCTCTCTCTTTCTCTCTCATAGAAGAAGCCTATTTACTTATGCAGTTTGCTCCTCTCTCACACAAAAGTCTCTTTACTTTTGCAGTTTGCTCCTGTAGTTGAGATGCTTGACGATTCTTATTTGTCATAAGGTATTGTATATGTCATTATAGAATGGCTAGATAAACACACATTATGGAATGCCAAAATATATGGAGGTATTTGGTTGAGAAGTTATTTTGAGTAGTTAGAAATTTGAGATTTTTGTAATAATTCGTTTGGATGTAGATTTTTATGGAAGAGTTGTAGCAAAAAGTAAGCTTGTTTGGATGTGGGTTTTTTTTAAAAAAATTATCGAAGAGTTTGTTTGGATGTAAATTTGAAATGATGAATTGTTTTGATTAATTAAAAATGAATATTAAAAATAAGTTATTTTGAGTCTTTGGAAATAAATTATTAGAAATGAGTAGTTAGTGTGAGCTTTCAGTACACTACCATTTTGTATAACATTTTTGTACCACATTATTTGAATCGCTAATATTCCTCCTGCATTAGAAGATTTTATATACCTGTTCGATTTCACTCTTATTTTGTACTATATGTTGGAAAAATATTAGGATTTTGATTCGTTTGATTCGATTATTTTTTTTCTACCATATGTCCATTTTCATTTTTTTCCTTCCAAAAATGGTATTGATGCCGTCGATTTTAAGGGCTGTAATTTATTTGAGAGAATATTTTATTTTTGCATTTAAATGTCTATTAATTTTGGTCTCACATTTCTTTCACGTTTTTTGGGATAAGAAACCTTTTCAGATGAGATAATGGATCTCTTGTAGTAAAGTAAATAATCATAATTATATAATAATGAAAAGGAGTGATAAGTTTACACCAAGATATAACATGAAGAGTAATGGTGTACTATTGTTTTCAAATAAATGAGGGGTCAATACTAATTATTAGGATCGAACTTGTAACTATGATGTTGAACTAAAATATTACCAAACAATGAAATCAACACGTTACTAACTATTTCAATAATAAGATAGGTGGATTGAAATCTTTTGTCAATTATAGTTTGTATTGAAGGGGTTAGTGATGTGTTAATTTCATTGTTTGGTTCAAATCAGTATTTGACTCATTTATATTGAGAGTTGTAGTGCCTTCTATGAAGAAGTTTAATGTTAATTTTTAAACTTTGAAATTTGTTCCATTTCAGTTTGTGAACTTAAAAAGAAAACTTAAAATTGGTTTTTAAAATTGTTTTGTTTATTTTTCTTTAAAACATTTTACCATTTTCCTCTATAAATTTTAAAAATATGTTCACATTTTATCTTCAATTGTATTAGAATTAATAATAATATTGAACCAATTTTGATTAATATTAACTTCAAATTTACTATAAGAACCAATTAATTTTTTAAAGTATAAATATTAAAATTAGACTTTTAAAATGTTAGAGATAAATTAAACAAATTGCGAAATTCAAAGATTAAAGTTGAACTTCAAAAGCTCGAAGACCAAAATGGGATAAATATCAAAATTCATGGGCCAAGATGGTATTCTATCTAAAGAAAATCAATCCACCAAATCCCAAGAACTAATATGAAAATTGAAAATCCATTTTTCTTCCAACTTTCAAATTAGAATTTACCTTGATCTTGTTTTTTTTTTCCTTTTTTTATTTTTCTTTTTTTAAAGTAGAAAGTTCAAAATGAAACCAACTTTAAATTTTTTGGACTAAAATTAAACTTATAAAATTTTAAAGATTAAAATTAGAATTTTGAAATTCAGGTTTTAAAATAAAACAAATCTCAAAATTCAATGACCAAAATAGTATTTTTACCCTTCTTTTTAATCTGAGCAATATTTGTATCTATTTATTATTGAAACAAAAATAAATTTAAATAATCTATAACATTTAATTTTTATTTATAATCTAAATAAAGATTAAAAAATAATTATAATCTACCATAAATTGAGAAGTACGGAATTTATTTTGTTTGTTATAAAAACAAGATTGAGCTTTTTTTACTCATCCAAAATTAATTCTTTCCACTAAGCTGCAGGGAGTAGGATAAATACTTGACCAATTTGAATCAGACGTGGGTCAACATCAAAACAAAACCGAAAACAGAAGGGGTCAAGATCAAAACCTATTTGAATCAGAATAGTGCAATACTATACTACCTATGACTATTTCCTAAAATCACTAGCATATTCTGGATATCAAGCAAGCATATCCTCTTATATAAACCGAAAACATACCCTCTTATATGAACCGAAAGAGTTGGTAGTGTATCGGCTTAGTTGATTGATTGTAATCCAATTCAACTCAATGATCATGGTGCGATCCTGAAAATCAGCATTTGACTCTCATCTTATTTGAGAGCAATACTACCCTCGATATAGGGTTTGTGCCCCTTCTCCAATTTGAACTCAAAAAAATATCCTTTGATATGAGGAAAAAATAGAGAAAGACTTCAAGAAGATGGAGATTGTTAAAGAACATATGTGATGCAGGAGTTTATTAGTTTAATGACCTTTATTTTAATTTCACTATCTTAGTTAGGTTTCCTTATATGCCTATATATACATATGAAATCATTCTATTATTCTAATCAGATATAGAGTATTCTCCTCATTTCAGTTTACAGAGATGAGCCATAGCCAGAAGAATTCTGATAAACTAAATAGTTACGCTTAAAATTAAGAACACAAGCCAATCAATTTATATGAACATTAAGCCAAGAATCTAAATTAACATATAACTTTTAAATTCATAAATGAGAGCAAGAAATGTATACTTATCGCTTTTGTGCTTTCCTTCGTCTAGACTGTGCTTTCTGCCACTTCTTTTGAGGAACCAGTTTGCTTTTTGGTTTCAACTTCAATTCTTGTGAAAACTTAAAATTTGGATCTCTCATGCGTGTTTGTATATCCTTGAAGAACTGCATATTCAATTTCTTCTGCCCTCCCTGTCTGAGTTCTGCATATTCAGGTCCTGAGACTATGTTTTCAAATGCTCCTATTAAGATATCTATATCACTCATGACCTCCCACACATTCGTATAACGACCATCCGGCCCTTTCTTCAACTTCTTCAAGGCGTTCTCGACTGCGAGTTTCCTGGCTTGTTTTCCAGGGGATAACTCTTCTGGTTCTTGTTCAGCTTTCAAGAGTTCTGAAATTGTTCTGTACTTGGATGTTTCCTCAAATTCAAATAGCCTATCTATGTATTTGTCGCTTCTTTCATTGGGGTAGGCCTCCGTAGGAATATCGTCGTCGTCGTCACCTTCGCTACCGGTCCACAAGGTCTTCTCTTCATCGCTTCCTGACCAAACACTCCATAGTTCATCACTGTCATCAGCATCAATCAAGTCAGAGTGTTCTTTTGCCTGCTGCCTTACCTTTCTTATCTCATCTTCGAGACTGTCTTTTTTACTTTCTTTATTGTTTGTCTCATCTTCACTGTCTATCCATAAAGTAGATTCTTCTTCATTCATCTGTTTTTCCCAGGCTTTACGAAATTCCTTGTCCCCAGGCTTTACTTTTCCAAAGAGGTCATAATGTTTGCGCTCACCACGACTATATGATCTTTCTGCTGCAAAATATACGAACACAGCAGATTCTCATAAGCAAAAACACAAGCACGAGTCCTTTACTGCAGATTACTAACGTTTAAAAATGAAAAATCATATATGTTCAAACAATTTAATGCTTACAAGTATAATGCTTCTATGACAGATATTCAATATTTTCCTATACTTTTCTGTATTATTGTTGTTCTACACATCCAAGTCCAAACATGGTGTCAATGACATCACACGCTGTAATCCAGAAGTGTCCCCTTTTCAACCATTATAGTCACTCTACCCTCCTTGCTAATTGGAAGGGTCTCTTGTAATCTCTCCCCATGGAGTTCTCCCTTTCTTTTATAATTTAATGTATCAATGAAATTGTTTCTTATCCGAAAAAACAAATCCATAAGTGTCCCAGAAGACTTGGCCCTCTCAATTTCAGTACTTCATAAGTGTAACTGACGTAATGTGTGTATTTAATATCCGAAGACTAGTATCTCCTTCCGAGCTTTGTAGCACCAATTTTCTAAATGGCGTCCGACTAAATTTGGGCCAAGCTATCACTTCCCATACTCGCATGGTTTTAGAGTAGTAAATATGATAAATCATAACATTTCTCATCACAATATTTTGTAGAGTTGCCAGTTTGCATTAATCATGCTTGCTTTCAAACACAAGTAGCTAATAGTTTTCCTATGACTTTTTACTATCGTCCGATTATTATCGAGACCTTTGCTTCATTTCAATATGTATTGATGGAGGCTAACTTGCCATTTTTTGGAGTATTTTGCTCAGAAGAATGAAAGAAGTTCTAGAAATGATGAGGGCCTTGGGGAAGGTTTGATCTTCGCTACAATACTACACCCCTTTTTCCAAGGAGCTTTTGTAATAATCTGTAAAGTACCAACCTAAGGGTCTATTAGTAATAAGGGGTATTAGTAGGGGCTTATGGGTATTTAGTCAAGTAGTTAGTATATGAGTTTGTTATAAATATAGTGCAAGGGTTGAGAAGTTATCAAAATGTATCTTGGAAGTTAGGGCTTGAGTTAGTATGCTCAAGAAGGGGTTCTACCTAAGGTTTGCATTGTATTACCAATATTTTCATCAACAAAACTCAGAATTTATTGTTGTAGGTTGGTATCCTTACATTATCCTTTACCTATCAATATCATTCTTATTGATTAGAGCCCTAGTTTAAGTGTTATACCTTAGTTCCCTTCCTATTTGGCTTGTCTTTACTCAATGAAAGCTTGAATTTCAACCCATGTTAATATTTTTCTGTCTCAAAATGCAAAGGGCCGGCCACCATACAGAAAATACACAAATTATTATCATCAAAGAAGAAGTCTAGTAAACCATCCCATTTTCCCCACTAATTGAAAAAGTAAACACAAAAACAAGCAAAAGACATAAAACCTAAACAAGAAAAGAGTAACAGCACAACTCCACAACAAGCATGGATATCAAGCCAAGAGTTCAATCACCAAGCCTAAACTGCTGAAGCTCAATGAAAATTCTACAAGTACCCATCAACAGCTTCTTTTAGGACTTTTAACAAACAGTTAATGTTCACTCCAAACTATGACCAAACATTGCCACTCCACTATAACCAATCAACATAACATCCAAATTTCACAACAAACACCACCCCCATTCACCAATCAGCTCCATAACAAAGCCAACAACTACACAAAAAAATTTATGAAATTCAAGTTGCAAAATTTGAGCAACCAAGTACTTGCCTTGGAAATTTGGCCGAAACCCAAAATCAACCCAAGTTCTTGAACTTTTTGAATCCAAGACGGGTAGCAATCTGAAGAACGCAATTACGACTATCGATTAGATTTTTTTTTGCTGTCATAAAGTTTTGGAATCGATATTGAACAAAAACCCAATACATAAATTAAGAGGGAAGAACATGAAAATAGAGTAATTTAATTAAGAATATGAGATTAAAGAAAATGGTGGAGAAGAGGACTGGCCTTGAAGAAGATGAGTGCAGAACAGAGTGAAGAAATGCAAGGCGGGAACGGAGTCTACAAGCCATCATTTTTCTAACTCCAACTGGAATTTTCTCAACGGCATTCGGAACTATTATACTCTTTTTCCTTTTTCATTCCATCAGCTGAATCTCTATTTTATGTTTAGTATAAATTCTTTAAATTAATATGGGGTGGTATAGGACTTTTTGAAGGTAAGAATTTTTTTTTTTTTTTTTAATATTTATTATTTTCTTTTATTTTTAATAATTCAAATTAGGGAGGAGAACAACAAATCCAATTAGAGTATATCATTACTCTCAAATAAGATGAGGGCAAAATACCAATTTTTAAAAATGAATTTGTAAACGTGAAATTAAACTAGATTACAATAAAGTTAATGCACCGCCAACCTTTTCATTTACTATAAGAAGTTATCTCTCATACCATCAATATTGACACATGAATATCTAACTTTTGCATATTTAATTCACAAATAATCAGATAATGATCATTTTTTAGATTTTATCAAACCATAAATTATAAAATCTAAATTCCAACTAGTTCATAAGAATTAAACTCCAACTTTCTTCCCAACATAAAATCAAATTTATGATTTACCTACTAATATTACCTAACATGTTACAAAATAAAGTACATAGAGACCCTTATTTCTCAAAAACAGATAATTACAAATGGTTACAAAATTAAAAGTCTAGGAACAAAAACATACTTCCAATTATTATTTTTAACATAAAAAGCCAATACTTGCAAATCAATCAATATTCAAAGATCCCATGCCAAAAAAAACATAGCTCTTCGTACTATTTACGTCCTAGTTCAAAATCCTCCTTTTAAATCTGGTTAAATTAAAAAATAAATAAATAAACAAATAAAGATTAGATATTAATATGACAACACTATGTGCCAATAATGTCATCGTTCTCAAATTTGTTCACCTAGATTACATCTAAATATCACCATATGCAAAAAAATATTTGCATTCATCAAATTTCTTCAACTAGAAAAATGTTTACTTTCATCAAATTTCTTTATCTTTTTCCCTTGCATGCCATTCCAAAAAGCACCTGCACTAAAAACTTTCTTTCCAGGTAATTGAACTTCCAATACCTGTTGAAATTACCAAAATACCATAGTTAAAATGTTTGCACAAGATAGTAGTAATTCAATTTTATTCTAGGAAAAATAAATGTGATGTTGCATATTTAGGAGAACAAGGCAGAAGATGCAACATGATTAACAAAGTGAAAAATGCAGATGTTCTTTAGTAAAACATGGAGGTATTTTGAAGGGCAAAAGAATTGTGAAGAAAAGCTATAAAGGCAACCTTTTGCAATTTATGGTTTGGAAGCAAATATTAAGACTTTAAGGGTGATACTAGGGAGTGGGTGGATGTGTTCTTGATAATGTAAAATGTGTAGATTATTCTTGGTGGGTTTCTTTAGTTAAAAAAAAATGTAATCAAGGAACTGTGGGTGGACTGTGAAACTTCTATTTTGGGAGGTTTGTGAGGCTTGATGCGAGTTGGCTCTAGTCCTACTAATCTTGAGGGCCCTCTCGCACCACTCCAGGCTTGAACTCGGGAGACATCAAGAGTTTTTTTTAATTAAGTTTACTCAAAGGTTCAAACACATGAGAAAAATGCCTACAAAAATATATGAAAGAATGCCCACCAAAGGCGGAGGTCACCTATAGAGGAAGGGCCACCACCACCAATCCAACAAAATAATTGTTGAATTATGTTAAACCACCGACCAATCCAAAAGTCTAAACTGATGGATTGAAGTAAATTTAATTATATCAACCAACACTCCCCCTCACTTGCAAGCTTTGAAATTTGAAAAATGTCCTACAAGTGGAATTTAAGTTTAATTGGGGTGGAAACGACTTGGCAGAGATTTGAACTCATGACCTCCTCCTCTAATACCATGTTGAATTATGTTAAACCTCTAATCAATCCAAAAGCCTAAACTGATGAATTGGGGTAAATTTAATTATATCAACCAACAATAATAACTAACAAATAATTACAAAACAAATTAACCACCAAAGACATTAAATTTAACAAGAAACCACACATCTCTTGCAAACCTCTAAAGTTTGTATTCCTCTTCTCCAAAAGACTAGACCAAACAGACCACACCCTGCCAGTGATCTGAATGCAAGTGATCTAAAAACAAAACATCCAGCTCTATAATAAACATGATTATACACAACATCCATACAAACATAAAATAACAACGAAACAAAATGGAACCAACCTCAAGTGCGGTGCGCCCCCCACATGGAAACACCAAAGCATCCTTGACAAAGCGGATACCGTCTCCTTGAGTCTCCTCCTGATGACTACAATTGATGCAAACCCTTGTAGTAATGATTTTAAATTCTAAGATATTTTCGCAACCGCTTTTCTCATCAGCAACGACAACCTTAGCCCTTGTTCCAGGCCATCCTGCAAATGCACGAACCTAGAAGAGATGCATGTTTTAACTGCAAAGCTGAACAAAAAGAAAAGCAGAATTACCTTGTTGTGTAAGACATGTGCCTCTTGATCAAATGACAGCCAGGCCTCATCAGGAGCTATCTGCATAATAACAAGAGCCAGATTCCAAAAAAACTTAAAAAGTAGAATTGAAGGTATATATACTTAGATTTTTTTAATAACCAAGGTGTTGTCGACGCCACTCCTATCGTCATTTATGCTTATGGCCTATGCCCACTAATCTTCAGAGCTACTTCTACTACCTTAAGACCAACCTTAGGAGAAGACGACGATTTTAAATTATGAAGTTCTCAACCTGAAACTTGAATCCACAAGCTTGAAGCCTTTCTTGTGATTTGAGATTATTTTTATTGATCTTTTATTTTTCTTCTTTGATATCCATGTGTGTCTAGATTAGCTTATGCGTAAGTAACGGAACAACCCACCAAATCCATAGAAAATTAGTTTCTAGGTAGGTGACCATCATAGATTGAACTCATAACCTTTTGGTTCACCAAAACCTTAAACACTAGGCCAACCCTACCCAACCCTCGATGGTTTCTGATTGTTCTTTTGATATAACTAAGAAATTGATACTTATAGCTCATGGACTTCTAGCTTTTGCAACTGTTAAAATAGAAGAATAGGGAATTTTTGTTACTAAATATTAAACGGTCAAGTGAGTAATTATTGTGCCATTTTTCATTTTTAAAGCATATAACAAGTTAACAACCAAAATTCACTCTTTTCATTTTATTATATATTTAATTATTTATCATGGAAAACCTCAACTAAGGATACCTTTGGGGCCAAGGTAACTTTAGAGTCATCTTGAGGTTGCGCCTTCTTCGCAGCAGATCCATCAAGTATAGAAGGAAGTTCCCGAATCAAAAGTTTAGAGCCTGTGCATGTAAGTGGAAAAAGTAAGCAGGTAAGAAGTTTCCTCTATCCACTGTTTCCAGTTTTATACTTTTGTTCTCTTAGTGCTACTTTAAACCTTATCAAGTAGTTCATTAAGACTACCTATGTAACTGAAAGTTTGTAAAATAGAACTATTTCTTATAATGTTTCTTCAACTGAGTTTAATTTATTTCATTCTAAAAGCCAAACAACTTCAAAAGTTATACATTTTTGGTATTGTGGTTTTATTTATGTTATCAAAGGTAATTGTATTTGATCAACGTCACTTTTTACAGTACAGATGAAACTAAGAAGTTCCAATATGCTTTGAATAAAAGAAAAGACAGACTTAGAGACAGCATCCAAGGTCAATCGAAGTTCATGACAGACACTGAATGCCTACCTTCTAAAAATAGCAATGCGAGTAAATCGGGTGCCTGCTAGCAAATTGAATCAAGATTAGTAAAGAAATGCTAAAGTGAACTCCCATCTTTAAAAATTTAAAAGGTAACAGAAGTTAAATCTGTTGAGATAAATATGCAAAATGAGACTTTACAAAGATCACAGTACAAGAAATTTCATGAAAAACATACACCTTAATCTGCTCATCAACTTCAAATTTTTCAGAAGCAATGACAGGTCCAGCATCCAATGCACGAACTGTGAATGCTAGCGATACACCAGTTTCCTTAACACCATCCTAAAAGTTGGTGGACATTTTTTTACAGCTACTAGAAGATATTGATAATGAATTCAATGTAGAGTGTACTGAATATCAATAACCTATGAGCAACCTGCAATGCCCTCTGAACAGGGGCAGCACCACGATATAATGGCAACAGACTTGGGTGAATATTGACTGTCCCTGAGGAATCATAATCACAAAAGAAACTATTTAAACAACTCCAATAGGGAGGAGAAAAAAACTCCCAAACTTGACCCAGTTCTCTGTCCATCTCATAAAATATTATTCTACTCCCCTCTTGTTCGAGCCGGTATTTCCAATGTCAAGAGCTTTTTTTAATTAAGATATCAACAAGAAATAAATGGTTTACCTAATGCTGGAATATTGAGAAATTTGGTCGGTAAGATATTCCCATATGCTGCTGTAATACATAGTTCTGGTTGCAAGGCCTTCAAGGTGCTCAAAAACATGTCCTGTAGAAAAATAAGAAGAAAAAGAGGCACATGAGTTTAAAAGAAATCGTTAGAGAGAGTATTGCCGAAGGTTCAGAAGTTTGATGTATTGTCTTATTGTAACGAAACGAAGTGTACAAACTTTCACCATTAACCATATGCAAAAATGAGAATATATAAAATGGGTCATACGAAAAATAGAAATAGGCTATCCTTGAGAGTATTACTGCAGAATGCACAGAGAGATCACTGAGACAAGTTTGATAAAAAAGTTGTAGATCTCTCTTCCACAAATTGAAAGAATAAAAACAAGCAACAACCATTGTTGAATGAACTGCCATCCACCACATCTTTTCGACTTCATAAAATAAGTTATTGTTCACTAAAACATGCAAGTTCTTCATAGCAAAAGCTAAACTTGATGCCCAGTATTGTACACTTGCACACTCTCACACCATGCTAATATTTTAGAATTCTACATATTTTCAAAATTCAGCTGTTTCTTTCATCATGGCAAGAAGAACAAAAAATAATACGATCTATAATAACTTCATGGCGAATTATGTTAAACTACCAATCAACCCAAAAGCTTAAGCTAATGGGTTGGGGTAAATTTAATTATATCAACCAACACTCTCCCTCAATTGTAGGTTTTGAAATTTAAGAAATACCCTACAAGTGGACTTTAATTTTAATTGGAGATGAAATGACTTGGCAGGGGCTCGAACTCAGGACTTCCTGCTTTGATATAATGTCGAATTATGTTAAACTACCAATCAACCCAAAAGATTAAGCTGATGAGTTGGAGTAAATTTAATTATATCAACCAACACTTCACCTCAAAGAAAAAGTAATATTACCTCTCCAGCCTTTTCAGGTGTAAGAATAAGGTCAGAAGAGAAGCCCTTCTCAAGGGCATATTGCGCAACTGGAGAAGGCATCATCTTTCTCCCTCTATCCCTTCTAGAAGATGGCTGAGTAACAATAGCTGCAACCTAAATGGTTTAACGTTAGTCATATCAGAAACACAAACTTGTAATCTAAGATAATACCACAACTTATTTTCTGTAATAAGAAAAAGTTGACCTTCCAACTGAAAAAAAGTAAATAAGAGGTAGAACAATATATACATGACATTAATAGCAGAAAGTGTTGGTTGACATTAATAGCAGGACCATATTTTTGCTACTTGTCCATTTTCTAGGACCTTCTGCAATTATTTTTTAGAGGCATTCAGCTGGAGCACTCCTCTCTCCATGGATTCCAAGCTGCTTCTTATTGCTACTCTGGAGGGCCATCCTTTTAAAAATAAAGCTAAAATTGTATTGGAATGCTTCATTAAATCTTTATTTTAGTCTATCTGGTTGGAGAGAAATGAAAGGATCTTTCATGATAAAGAGTCTCCTTTTTGGTTGGTTATGGATAGAGTTACTTATTTGGTAGTGTACTGGCTACAAAACTCTTCCTTATTTTCTGATTATGATTTTTCTGCCCTCCTTGTTAATTGGAGAGGTCTTTTGTAATGCCTTTATGGCTTAATTTCATCCATCAATGAAATTGTTTCTTATCCAAAAAAAAAAAAAAAAAAATTAATAGCAGAAAGTTATCCTTTATATTAATCATTAAAGGCTTGCAATGAAGATGCTAAGCACTAGTCCAAAATACCTTCGAAATATAAAGGACAGTCAATACTCATAAATTCTATACCTCCCAGACTTCAAGTTCAACAATAACTTCTCAACAGTTGAGCAGCAATAAACATCAGACATAAGTAGCTTAATGAACTTAATCATTCAACAGATAACTTGAACTTAATCAACTACATAAAGTAGCTTAATGGAAAATCTCAACCATCATAAAGTGACCTAGTGGTCAAGAAAGTATTAAGTAACTAAGAGGTGATGGGTTCCATGCTTAGTGGCATACCCAGAGATTAATTCCTATGATAACTAAGAGGTGAGGTGCGCATAAGCTGGTCCAGACCTGACAGTCACACGGTATTGATTCTCAATAAATCCAAAAACAGACTGAACACCAATCCTTGTTAAATTGGGTTTATCACATTGAAAGTGGATCGTTTTGGAATGGTAGATCATTCTTTGACTTACATTCTTTTTTAAGTCAACAATTGCAGGGGCGGGGACCGAAACACATACTTCGGGATAGAAATTAGTGTCTCATCCATTGAGCTAAACTCGGATTGGCATTATTTTAATTACATTATATAAAAACAGCCTCCTCTATAAATCCACACTGAGAATTACAACAACACTGAATAAAACATTCCGAGTACCAGCAGCAGAAGAAACTACACAACCAAGCCAAAAATAGAAAGAATATCAAAATGCGCGTTTCTAAAAATAACCCAAATCCAAAAAATCTCAGGAATGAGAAAAGAGTGAAATCGAAGATTAGGTTAGATGAGTACCTCAAAATCTGCATCTGCGGCAGAAGATGCGTTAAAAAGAGCATCAAGAACTGCAGTTGAGACCTAGGTAAAAAGGCATTTCTTCCATTACGCAAAGAAAAGGAGAATTGGAAGAAATGTAGAGAGAAAGAGAGAGAACCTGAGGAGAACCCAAGAAAACGAGGGGCTTCTTCTTGGAGAAAACGGAAGAAGGAGAAACAGCAGAGTGTAAACAGCAAAAGCGGCGAAACATGAGCGAAGAAGAAGCCATTGCCGGATTTGGAGCTTCGGCTTCGTCTTTGTTTTAAGTTTAATTTTTATCCACTTTTCACTTTTCAATCAGCCATGGAAAAGGGAACTCAGATACTCACAAATGTAAAAATCCTACTTCTCTCGATTTTCCAACGTCCTTTTTTCTTTTCTTTTTTTTTTTCTTGTTTTGGTTTATTCACAAGTTTGGTACCAAGAGCTAGGTTCCTAAATTTGTATGTGTTAGGATGAGGTTGAGCTATTTTAATTATTTCGGAGTAAAATTGAGAATTTTGTAATAATTCGTTTGAATTTAATTTTTTTTTATGGAGAAGTTGTATTAAAAAATTATTTGGATGTAAATTTTTTATTTGTAGATGAATTAGAGATAATAAATTATTAAAAATAAGTAGTTAAAAATTAATTGTTTTGAATAATTTAAATGAATTATTATAAATTAGTGATTAAAAATGAGAAGTTATTATAACGGTTAGAAATGCATAATTAAAAATGAGCGGTTAAAAATTAGAAGTTATTTTAAGTAGTTAGTAATGAAGAGTTGATTTGAGTTGTTATAATAACTCATTTTGATATAATTTTTTTAAAAGTAGTTAATAAATGCTTAATGTAAATTTTCTTTAAATTGACAAACAAACACCGGCTAAGTTCTAAATATTTTTTTTTTATTATCTTATATATGTGTGAACCGGATTTAAGAGTATTTTTATCAGTCATATCCTATCATATTTATTGGCCATCATAATATGAATTCTTAAATTGGTGTTAGAATTAAAAGTATCTTTTGGTCGTTTTAAAAAAAAGACTTTAATTATAGACAAACATTTATGTCAATTAAATTGTTGTGTTATCTATAGTTGCATATAAACTTAAAAAATGGAAGAACTATAATATTCCACTAAACAAAGAATCAAATCACTAACCCTTTTGTGAGTCTACATTTTATTATTTGGTAGGTGGCCACCATGATTGAACTCGTCAACTTAAGCATCTTAAGACTCTCTTTGATGACTCGAGGCACTCCACTATGATTTAGTCTCCTAAGAAAAAGTACAAACCTATTGTTCAACAATGAGGTTAGGTAGAGACCAATTACATATCTCAATTGGAGTGCAAATACAAAAGACTTAATCGATTTACAATCTCCAACAACAAAGAAACGTAACCATGGAGATAGATATTATCGAAGGCTTTGTGTGTACATATCAAAAGATACC
>JBBMKA010000021.1:10876490-10888269 GCA_037833695.1 Sechiopsis laciniata | reverse complement strand
AATCTCCAACAACAAAGAAACGTAACCATGGAGATAGATATTATCGAAGGCTTTGTGTGTACATATCAAAAGATACCACTTTTATGATGTCGTTCAATAGCATATAAGGATGTCGCTGGAGTTGTGTGAATGTGCTGGAATAAGGAAATCAAGTAGCAACGGGGAATAAACTAGAGAAGAAGACACGAGTCATTTGGCGCTCAACGAAGCCGATTGACCTTATTTAGAAGGTGCAGTGCAGTTTTAAAGAATACTTTTAACAAAAATCAAGGCATCAACGACTTAAATATTTATGAGTAAAGTTAAGTTATATATATTTTTTTTATATCGGTGACTGCTTGGACCAACCTAACTTATATTTTTTAAAACCAAATCAAAATTTGAAAGATAAAAAAAGTTCAAATACTTATTTTAGTTTATGAATTTGAGTAAGTACAAAATTTAAATTTCAAAAAACAAAAATGAAAAATCTAAATGTAGTGACATATGTGATATATTAATAATCATCTACTTAAAAAAACAGAAAGGAAATTACATCATTATAAAATCCCATAAACTATGGGATTTTATGCCTACCTTTCAAATGTCCGATCGGTTTATATTCACACAACAAAAAACACGAAAGCAAATCACAAAATATGCAAAGGTTAGGCAACCAAAATCACAGACAAGCCAACAGGATTGGATTCGGTTTTTACTTTGTGCGTGCAGGCCAAATGCATACTTCCAAGATTATTTGAGCAGAAGATTCAAGGAAGTCATTGGGAATCAAAAGGGATCCCTTTGATGAAGGAGGAACTTCAACCCGATTTCGAATTTTCTTTGCTATCGATTGTGAGCGATGAACATGCTCCTCGGCTTCTACTTTGATTCATCTTTCTCTCCTTGAAGAATGTAATAGTCATTATCAGTATTGAAGCACACTGTAAATTTGGAATCACATGAAAAACTTTTGGCGAAGTTTTTGTGCTTTTGGGTGAGGTGTGAGGATAACTGTCTAGATGAACCAACAAATGAGCAATCGGAACACGGGCATGAGAATGGTTCGTACACACACGATGACTCATGGTCATTCATCTTGTTCCAAAATACTTTCCTTATGCATCCATATTTCGAGTTTCGACAATTCACTTTGATTGATTCCAAAATCTTTTCGATTGGTATGCAACGCATGTCACCAATTTCCAAACTGCAGCTAGCGCATTTGTTGCGAGCTTTGGTACAGCAGCTAGAGCAAGAAATATGCCCATTCTTACACTAATTCATCCAACAACCCACATTTCATCAGAATAACAAATAAGATAATACTATGTATACAAATGCAAGAGAATGGGTATTTTCATTCGTAGTTCTTAACTCTTTAAAAGAAGAAAATGCAATAATCCACAAATGATTCACATCACACATATTCACCACAATTTCAGCTACCCCGCCCCAGAGTTGAATTAAGTGGTTAGATGCTACTGGATTCTACCCAATTTTGGCATAGACAGTTGATGAAAATATCAAACAAACATGTTTTTGGTTTTAACATGTACTTTGCGATAAAGAAACAAGATAAACACAATTATTATCGATAATTGTAAGTGTTTGAGTCAGCTTACCGATTATTTTCGGTTGACAACATTTAACATTTGATTTCTAAATAGATTACTATAGATTAAATTTATAACCTCAACAGAGTCACCAGATTTATTTTATTTTTTTTTTTTTATATCTGTGACTGTTTGGACTAAGCTTTTGCGCACCTCGACTAATGTCACGGAACATACCGGCCGTCTGACCCTACAACATTTGGATGCCAAGGAAACTCATAGGAAATTAATTCCTAAGTAGATGGCAACCATGGATTGAACTCATCACCTTATGTATTCCAAGACCCTCTTTGACCAATTGAGCCACTCCATGATAGTTAATAACAATCTAAGATATAAACTTAATTTCAAGAACTTATCCAAAATAACTTTATCTAAACAAGAACATCAATAGCACAGTCCATAATGGGGGAACAGAAATCAACCCAACAACACTAGAATTGAAATCATGACAACCTAAGAATAAAAAACAGAAACGAAAACATAAAAAGAGATTGGAGAGGTTAATTAACCTGAAAGATAGGCGGAGACAAGGGCTCGAAGCAAATATAGCAATCAAGGAGTTCAGGATCGGTTAGTATTAGATTAGATTAATGGGCTCCCTTTTCTCTCTGACATGGGGGACTGATTTCGTTTGCCTTTTCTTTGCTTTCTTCTTCTCCCAAACTCAAACAAAGAGATTGTTGGCCGGAATCTGGTTCCGAAGAAGAAGGCGGGAGGAGAAGAGACATTGAGAGAAGCCTTTTACGGCTTCGGCGGTGAAGGCCACGTCGCAGTTCTATGACATTCAGAAGGGACATATTTCAGTCTGACGGGACAACTCCTAAAAAGGATTATCTCTAGAAGCTATTTCGATGAAAAGTTTAGTCAAGGAGTTAACGTGAAATTGACAATTATAAGGAAAATTTTTGTAAAATGTGATTTTTTTTTTTTTTTTTACAGAAGTTATGTACAACTACTCGTTTAGATGTAAATGTAAAATAAGTGGTTAGAAATAAATTATTTTAAAAAATTAAAAATAAAATGATTAATATTGATGAATTATTTTAAATAGTTATAAATAAATTATTATAAACGAAAAATTATTTTGAATAATAAAAATAAGAAATTATTTCTCACAATTACAAAAAGTTTGGGTATAATTTTTTAAGAACTAGTTAATAATTAATTACTTTAAATCCTAGACAAACACTCCTGATCTTTCCTACCATATCCCAAATATATAAGACTAGTTAATATTTTTTTGTAAAAGAGTTAATTAGGGACTAAAATGAAGCACAAATCAAAGTCGAGAGATTAAAATTAGACATTTGAAATTTTAGGAATCAAAACAGAACAAAAATCATAGTTAAAGGACTAAAATTGGATATTTAAAAATCGAAGAATCAAAATGAAACAAAGATGAAAGTCGAGGCACCAAAATAATATTTTAACCTATTTTTATTTAAAATTAAAGTCTAAAAACAGAGTGAATAAACAATTTCAAAAAATAAAGTAAACAGGGCGGGGATACCCTGGAAACAATTTTTTTTTTTTTTTTTCTTTTTGCTCCCTCTTTATTCATAGACAGCAAAAACACCAAAACCTCTTACAATAACACAAACATGCAAATATTTGGCAACCAAGATCACAAACCAGGCAACATGATAGGGGATTCATGTTCTCACTTTTGTCGTACAGGCCAAATGCGTAACGCAAAGGTTATTCGGGATGAAGATTCAAAGAAGCCATTTGGAATCAAAAGAGATCCTTCTGAAGGGGGAGGAACGACAACCCGAGTTCGGATCTCCTTTGTGGTTGATTTTGAACAAAGAACACGCTCCCCAGCTTCTACTTTAATTTCATAGTAAAACTTTCTCTTCGACAACGAACATCCAATCCTACTTACAATTGCCGCACTCCCAAATCGTTCGGACGTACAAGAGAGGAGGAACAAACATTCATCTTTCACTTCTTGAAGAAGACAATAAACCTGATTACTGTTGAAGCACATTATGAATTCAGAATCGTATGAAAAGCTTTGGGCCGAGTATTTGTGCTTTTTGGTGAAATGAGAGGATAGCTGTCCAGATGAACCAACAAACGAGCAATCTGATAAAGGGCACACACATGGTTCATATACGCAGGATGACTCGTGCTCCTTCGTCTTGTTCCAATATATTGTCTTTTTGCATCCATATTTTGAGTTTCCACAATTCACTTTGATCGATTCCAAAAGCTGTTCGATCGGTCGGCAACGCATGTCGCCAATTTCCAAACCACAGCTAGCACATTTGTTGTGAGCTTTGGAGCAGCAGCTAGAGCAAGAAATATGCCCATTCTTACACTAATTCATCCAACAACCCAAATTTCAACATCAAAGCGGACACAAATAACAAATAAGACAATATTATGCATAGAAATGCAAGAATGGGCACTTTCATTTTCATTCATCCCTTTCAAGTTCTTGATTCTGAAAAAAGAAGAAAACCCAATAGTCCATAAAAAAATTCACAGCATATATTAATCACAACTTCAGCCATCTGTCCCGGAAGTTTATTTAAGTGGTTAGGTGCTGCTGGATTAAACTCAAATTTGGCATAACAAGTTGAAGAAAATATCAAATAAACATGTTTGGGTTCTAACATGTACTATGGGATAAAGTAACAAGATGAACACGACTAATCTTAAGAATATTTCATGCCTAGGGACGGGTGTGGTTACCCTTGTTTTAAAAAAAAATCTTAAGAATATTTCATTTCAATTTAATCTTAAGAATAGTTTATGCCTGTATGGAATAATCTCAAGCAGGTGAAGAAGAAAAGAAAAGTTAATTGTACCCAACTACCAAGTAACAGAGGCAGGTTGTAGGTAAACTGGTGAAGAATGGTTACTTACAAGGCTAAATTAATATTCTAATCCCTCGTGGTTGATTTCGGCTTGGTTTCAACTTGATGCCTATAATTTGAACTTAGCTTCAAGTTGCCCAATGCTCATCTCAGAACTGTGTTTTGGTCTCAGTTTCAGTTTCATTCCCTTTTTTTTATGACTTGAGAATGTGGAGCAATGCTCCTCTAAACCCGGGACACCACTGGTTCGTTCCTAAACAGTGGCACCGGAATATATCGTAAGAATGTAAGCGAAATTGGGGGTGGTCGCCTGGAAAATTAATTTCCACAGCCGCATCGAACTTGGGACCTTGAAGGGAGCACGCCACCAAACACAGGCGCTCGACCACTGCGTCGCTCCTAGGGGACTAGTTTCATTCAATGATTTCAAAAGCTTCCATTAGAGCATGTAGTCTTAATCTCTGATACAATTAACTAACAGAACCAAGCCAATAGAGTACACTAGCTCATTATCACATAAATAGATTGTCATGGGTTCAATACCAGTCAGTTTGTTAGGTTAGACAAAATTGTAAAATTAGCACAAACCGATAGCCAAATAAAGTACACTACCTCAGTTTAAATAGATATCATGCGATGTGTTCAATATGATAACCACTTGCAAATTGTAAGGTTTGACCAAATTGAAACGATCTCCAAACTAAACCCAAGCCTTAAGAAGAAAGCCACACATCTACCAGCATCAAATCAATATGGAGTTGCAGATAACAAGAGTTGAGCACAAAATAAAAGGAAAGCGTTACAGCACAGCTTAAGATTGCATTTTGAATTTCAACAACCTACACAACAATAACTCCATCCTATCAAGAACTTCAAAAGCCTAGTGGTCAAAACATAATTGATGATGATCACTTATCTAAGAATTAATTTCCTATGAGGGTACTCATGGATATCAAAAAAACAAAACATAGTTCATACATAACCGATGATATTTGGCAAAAAACAGTTAAAAGAATCGGGCATCAGAAACCAACCCAACTGCACTTGTGATCAAGACCAGAGCTGAAACCAAAATAGAAACAGAGAAAAGAGGGGTAAATTAACCTGAAAGAGAGGTGCAAACAAGGGTTCGTAGCAAATATAGCAATCGAGCAGTTGAGGATCAGTGAGTATGAGATTAATCGCCTCGTTTTTCTCCTTATCAACTGAATGATTTCGTTTCTCTTCATTATCGCCCGCCATTTTCTTCTTCTCCCAAACTCAAACCCCCCAATTGAAGAACTCTCTCTATATATAAAACCCAAGTCAACTCCAAGATGTTATAAACAAATCTCCATATTCTTACCAAATTTCCCTTACCTACTCCAAACTGAGAACAAGTTTGACTTCTTCTTCTTTCTTCCTTCCTTCCTTTCTCCTCTTTTTGAAATTGAAAACTGGATTTGACCCATTGAAATTGAAAAACCTAACCCTAATTTCAACAGATTTCTCTCGAGCTCTCATGATCTCATCTCAGTTTTCATTGGTTGGGATCTGGCAGCTCAAGTTTGAATTTTATAAATCATAAAGATTCTTTTGCTTTGGTTTTGCGCCATACTATGGCGGTTTCCGCATAACCCGACCCGCAACAGGCGATTTCAGGCCTCCATTTTGAGTTTTGGATAAAATTTAGAAAGGCTAAATTAGAGAAAATTATTGTGGTTTGTGTTTAAAATACTATTTTTTTAGGTAAAAGTACTCTTAGTTTTAAAACATATTTTAACATGGGTTGAAGATGGCTAATGAATCTGTTTTCTTGGAGTCATGTTACTTTTCGTATTCAAGATTACTTTACGAGAGACTTTTTTCTTTATTAAAATATTTTTTGATTTGACTTCTTAATTTTTGATCGGTCACAATCGAGATGGTGGGTTGAATCCAAGTTAGGTCTTTGATTAATGAAAGTTTGTCTAATTTTTTTTTTTTTTAAAACTTGTTTTAACATGTAATGATGGCTAAATTTTGAATAAAAAAATATTAAATCTTATTTGAAGGTCCTTTGCATTTCAAAATATTAATGTTTGAGATTGATAATTCTTCCTCCTCTAAGGGCCTGTTTGCTAAATTGTTGTGTGGTTAAAGAATAATCTAAAAATTGTCAAAATCGAAGCCAACCAAATTGATTCAATGTATCGATTCGGTTATTATAAATAATATTAGATCAACAATTTTTATATTTTAGAAAACAAAAATATAGTAAGTAATTACCAAAAAAAAAAAAACTTCACAAGGATAAGGAGATTTTTCATGCATAATTATAAAAAAAATAAAAAAAAAAAAAAACAAACAAAATATTCATACAAAGCAAAAAATTGGGATGGACCTAGTAAAAGATGAAAAAGTCCATGCTAGATAGTTGTGCAACATATAATCTTCAATCAATACCTCAAACAGTCTTTAATTAATACGACAAACAATCTTCGATCACTATCACATATAGTCTTCTAGGGGTGTTCAAACAACCCAACAACTCGAATAATCTGAAATCCAACCTAATTTGACGGGTTGGGTTAGGTTAAATACATTTTTGAGTTGAATTGAGTTCAAAGTCATGAAATTTTTATGAGTTGGGTTGTTTGAACACCTTAAACCCTAAACCCTAAACCCGAACAACTCAAATTAATTATTTAATTTAAAAAATATTTTGTTTACTTATAACATAATTATATAAGATTACAGAGCGTATGACAAATATTGAATGATTAAAAAAAAGAAAATGTCTTAAGGTTAAGTAAATGGTATGTCCCATGATAATAATTAATGTGCGCATAAGTCGGTCCGAAGAATCATAAAAAAAAAAAATTTTAAATAAAAAAAAAAAGAAAGAAAGAAAGAAAGAACAATCATAGATATCAAAGAAAAGGAAAGTCCCTAGTATTGATTCTCAATAGACTGAACACCAATCCTTTTTAAATTGGGTTTATCACATTGTGGATCGTTTTGTAATGGTAGATCATTCTTCGACTTCCATTCTTTTTTTAGTCCACAATCGCACGGACCGGAACCGAAACAGATACTTTTAGATAGTAATTAGTGTAAGCTAAACTAGAATTCATTAGATTTCAAAGATATATATGAGAAAATTTACAAAAAATTATTTTTTATTGGGCATCATAATATGGATTCTTAAATTGGTGTTAGAATTCAAAGTCTCGATATTTTAGTTGTGGATACATACTTGTGTCGTTGTATTATTGTCTTGTTTATTGTTATAATTAAACTTTAAAAAATGTTGAACTATATCATTGTAATTTTAATTTTGTATGTGAATAGGCTTGTGTCCATAACCACAATGATTTTTTGATTTTTTTTTGAAATCATAACCATAATGATTTTTTCATTACGATCAATTCTTCATATTTAATCTATTAACAATTACGAATGATATGAATTATGTCTTAAGTTTTATATGACTATATGAACTATAATTTAATATTTAAGATTATAGAAACTAAATTTTAACAAAATTAATTTTGATTTTTAAAATTATTAGGACTAAACAAAGTAGTGAAAGTTCTCTGCATTTATTATTATTATTATTTTTTGGTTTAAAATGTATTAAAACTGTTATATAATACCATTTCATACTCCTTGTCATCAAATGGGACATGAGAGATTTGAATTATTCCCCTTATTGCTCAATTTTGAAAGAATATAACCTATTTTTGGCATTTCTTGTACAATTATTTGATTTCATCAACTATATTTATTCGTCGGTAGGACATTAAGCCACCACTTACCACTACTTGCAATGCTTTTTTCTTTTTTTTCTTTTTTTTTGCAACAGAAACATTTCTTGAAATTTATGAAATAAGGGATAAATACAATGCTTACCATTGCTTGCATGTGCAATGCTTACCAGTGATAAGCATGTAATTTTTTCCGTATATAATTTTCATTACTTTGATGTCACATTTTCCTTATGTTTTGTAAAACCAAATCAATGTAGAAAATTAAAATAATAATAATAATCTAAGTACTAATTTTAGTTTATAGAAATTGGTTAGAATTTACCTTTTTTTTAAAAAAAAGATGAAATTATAGAGAATTTGAGCAAGTACAAATTTAAATTTCAAAAACAAAAAATCAAATAGTTATCAAACAAAGTTTAAATTACAACATTACAAATCAAAGTAAACATAACTCAACTGATATATTAATCACAATATTTGTAGTTCGAGTCGAGTCAATCTCATACTATACTCAAAAAAAAAAAAAAAAAAAGATGACAGCATTATAAAATCTCATAGACTATACCTCTCTGTCAAATGTCCCTTGGTCTATTCACACACAACAAAAAAACACCAAAGCAAATAACCCAAATATGCAAAGATAAGGCAACCAAAATCACGAACAGGCCAACAGGATTGGATTCGGTCTTTCACTTTGTGCGTGCAGGCCAAATGCGTACTTCCAAGGTTATTGAGATGAAGATTCAAAGAAGTCATTAGAAATCAAAAGGGATCCCTTTGATGGAGGAGGAATTTCAACCCGATTTCGGATCTCCTTCGCTATTGATTGTGAATGATGAACATGCTCCTCAACTTCTACTTTGATTTCATAGCAAAACTTCAACTTCGGCAACGAACATCCAATCCGGCTCACAGTTGCCGCATTCCCAGAGGGTAAAGATGAATAAGAGAGAAGGAACAGACATTCATCTTTCTCTTCTTTAAGAATGCAATATTCATTATCCGTATTGAAGCACATAGTGAATTTGGAATCATATGAAAAGCTTTTGGCGAAGTTTTTGTGCTTTTGGGTGAGGTGTGAGGATAACTGTCCAGTTGAACCAACAAATGAGCAATCGGAACACGGGCATGAGAATGGTTCGTGCACACACGATGACTCATGGTCATTCTTCTTGTTCCAAAATACTTTCCTTTTGCATCCATATTTTGAGTTTTGACAATTCACTTTGATTGATTCCAAAATCTTTTCGATTGGTCTGCAACGCATGTCGCCAATTTCCAAACTGCAGCTAGCACATTTGTTGCGAGCTTTGGTACAGCAGCTAGAGCAAGAAATATGCCCATTCTTACACTAATTCATCCAACAACCCACATTTCATCAGAATAACAAATAAGATAATACTATGTATACAAATGCAAGAGAATGGGTACTTTCATTCGTAGTTCTTAACTCTAAAAGAAGTAGAAAATCCAATAGTCCATAATTGATGCACATTGCACCACAATTTCAGCTACCAAGTGGTTAGATGTTGCTGGATTCAACCCAATTTTGGCATAGAAAGTTGAAGAAAATATCAAACAAACATGTACTTTGCGATAAAGAAACATAAAACATAATTCTTATTAATATTTGTGAATATCTGAAGCTGCTTATAAGCCCCTCGACTATTTTTAATAAACATCTGCCTAACCATACATAATTTGGTTTTTTGTCAACAGTTAACATTTAATTTCGAGATAGATGGTTATTATAGATATCATGATGATTGATATATCTTAAAAGGATTTTATTTCGATTTCCACAATTTCATCACTATACCACAATAGTGTACGAAATCATCTCAAGTAGGTGAAGAAGAATAAGAGGAAAAGGTATTGTACCAAACCATCTACCAAAGTAACAGGGGCAAGTCAGTAGGTGAAGTATGGTATTTAAAAGGCTAAATTACTATTTTAGTCCCTTGAGATTGATTTTTTTTGGAATAGTTTCAATTAGATCCCTATAATTTGAACTTAGCTTCAAGTTGCGTTTTGATCTCACAATTGTGTGAGGTCTTAGTTCCAGTTTGATTCAATGATAAAAAGCTTCATCATGGAGGGACGTAGCGGTCAAGAGTCTTGGGTTCAAAGGAATTAATTTCAAGTTTGTTTGACATCTAAATGATGTAAGGTCAGGCGATATATGTCGTAATAATAGTTAAGATGGACAAAAGTTAGCCTAAACAATCATAAATATAAAAAAATAAAAATAGAATAAAAAAAGGATTTCAAAAGCTTCCATTAAATGTTATAGGGGTGTTTGTTTGTCATACTTAAGGAGGATTTAGATTGAGGATTTACTAACTTCTCTTTGAAAAATTACATCCAAATAAATTTTTGTAACTACTTAAAATAACTCCTCATTTTTACTATTAAAAATAACTCTTTATTTCTAATCATTCATTTATAACTAGTCAATATAGCTTCTCTTTTCCAAACCACTTATTTCTAATAAATCAAAATAACTCATTTTTATTCGTTCTTTTTTTTATTACTCATTTTAAATCTACATCCAAACAAGATTTTCACACTAACTTCTCTCAAAAAAAAAAAAACCACATCTAAACAAGATTTTTGCTGCAACTCTCAGTTTTTATCCACTCAAAATAACTCGTCAAACTAACTCCTAACTCCTAGATCGATATAGTGTTGCAGATAACGAGAGTTAAAAGTACAAAATAACCTAAGATATCAATTGCAAAACAACTTCATCTTACTAAGAACATCAATAGCATACAGATGCGACGAGTTCATGAATCGGCGAACAGAAATCAACCCAACAACACTAGAACTGAAATCATCACAATCTAAACAATCAAAACAAGTGCTGAAACCAAAACAGAACAGAGATTTGAGATGTAGGTTAAGTAACCTGAAAGATAGGCGGAGACAAGGGTTCGTAGCAAATATAGCAATCGAGAAGTTGACGATCGGTGAGAATGAGATTAATGGGCTCGGTTTTGTCTTGGCCGTGGGACTGATTTCGTTGATCTTCCTTTGCGGCCGCCATTTTCTGTTTCTCCAAACTCGAATAAGGAGATTACGCTCACAGAGAGAAAGTGGGTTTGGAAGAAGGTGGGCGGGGAAGAGACATTGTGACGACGCTTTTTCTTACGCGTTCTACCAAAAGTAGAATAGTGGATTAAGTCGTGAATTTGCCAATTTTATAATTTTATTAGAGCAAATAAGGTTTTTTTTTCCTTTTTTTTGTTATATATCGAAAGTATTTTAAAATTTCAAGTTTAATACCATATTAAAAATTAATAAGAAAATTTAGGAAGTTTAAATATCATATTGTTGCACATAAATTAAAAAATATATATATATATATATATATTCTAAAATTGATACGTATGTTATTGGAGTTTAATTTTCATTTCTAAAATTTAAAATTAAATTCAAACATTTGGAATATCTAAAATATTTAAATAATTCAAAATAAAAATTAATTTGCACCTTACAAATTAAATTTTACGATGAATAGTTATGATTATTAATTTTAATTTTTTAGAATTTATTTAATTAAATTGTTATTATTACAATTTCAAATGTTAATAATATGTAATATCTCATTAATCTTATATAT
>JBBMKA010000021.1:10849719-10865520 GCA_037833695.1 Sechiopsis laciniata | reverse complement strand
ATATTAAAAAATATTGGACATTGGATCGGATCCAAAACCGAACCGAACCAATTGAAAATCGAACCATTGATTCTATACTTTATTGGACATTAGATCAGATCCATTTTTAGAAAACCGAACATATCGGTTCGGTTGTCGGTTTGACACAAAACCGACAAAATCTGAACCGAAATCATTCCTATGTTACATTAAGAAAATTGAAAAAATTATGGTATTTGAACAATCGATGTTGACATATTTAAACAAATTTCTGTTTATTACCAATATATTTGGTAATTTAATTGATGTATATAGTCATTTTAAGTAATTCATATTAAAATGAATCTCGTTAAGTTAAGTAGGTTATGATAGACAATTTATAATATCGTGAGTTTTATTTTTATTCAATAATATTTGGGAAAAGGGGACTTGCACTTGTAACCATTACGATGTTTTTGTTTCCCTTTTATTAGAGAGATTTTTCCTTTCTCCTACAATTTTTTGATAAATAATATTTAACTATACTAATATTTTTGGTCATACAAACATTGAAAAGGTCATGATCCAAGATTTTCACAACCTTAACAATTAACATGAACAATCAAAAGTTTTGAAGGGGGGCGATTTGAGAGGGTAGGAGTGAAAGTTACAATGAAAAAAAAAGGAGATGGTTAAGTAACCAGGGTTTGCTGCATTAAAAATGACCAAAATAAAATTTAGTCAACCAAACTCTTACAATTTAAGTCTTAGGTAAACTACCATGAAGTGGCTCAAGTGGTCAAAGAGAGTCTTGAGATGTTTAAGGTAATGAGTTCAATTCATGGTAACTCAAATATTGTAGGGTCAGACAGTATGTCCCATGACATTAGTCGAGGTGTGCGCAGATTGGACCGAACAATTAGATATCTTTCGAACCGATTTTTTTTACATAATAGACTTATATATCTCAATGTAAAAATGTAGTAATAATTAGTCAACATTTTATTGGTTGACGTTGAAAAAGTTTTGGAGGCAAACACTATAAATAAAGTAACTATTGAAGAGCAAGGACTAGCCAAAATAGAAAAAAAGAGCTTCACAACCAAAGAGTAACAAAGGCTCTTTTGAAGGTAACACTCATCCATCGTGTCAATATAAATTCTTTTATCAATCAACTCTTCTTCATACCACAATAATTGAAAAATATAGAGAAGCAGAATCTCAAAGTAGGGAACCCCAACACCAAGACTATAACAAAAATAAATGAAAGTACTAAAATGAACCTTGAAAGTGTTGTCACTTTCATAAGATTTTCAATTGTCCAAGAGTTGCTCATCCATCGAACAATCCAAATTATGGCTATCATGATGAATGACACCCCTTAGCATCAAGGTGCACCGTTAGTGAACTTGAGATGCACTCGAAATTTCAGAAGGTACATACAAAATGGTCAATCTAACCCCAACACTTGCGAGAACATTATTTTTTCCTTTTTTTTTTACAGGAAAAGTAAACAAAAAATTTCCAACACCAACATTCATTTCCTCCCCACTCTTCCCTTTTCCCTCACAACTTCGACTCTCACCAGCCTTTTTTTTCTTTTCGAAAATTGAGAAATCAAAGTTTCGGTCCACTATATTTGGGGTAACCACGTCCGTCCCTTTTCCTTTAAGCACACCAAATGCTCTTGGATTACCACATTAATCACTCCTTGATAGTAAGAAGATTTAATACTCAGAAAATAAAGCAAAAAAGTTTTATTTTATTTAAAAATGTGAAATGCGATTATAAAAGGTCATCTGATGTGGTTTGGAAACTGGTTAAGATTAATACATCTTTGATGGCTTTAGTCAATGGGCTCTTTTGTAATATATTCTTGGTACCAATTTTGCTGGATTGGAGTCTGTTTATGTAGTGAGGTCCTGACCTCCCTTTTCTTTTTTGAGTTCTAACAATAATTAGGGGTAAGGAAAGTTATTGTTTTTGTTGACCTTGAACTCCCTTTTCTTGAGCTCATATACCCTTGTTATTTTTATCATTTTTCTGAACGAAAGCTTAGTTCCATAAAAAAAAACGAAGTTAGATTTTGCACAAGAAGTAAACAATTTAGACCATAGCTGACAATGATATTCATCATACACATGCATGTCACGAAAATGGTGGTAGATAACCAATTTAGATAGGATATGAATATGTACAGTTGTGCACATGACTTCAGTAAGAAAAAAATGTTCAAGAGTCTTGCATGAAAGATGGGACCTTGAAGAAAGGTCGAAGATTTGCGGTATTAATCATCGTCGTAGGACGAGTGTGGAGCAGCAGTACATCCTGGATCGAAAGGATCCTCAGATCCACAGCAATGCCAATATTGAAAAACTTTGCCAGCGTCTGGAGTGTTCATCGTTCCTCCCGTGTGTACACTTTCAAACTTTCTCTTTGTTTCACCTGTATAAAGAAAGAAAACGGGAATGAATTACAGTCTTGAGCAGCAAAATAATGACTCGAGAAGTTGAAACTTGGACCTTCAGAAAAACTCAAGTATGATTTGAAGTAGTAAAGTGAGTAGCAGTTCATTTCTAAATTTCAAAATAACCCAAAAATCAGTCAAGCTTTAAAGAGAAGCAAAACATTTTCTAGTTTTCATGGTCATCCTCGAACCTCCACCTCTTTCGATCGTAATCAATCAGCAAGGATTTGGTTACACATAAGGTTTGTTCGTGTAGACAAGCAACAAAGGAAAGACTTTAATCTTATGAAGACATTGTGATATAATCCAGGATCTAGATTATATCAAAAGGTAAAAGAATATAAGATAAACCAAGATTTGATAGGTTTTGGAACCTCCCCTCTCAAGAGAATACTCTCTATGAGCCCTACAAGATAATTACTCAATAATTGGATGCCTAAATCCTAGGCTAACCCTCTCTATTTATAATAAAATACTTTAACTTACTCTCCAAGTAATTGCAACTTACTCCCCAAGTAATTGCTAACATACCCGTATATTATTTCTATTTCTACTAAGACCCAACCCTATCACATTGACACCATTCTTCTGCTTTTTAGTAACTGGTAACCAAGGTTGATAATCAGATGTCAAAGATTTTAAGATAAGTGCTGGAAGCTATTGTTTCAAGAAACTCAACAAAAAAGAAACGGTCATTCTTTGCATACAAGCAAAAAAACAAAAACAAAAAAGACGTCAGTAGCATATAGACATAAAAATTTGATTCTGATGTTATAGTATCCCTGAATTTGAACATATTCCATTTACTTCCTAAACTTTCAATAATCTAACTTTGCAACAAAAACTATTTGTTGGTTGATATAATTAAATTTACCCCAATCCATCAGCTTAGGCTTTTGGATTGATTGATGGTTTAACATAATTCAACATGGTATCAGAGCAGGAGGTCTTGAGTTCGAACCCCTGTCGAGTCATTTCATCCCCAATTAAAATTAAATTCCACTTGTAGGGCATTTCTCAAATTTAAAAAGCCCACAAGTGAGGCTTTTGGATTGATTGGTGGTTTAACATAATTCAACACTATTTAATCCGGATAATTAGATATTTTGTACATAATCTAACAGAGACTAAACACAACACAAGTCTACTTTGTTTACGGCACGAGCAGATATCTACAAGTACTTGAAGTAAACTGTTAGGTAAGTACCAAAAATAAATTGATGAGAAGAGGACATAAACCTTCAATTTCCAGTCTACATCAAGCGTTACCATGATAACAACTAACTAAACAGGGTTTACAAATCATGGTTGAATCAAGAGATGAGCGGCAACCAAACGTTAAACACGTTCAAATTGTACAAACAGAAACGCAAATACCTATGAAGTAGGATGAAATAAAAATAACTATGGATGTTATCATTTTGGTGACTTGGTCCCTACTTTGTCATGATTGTTTCAAGGTGGTCTCTAAAATTCAAAATGTTCTTTTAAAAATAACTAGTAGTCCTCTCTTTTATTTCGATTTTAAAAAAATTAGTTATATAACTTCAAATGTGTGCATGTGTAGAAACACATAGGTTAAAACCAAGTATAAGGTGAGCAAATTTTGAAGAGAAAATACTATGTGACAAGGACCATTATTTTTTTTCAGGATCTAAAATGGACATTTTCTTAATGACCATGAATTCCTTTGTTTGGTTAGGGAATTCGAAAAATTCGAATCCATGGCCTCTCTTGATCATAAAACTAGTTAGCAATTAAGACAACGGATTTAAAGTACCAAAACGCAATTGATGAGTACAGGATATAAAGCTTCAAATTCCAGATTCCATAAAGCAGCACATCGTTTACAACTAACTTAACAGGGATTACAAATCATGGTCAAATCAAGAGCTGAGCAGCCAATAAAGCTTTAAACACATTCAAATTGTACAAACAGAACCGTAAAACAACGATGAAATTGGAAGAAACGCAAACAACTTCGGGGCGTTACCTCCAAAATGGGCAGTGTGAAATCGGCAAGCTCGTGGGTGATTGAGGGAGGATTGAAATTGACCCTTGCAATTCCTGCAAGTTCTAAGCGCAGATTGGTCGTTCGAATCCGCAGAGCTGCGTATTGTATGGAATTTCGGCGAATTTGCACTCAATTTCGAAGTGCGATTCAGACGATCGAAGCGAAGAACTTGAGGCGAAACTTTTGGATGGAGAGGAAGGAAGCGAAGCGATGAACAGTAAAAATGGAGATTGAGAGCCATTGCTCTGAAATGGTAGAGAATCAGTGGCAGAAATAGGCGATTTGCAGTGGGATTTGTAAGCTCTCATTCAATTCTTGAAGATCAATTGAAAGGATTTTATTTCTTCTCCCCTTTCATGAAAGAAAATATTTTCTTTCATGAAAGGGGAGAAGAAATAAAATATTTATGTATGTCCGGACTTGACCTATAAAATAATGTCTTTTATATGGGTTAATATGAACCATATCTTTTTCTTTTTTTTTAATCTTTTGAATTAAAATAAAATAAGATGTGGTGTATATAGAGCCATGTAGACGGATATTATATTGTAAATCATGTCCGAATATTATCTAAATATTTCTCTTCATGAAAATGTCAACAAAATATCGTTTTGTATTTTGTGAAATAAAGTCAATTGTAAAACTTCACAAGACAAATAATTTAAATTATAAAATAACTACCACGTTTATATAAAAAATATCACTTTCAAAAGTTTAAAAAATACTTCATTTAACAAAATACTTCTGAATGGATCGGTGGCGCAATTTTTTATTTAGTTTGATGTTAATCCATTTCTATTTTCTAGTCACGGTTCGATTCCTAAAATCGGTATTCAATTTTTTCTATTGAAAAATTACTCGATTAAGTCATTCTTCATCATTTGTTCCACTTAAAGAAATTCAAGCTTGTTGTCATGTTTGGAAAATCACAAAAAAAAATGTTGAACTCTTGGGGAATGATAACTATGTAACATGGGAGCCCGTCCATGATGATTGCTCTTGCCATAAAGAATACAATAAGAATTTTTTATGGCAATTTTGAAAAGGCCAATAAAGAAGAAGAATCACTCAACTTATGGAGTCGCAACAACTACATTGTAATCGCTTGGATCTTGAACTCTTCAAAAAAGATTTTGTCAAGTATTATCTTTACTGACTCAACAAGAGCTATTTGACTAGACCTTAAATATAAAGCTTCAAAAGCATAATGGTAGATAATAAATCTTTTAAATGTAGATTTTTATAGAGATAAGAGAAGTTTGTTACATATCAATAATATGAAATTTATGAGTTTTCTTTTCATTCTAAAATAATGTCCATTTATTTATTTATTATTTCAACACTCAAATTATTTTTTATACACAAGACTTTTTTTGATACTATAACTCAATTTTTTTTTTTTTTTTTAATTTTATTTTATTAATTTGAATCTAACCCTTGTTTGAATACCTCAATTCTTTTGTTTGACTGATGATTATTGTTATGAGTTTGGTTGTTTTTTTTTCAAAAATAAAAATTATTTTAACTTGTTTTTCCTAACATTATTTTTTGAATTATATGTTGAAAATCAATTGTTTTAAATTTACGATATTTAATTATATTAAATTGTTAACCTTATTTTTTTATGCAACACACCAAATTGGGGCACCCAATCTTGTCCATCTTGGGGGCAATTCTCCTTCATCGCATAGAAAGAGAGGAAAAATGGAGTTGAGTATCGCATACGCATCTTCTCCTTCGCCACACAGGCTTATGCGCTTCGACAATGGAGTTCTTTCCTCTCTCTTTCCAGTTTCCACTCCTTTCAAGCTCTCCCATGGCGCCAATTCCATTTCTAATGCCTTTAGATTCAGAAAATCGGTTCCAGCAGTGAAGGCTTCGCTCGATTCATCTCCCCTGAGACGGACCTTATCCAGTAATTGGGATGTTTTCCAGAACTATTCTGCGTCTTCGGCGCCGTCGCTGTCTCGATTCGAAGATCTCGACACCACCAACATGCTTCTCCGCCAGCGTATCATCTTCCTCGGCTCTCAGGTAATCAATCTCTCCTACAATTTCATGGTTTCTGAACTAGTTGTTGCTCCATTTCTGTGAATTTTGTTCTTAGTTTTGATTTGTGACGGTTTTTGTTTTTTATTTCAATTTTGTTGGATTGGGGTTTTTGTTTGGATGATGATTTGGGAATTGTTTGATGTTGAAGAATTGGGGGTTTTCTTCTGGTGCTTGAATATTTCTATTGGATTCTGGCAGGTTGATGACATGACGGCAGATTTCATCATTAGCCAGTTACTGTTTCTCGATGCTGAAGACCCAACAAAGGATATCAAATTGTTTATCAACTCACCTGGTGGCTCTGTCACTGCTGGTATGAAAATCATCAAATCCTTGATTAATTATGCTTCTAATATAAGATGTTTGAAGGAAGCTCTCGTAATTTTATTAGAATGGTTTTAGTTTTGGCCTTAAGTTAGCTTTTAGCTTTTCACAAATTTTCATTGCAATGTAGCTCTCAATGCAAGATAAGTTGTACTTCCGTTGTGCTTTGACCTGATCATTCTCACCTTGGAAGTAGCTTGGTGGTGTATTTTTGTTTTATCTCTCTACCTTTCTTCTCTTTAAAAAAACACTTCCACCCCCCATCACTAGCGTATGCATCTCAGTGATTCTTCTCTTCGCGCACAACTCGTCCCTCTTGGACGTGCAATTTTCTTCTTCTCCCTCCTCATAACGTGACATCTGAAAAGGCTTCCTCTTCGAGCACAGAGCCGCATGCGTCTTAAGTGAAGCTCCCTTCATAATGCTAGAAAAGGTTTCTCTCTGTATTTTTTCTGAGAGAAAAGTGTCTTTTATTGGTTGTGAGTTGTGTTATTGTATTCCATTTTTCATTAAAATATTTGTACCAATTATTTATTTGAATCTGAGAACAACATGATATGCTTAGGCCCATCTGCTTGTTGAGGGATAGAGTCATAGACACCTCTGCTTGTTGTTTCCTCGTCCTTTCCAATTTTTTAGTATGAAAAATTGTAAGGTAGTGGATGTTCTTGCCCTCTTTGGAAGTCATTCTTCATCGCATTTCGGCTTTAGCCGCCCACTCACAATCAGAGAAACATTTGATTTTATTGACTTTTTGGCTTTGGTGGGGCCATGGGGGACTGTTCTCGTGTACATGGTCATCAGGATGTTTGATGTTGTTGGACCCCTAGCCTTTCTGAGGGCTTTTCTTGTCATTCTTTTTCAGCTATGTGGTGAACCCTTCCCTTTCTTTCTAAGGGGATCCAATCTTCACTACTTTATGGTGGGTGAAAATTCCATTAAAGGTTAAGTTTTTTGTTTGTCATATTCTCCTTGGCTGGATTAACACAATAGACTGAGTAAGGCAGAGAGTGCCTTAGTTCATGAGGTCGACGTGCTGCATTTTATGTAAAAGAGCAGACGAAGACCTCAATCACCTATGGCATTGTGAGATGACTGTTGAGGTTTGGAATCAGTTTTTTTTACAGTGTTTGGATTTGTTTTAGCTATGACAAAGATTGTGCAAAGACATGGTGCTAGAGAATCAGAGATGTTGTCTACCCCTCCCCTATGAGAGAAAAGAGCTTTCTTAAGGCAGGATAGAGTGTGGGCCATTCTATACAGGCTCTGGAAGAGAGAAACAGTAGAATTTTTTAGACAGGTGGAAAGACCTTGTGCTGATGTGTGGCCCTCTTTAAATTCTACGTTTCTCTTCGAGACTCTATATCTAAACTTTTTTTTTTGTAATTATTCTTTAGGCATTATCTCTCTTTTTTGTGAGATTTTCTCTCTTGTATGCCCCTTGTTTATCATGTAATGTATTCCCTTTCATTTAATAATTCTCAATGAAAGCTTGGCTCTTTTATCCAAAAAAAAAGCTTAGGATAACATTTCTATTTTGAAACGTAAGCTTGTTTTCTCTTAGTTTTTCAGCAATAAGGAAGGATTTGAATTCTTACCCAAATTCCAAAAACATATCTAAAATTTAGATTACTAAGCATGAAAATCCATACATGAAATTGGTATTTATAGACCTAATTTTCAAAAACCAAATTATTCTCAAATGTGACCTTACTTTGTAAAGAATACTCTTATTGTTTTCCATGTACAGTTAGTTATTACTTTTTAGCACAGCCAAGCCGACACTATAGTTTGTGGTGTGGAAATTATTGGGCAAGATTTTGGATGATATGTATATTATAATTTTATAACCTGTTACCTCTACTTCATTTTGCACGATGATCTATAAAAGATTTTCTGATTAGGAAGAGTGCATAAACAGGTCCTCAATGTGGGTTGTTTTTTTTCTTCAACTGTTTTAAGAACTATATCGTATAAAAAAGTTGTAATATCAACTCTGTCTAGTCAGTTCAATTTTCATCTTAGTTGGCAGTTGCCTAATTGTTCGTAAGTTGTAACTTTAGCTGATGAAAGCACATGACTCAAACCCTTTTTCTTTCGCAGGGTTCCTTTTATGGGCTTGTTTATTCGTTCTTTTTTTTTGGATGCCCTTGTATTCTTTAGTTTTTTTCCTTGAATCCTTGGTTTATTTTCAAATAATAATAATAAAAAAAACAATAAACTATCTACCTTACCCAAGGAATTACATCTTCCATGGTTTCTCCACTCCTTGCTAAATATTCGTCTTCTTGTGTTCATTATCTTTTGCTCCTTGGTATCTTCCTTCTTCAATTGTTTAAAGGCCTTTTCAAATAGATCTTTGGACTTGGAGTAACTATCATGGGTTTGCCATTTAGTCAAATAAGGGTCTTGTTAATCATAAAGTGCTTAGAGGCTATGGGTTTAATCTATGGTGAATGGTGATCACCTACCTCAGAAATAAGAAAAAAAGTCTTTGGAGTTTCAATGTTGCAGTTTGGTATTCAATTTTCAATCTATGTTTGTTTATCAATAGTGTTTTTGGCTGCATGTAGGAATGGGAATATATGATGCAATGAAGTTATGCAAAGCTGATGTTTCAACCGTTTGTTTGGGACTCGCTGCATCCATGGGAGCATTTCTTTTAGCCTCCGGTTCAAAGGGAAAGCGATTCTGCATGCCTAATGGAAAAGTGATGATCCATCAACCTCTTGGAACAGCTGGTGGGAAAGTGAGTACACTGTCTATTTCAGTGCCTTGATATGAAGTTCATGTCATTTTTTCCACTGCATTGTAATTTTTGTTTCACCTTCATATCCTTGCTTTCTTAGTCCAACAATCATGAATTCGTGAAACATTTATACATTTCTTCATTCATTTGGTTAAGGTGGTTTCATGAAAATATGCAGAGATATGTATATTTATTTGAAATAGTTGTTGAATTGTATGGTAGGGAGATCGAAATCATTAATTCTCTCGAGTCTCTGACAATACCAATAGTCTTCCAATTCTGTAATCCTTGGTTGTTTATTGCATAATGTAGTCGTTGTGAACTTGAGTTATTTGTTTGCGGACTTGTTTAGAAGGACACAATTGTCATCCCCAAGCAAGCCCACCCAGATTTGGCAGCTTTGGTGCTACATATAAGGGCATTGGAATCAAATGCAGGATATTGTCTGTTAATCTATATAATATAATTAGGTTTGAGCTTCCACTTGTACTTTTTTTCCATATTCACGTTGTAATTCACTGTTTACCCTGTCCATTCCAGGCAACAGAGATGAGTATACGGATACGAGAGATGTCGTATCACAAGATTAAGCTAAACAAAATTTTCTCTAGAATCACGGGGAAGCCTTTAGAGCAGGTTTGCATCGACATTGTTTTTGTAACTACCCGGTACTCAGTTTCTTTCTGAAGACCTTGAAATTTATGAGTTGTCATTTGCAGATTGAAGTGGACACAGATCGTGATAATTTTCTGAATGCCTGGGAAGCTAAGGAATACGGTTTGATTGATGAGGTTATTGATGATGGAAAGCCAGGACTCGTTGCTCCGATCGCTGAAGTAACTACTCCACCAAAGACTCGAGTCTGGGATCAATGGAAGGTTGAAGGGATTCGGAAAGCTAAGAATTTGCCTTCAGAAAACAAGATTTTGCAAAATGGATCTCAAAAGGATCAAGGAAGTGATGAGGGGCGCGACACCCAGCAAGAAACAGAAGAACCGAGTCCTGTATGACTCGAGCGCTTCCTATTCTTAGTCTTCTCCTTCCTTTGGTTCTATTATTGTATTTTAGTTTGTTTTCATTCTCAAATAGCTTTCTTTGTGTAAGATCTTAAAGGAGATTATTACGAATCAGTTAAACCAGTATAGGTTTTTGGAAGATTCAGGAGTTCAAGCATTCCCTTCTCTCCCCTCTTGTAGAAGCTACAATAATGCTCAAGTCGATTTTTGTATTTGTGTCGAAACCTCACCACAACACGAACATCGCGTTGATCATGATTCTGAGTAAGTTATTGAAACTCGAATTGAAGTGTCCACGTTTTATTCGAATTGAAGTTATTGAAATGCGAAAATCCACATGTATTCTTTGGGACTACGATATTTATAACTTAAATTTAAATTTAAATTTATTTCAACTTTGATTGAATTAGCTAATCTATTAGGGCTTGATTGGATTGTAGGGAAGGGAAGAGTTTCTTCCCGGCATTTGGCCCACGAAGATGTTAATTTGGCCTAAATTGGCGTGTGGGCTTCATGTGCTCACTTATCCTGTTGCGTTAACGGACCTTCTTTTTTTTTTTTAATCAATTTTAAATTGTTTCGTTTTGTATGTTTGTTTTTTTTTCTTTTTTATTTCACTTTCAATATACCTTTTTAGCATTGATCATTTAATTTCAGTTTTTTTTCTTTTCAATTTAAGCTATATTTTTTTTAATTTCTAAATAAATGTTTTCTTTATTTGAATTTTAATGTTTTTAATTGATTAACATTAGGATTGTGAGGCTTTTCTTAAATAAAGAATTAAAGTTATTATTTTCATCAATTCAATATTCATTCCTTAATTGAATTTAATTATATTTTATGTACTTATGTATATTGTTTACTTTTAAAATGTAATAATTATCATGTTTTTTAGATATATTATGTTCTTTAAATAATATTTATAATTATTTATATTTTTTATTTGTATCGACAAAATTTAAAATTAGTTATATAAAAATATATATTAATAAATATTGATTTTATTATTTATCAAAATTTTCTAAATTCATACATTTTAAAAAAATATATTTATATAAATCTATTGTATAACTACTCAAAATAATTAAACTTGCTATTTTTTTGTTTTTTAATTGTAACTTATCTTGACTTGAGTTTTTAAACTTAATTTTTATCATAAAATTATCTTGATCAATTTATTTTAATTTAAAATTTTTTTGTAACAATTATCAAATTTAATTATTTAAATAATTTTTATTTCATTAATTTTGTTATTTTGATATTCTAAATTTTAACTTTTATTAAGATAATAAATAAATTAAAAAATGTTATTCTATGAATATCATATCAAAAAATATATATTTTTTTAAACATTCCTTCTCATTTCATCCCAGTAAACACCAATTAACTATCACATCAATTTTATTCTCATCTCATCAAACACCAATTTATTCTCACTTCCATTCCTTTCTTTTTATTTTCCTTCCCGTCCTAGCCAAACAAGTCCTTGGTGATTTAACTTAATCTAAAAAAAAAAAGTGATTTATAAATATTTTTGTTTGATTTAGTTTTGAATCAATTCAAAATCGTGGGAATAAATTTATTCTTCTTTGAAGATTGTATAACGCATCTAGGAAATTTATCTTGAAAATGATCTATATTAATGAAAAGTCAGAATTATTATTATTATTTTTTCAAAAATAGTTATTTTACGTTTCTTTATAGAGTAGTAACATTACAAATAAATACATGATTAGAAACTTCATCATTTATTAGTTTTTTTTTTTTTTGAAAATGATATCATTTATTAGTTAGGTTTTAGTTTAATTAGTACGTAAAGGCATGCAATTATTTAAGCAGATATAAGAAGCAATTAATTATTTGTTTTTATTTTTGCAAAATACAATTAAAAAAGCTAGGGAAATATAGCTAAATTAAATTATAATAATCTAAAACGGTAAAGTGAATGAAGGGAATAAAAATGGAAAAAATAGAAAGGATCATATATTTTCCTTATATAAATAAAGGATCATTTGGTTGGGTTTAAATACGAAGGTTGGTTGAATGATTGATGGATGTGGTTGTTGAATTGATTTTTGTTGTGTTTTGAGTTGAGAATGGGAAGAGGAAAGTTGAGTCTGAATTTGATTCGGAATCGAAAATGTCGAATTTCGACATTCAAGAAGAGGAAAAACAATTTGATGAAGAAGGCTTTCGAACTGTCGACGCTTTGCGATGTTGGAGTCTGTGTTCTGATCCATGGCCCTTGTTCTCATTCTGAAGATGAAGATGAAGAGATGAAGAAGAAGAAGAATAATGATGATGATCATCATCATCATCAATTTCACTCCGAGTTTCATACATGGCCTCCCAATCGAACCGATGTTCAAGCTCTGCTTCGCGCCTGCACCAAGAACCCTAATTTTCACAAACGGAAGACTTTCAATTTGATCGATTTTTTCGAGGATCGGAGGGCCAAACTCCTTGCCGAGACTTGCAAGATTCGTCAAAACACTGACGATGATCGTTAACACCAATTTCTGTGCCCTAACCCTAACCCTAACCCTAATCCTAGTCCTGATTATGATTTGGAGACGACTTACCTTCACTCTTTCAACGAATCTCAGTTGCGAGCCTTCATGGACTCGATCGATTCCAAGCTCGAAGCCGCCTCTGCAATGCTTCATCTCATGGAACCCAACCAACTCCTCCCATTCACTCCTTTTTCTCCTCACGATGACACTCCTCTTCTTCAAAGTCCCTTCGTTGAAGATCCCGATCAGCTTGGCCTTTGTTTGGACGATCTCGATCAGCTTGGCCTTTGCTTCGACGATCTCCAATCCCCCTTCCACCAACACGACATTCCTCAATTTGACCACTACACTGATTTCATCAACCACGAGTCTCTGTTCCACAATAATAATAATAATATTAATCCTGAGCTCCAGATTCACAACAATCTTGAGCTGATGATACCTGAGAACGATCCGTTCGAGTTTGGCAATAATCTCATGATGATGCCGGGAACGAACGACAATCTGATGATGCCGGATGAATTTCTGTTTGGCAACAATCTGAGGATGCCTACCAACTGTGACTTTGACAGCATTTTATGATGGCTGGTAACTTCTAAATATTGCAATACATTTTGTACCGAGAGTTTCTCACTCCCACTCTACTACTTATAACTCATTTTTTGTCTTATATATATAAGATTGTAGGAAATATTCACTCTACTTCTAACTCATTTTTTTGTGTAAGATATAATAAGATTACTTCCTCTTTGACAAAAAGAAATTCCATTCCCATTTTTGTAACCACCCCTTTTTCTCCTTCTCTATCTTAACTTTAATTTATAACTTGGAGTTCATAAGTTTTTGCCTGCAATGTGTTTGATCATTTTCCAATGAACTTGCTTGAAGGTTGCTGCCATCGCCTCTTTTTGTGCATTTTTGTTCATTTTAGGCTTTTCTTGATGTGGGTTGCTGTTTTCTTGATTTTCTTTAGTTTTGGCTTCTGGGTTTTGTTTTTTGTTTGGTTCCCCAATGTGGGTCTCTTCATCCTTGAGTTTTTATGTCATTTCATCCATATGGTCTTAACTGGATGTCCTGTTTGGATTATGGTGTTTTGAGTGTCCAATGGTGATTTGGACATTGGGGATCAATCCTCGACAGATCGATTCCTACTAATTCTTGAAGAGGCTTTGCCTAATTTAAAATCCAATCTCTAGAGATAATTAGTATTTTGAACTTTCAAGACCCGTTCGATTACGATTTCGTTTTCAGTTCTTTGTTTTTGAAAAGGATAGTTTTCATCTTTGTAAGGAAAGATTCAAATTTTTTGTGAATTTTCTAAAACAAAAACAAGTTTTTGAAAGCTATTTTCTTAGTTTTGAATACTTGACTTTAATTTTGATAACATGCAACTCATAGGTGGAAAACGTTTATAAACTTAATTTTCAAAAGCCATATATTTATCAAAGGGATGCTAAGTTTTGAACACGTTGTTTGAACCTAGAAATTTGGAAGGTACACATCTTGAATCTTTATCATTGAAGCTAACAAAACTGTACTTACTTAGAGCATTGATGTAAGTTTTCAAGTATGGAGGCTTAGAGCATTAATTTGGAAGGTACACATTAACTAAAATGGATAATTAAAAAGGACAACTAGATGGAGGCTTTGGTTTTACATTTGTCTTAAAGAGCTATAATTCACGACCTTGCTTGTTTTTCATACTACGATTCATTTCTTTGATTAAAAAGGACTTCTTTCTTCTTGGGAATTAGTTCTCTAATTAATCCACTATCATAATTGCAGGAGAAAACAAGCAAATAAATCATATAATACTGTAGTTTTAGTTTTTTAAACTATCTATAGCATTGTGCTAAAAAAAACTTCTTAAGTGAAATAAATAGTTGCAACTGTTCTACAACTGGTGAAGTTTCTAATGATTGATGCCCAAAAAAGTGAAAAGCTCCTAGGTCCCAACGTTTAGTTTCTTCTGTGTTATTTTACTTCCTTAAAAAGGTGATGGAGATTCTGAATGTACACTTACATGTGGTCAATGAGGAGTGGTGGGACTCAAGTAGTCAAAGAGAGTCTTGGGGGGTGCTAAGGTAATATCAATGGTGGCCACTATCTAAAAATTAATTTCCTACGAATTTCCTTGGTATTCAAATATCGTAAGGTCAGACGGTATGTCCCGTGACTTTAGTCGAGGTGTGTGCAAGCTGGCCCGGACATTCACAGATATAAAAAAAAAAAAAAAATGTCCACTTCATGTTTTTTGCTTTCCACTCCACTTTTTCTATTCAAAATTTTGTTTGATTTTCTTCTTTCCTGCATCTGATGATTATTTATTTGCAGATTTCTGATTATTACATTTTGTCTAATCTTGAGGCAAATTTAAAGAGCCTTTCTTCTTCTTTTTACACTACTACAAATCCCACATACCATGACACTTTTTTTTCTCTATTTTGCAAGAAGGAGCAACAAAAAGAGTCATAATAAGTCAGAAGAGGCGTTTTTCACTTGTTTGCAATTGATGATTATATTTTAGAGTCATAAAAAGGTAATTAGTTGTCTAAACAAAAAAAAAATTTATTAAATAAAGAAAGCATAGAAAATTAAAGGAATCAAGTTGGAAAAATAGAGTTATGAGAGCAAGGAGTTTAAAATACATTTTACAAAGTTTAAAATGGCCAATTAGAAAATATGGGGTCTCAAATAGAGTTTAATAA
>JBBMKA010000021.1:10807810-10844665 GCA_037833695.1 Sechiopsis laciniata | reverse complement strand
AGATGTGCGAGAACATCTTATGAGATTGATGGATTCTTTTAAAGTAGATATGAAAGAGATCATCAGAGAAGAGGTAGGTTCAATAAAAGAAGATTGCAAAAAATGGAACGAGAGTTTCAACGACCTAAAAAGATGTTTTAAAGAGTTAAAAGAGGAGATTATATTGGAAGAAAAAGTGACAGCTAGGGTTTTGAAGCTGCCGCTGCCACCACCATCGCCGCTACCACCTCCGACATCTCCGCCGCCACCACTGCCACTGCTGCCACCTCCGTCACCACTGCCTCCACCTCCGCCACCACCACTGTTGCCACCGACACACCACCGCCGCTGCCACCGATGCACCACTGCTGCCACTGCCGCCTCCGCAGCTGCCGCCACAAAAAAAAAAAAAAAAAAAAAACTCAAAATTTTATCTTACTTATTTGTTTACCAACACCTTGAGGACAAGGTGTATTTTTTTAGGGGCCGGTAGTGATAAGGTTGGGTTTTAGTAGAAATAGGAATAATATAAGGATATGTTATCAATTACTTGGGGAATAAGTTACAATTATGGAGAGAAGTTAGAGTATTTTATTATAAATAGAGAGGGTTAGGGTAGGGTTTAGGCATCCAATTATTGAGTGATTATTGAAGGAATTATTGTAGGGCTCATAGAGAGTATTCTCTTGACGGGGAGGTTCCCAGACCTATCAAATCTTGGTTTATCTTGTATTCTTTTACTTTTGATATAATCTAGATCCTGGATCATATCAGATTGAAAATTATAGAACCAGATATTCATGGCACAGATTTGGCATCCTATGCTTTTCTTGGTTTCCTTTCCCTTTCCAATCCTTATTCTCATTGCATTCGTTTAAATGGTTCATATTGATAATTAGCTTCCAATTAGTGTCGATAATTGCAGTATGCTCATCGCAAGTGCGTTCAGCGGTGGTGCAACGAGAAAGGCAATACAATTTGTGAGATTTGCCACCAGGTCTGTTGTTTTCTTTAAAAGAAAAAAAAAAGTATAATACAGTGCTAAATTTATGATGGTAAGAAGTCGCTTTTCTTATCAGGACTTTAAGCCAGGCTACACAGCTCCACCCCCTGTATTTTATTATGGAGGTATTACTTCACCAATGCATTTCAGGTAAGCCATTGATCTCTCTCCCCCACAATTCATTTCCATTCATCAACTATTTTCTCTAGTTGACCTTATATGTTCAATTCTTGCTCATTCATTTTTTGAACACTAATGATATAACAATGCTGTCATCAAATTGTGGTCTTATGGGTAGTTGGGAAATGTCTAGAATGAACCTGCATGTACCTGTAGGAATGCCTGACCACGAGTATCTCCATTCTGACTTTGATGATTTCCTCGCTCCCTCGTCAAGAAGCGTATTGTACTGCCGCATAATTGCCGTAACTGTATTCACTATCTCTTCATTTTATTTCATTTGTAGTTTCCTTATCTCTGTAAAGAAATTTACATGTCTTGGTTATTGGCTTTGCCTTCAGCAGATTGAAATGTATTTCACATGTTTTTGCTCGTTGATTCTTGTTCATTGAATTGTCAAGGGACCAAAGAAAATATGGATTTTTGTTTCAGTCCTATTTTAATCCGCACTTATACTTAATCTACTTAATCTTTAATCTTTCAAATATTTTGTTTTAGTTCTTGAGCTTCCAATTAAATAGTCTTTTTCGTTAATTTTTAATTAATTATTAATTATAAGTGTGAAATAAATGCATCTTTTGTTCATTTACTGAAGTGTGTCTACATGGAACACGTTTGAATTTACATGTGTCTAAGGATTTCAAAAGTTAACTAGAAGAAGTAAAATAGTTTCTTATTCCAAGTTCAGGAGATAAAACAAAATATTTAAATGTTGAGTGATTAAAATAGAATATTTTAAAGTTTAAAGATGAAAATGTAACGAGCATAATTCCTTTCTAACCATGGGCTAGTAGTGAACAGTGACATAAGTAATTAAGAGGTGATAAGTTCAATCTATGGTGGCTACCTATCTAGGAAATAATTTCTCACGGGTTTCCTTAACATTCAAATGTTGTAAGGTCAGACAAGATGTCCCGTGATAATAGTCAACCATGGGCTAGTAGTCAAGAGCGGCATAAGTAATTAAGAGGTGATAAGTTCAATCCATGGTGACCACCTATCTAGGAAATAATTTCTCACGGGTTTTTTTGACATCCAAATGTTGTAAGGTCAGACAGTATGTCCCGTGAGAATTGTCGAGGTGCGCGTAAGCTGCCTTGGACACTCAAGGATATAAAAATGAAAATTCCTTTTTTAAGCACAACAAATATGGAGGTATGAATTTGAACCTCTGGCCTTAAAGAGAAAAGGTTGATGTTCTAACCATTGAGCTATTGTCTTGTTGGCAACTAAAATAGGATTTAGCCTGATGTTTTTGTCTCATATTTTTATCTTTATGACAGTTGGATTAACCTATAATCCCCGGTTTCAAACTGCTAATCTTATCTGTATGTGCAGTTTATCGTTCTCCTCGCTTTACGCCATACTCTACCAATTATAATTAGTGAAGCTGGTGAGTATTCATTGACGTTGTTAATGGTAAGCTTGTTGTTCAGTTTTCCCTTTCTACTTTTCCTCCATTGTTGAGACCAATGAAGAACCACAAGCTGTGTTGTATGTTGCAGTTGCTAACCTTGAGAATCGTTGGAATTCTTCTGCCTATATTTGTGATGGTTAGGGCATTTACTTCCATTCAACGACAGCGTCATTATCAGGTTAGTAATGTAGTTTATATCTAGATTGGTTTTGAATATCATTTCGTCGTATGAACTTCTCGGATTTCTTGTGGGAGTTGATGCAGAATAAGGTATAAATTTCATGTTTAATATGAATTTTTGTTGGCTATTCTGCTACAAGCTTATTCTCTTGTTTAACCATGTTTGATATTATAATCACCACAACTTAGTTTAATGTCAGGTGAGATTAATGCATATAAGCTAGCCTAACACGATCGTCCTGCCCCTGCTTTTTTCTTAAAAATAAAAAATAAAAAGCACCCTTGAGTCCTGAATTTATTTATTTTTTTTTTTTAAAACTTAAATTACAAGACTAGTTCTTAAACTTAAGTTTGTATCTATTCCCTTAAACTCTATGTATTCAATTCAACTGTCCTTGAACTTCAAAACTTGTGTAGTAGACATACTTTTTTTAGTTCAATAACAATTAGAATGGAAGATTTGAACTTACTTTTTTTAGTTCAAAAACAATTAGAATGGAAGATTTGAACTTATCACCTTTTTGGACTAATAATCAATAGATGTATCCTTAAATATAAAATCTTAAACTTTCAATTTTGTGTTCAATAAAGATCCCTAAGACCCTGTTTGATAATCATTTGGTTTTTTGTTTTTGACTTTTGAAATTTAAGCTTATTTTTACTCAAGTTTCCTAATATGCTCAATTTTTCCTACAACGTATCCACTTTCCTTAAGAAAGTAGGTGAATGCTAATCAAATTTAAAAAACAAAAACAAGGTTTTGGAAACTACTTTTTTTTGTTCCAAAGTTTGGTTTGATTTCTTAAAATATAGGTAAGATGTAGATATCCAAGTAAGAAAAAACCTATGGTATAATAGTTGTTGTAGGCTTAAATTTAAAAAAAAATTAAAAACAAAATGGTTATCAAACATGGCCTAAATTTTCAATTTATGTTTGATAATAATAGGTAAGGTTTATTATTCGATATTTTTTATAAAAAATCATTTAAGAGTTCAAAGACCCCTAATTTTAAAAGTTTCAGGGGTAAACTTATAATTTTACCAAACAAGAATTAATGTCTTTTTAGTTCTTAAGTTTTAAAAGTTTGTCCCCTTGAGGCAGCCTCTTTAGTAGAGGTTTTGGGTCTTTAAGGTATGCATTCTTGGAAGTCCCAAGTTGGAAATCCACGAATGAACTTAATTGTAAAAAAATATTGTTGTCTCCCGGGTTTAAACTTTGGAACAGAAATGGGTTCCCCAGGTTATGTAATAGGGCGAAACTTCGATACTCGATTATTAAAAAAAAAATCAAAATCAAAATCTTATCATTAATCTTGAAGTTTTTGAAAGTCTCCAAAATGCTAAATTTTGAAGGGGAAAAGTTAATGACTACTAAATAGCAACAAATAGTGCCACCAGGTCCGGTGTACTTATTTTTGGGTATAACTGGGTCATCCAAGTGTATTTTTTTTACTCTTCAATTATAAGGTTTTTGTTTCTAACTGGTAAAAAGAAGTTGGTTGTACTGTCCTACATAAGATCACCAACCATGATAAACATATGATAAAAAAGCTCTAAGAGTTCTTGTTTTCTCTTTGAGCTTGTTATCTAGTCATTTTACATGCACTGAATACAAAGTTTGAGTCTACTTGTATGCTTTTTGATAGGATCCCCATTTTCAACTCACAACATCAGACGACGAAAGTGATTCGAGGAGCCATTCTCCATCGCGCTCCATCCATTCGAGATAGCAGTAGGTCGGCCTCGTCTCTAATATGATCAAAGCATTGTGCGACGTAGCAGGACAACAACGTCATTCATGGAAAACGAGCTGCATATGGTCGTATCGAGACATGACTCAGTTACTTTCTGTAATGAAGTTCATCATTTGTGGGGAGCTAGCAGAAACTTGTTTGGTTTAAAATTCAACTTTCTATGCGATGGAATCATTGGCTCCCTAGTTTCGAATGTATAATTGTGTATACAATAAATATTGCTTCAAAGATGGATGTGTGTTTATTTGTATATATCGATTACATTAAACTTGAGTTTTAAACTCAATACAAATTTAAAATTTTAATGACGTTGCCTAATAAATCATTCAACTTTTAGAAATTCAAAAGTTGAAACATTTTGAAACTTTAAGAACTAAATACACAAATTTTAAAGTTAAGAACTATATATATATATATATATATATATTTTTTTTTTTTTTTTTCTTTTTTTTTTCTTTTTTTTTGATATCTGGGCTAGCTTTTGCATACTTTGACTAATGTCACGGATACTGTTTGACCCTACAACATTTGGATGTTAAGAAAATCCGTAAGAGATTAATTCATAGGTAGGTAAATTTATAATTAATGAATATGTGTTAAAATAGGATATAAAATTAAAACTAAATGAGTCAATTTGAATGCAAGTCACATATTACCTTTTAGGGTAAAATATAAGTTTAGTTCTTATGGTCGGAAGAAAGTTAGAGTTTGGTTCTTATGATTTCAAAAAATTAGAGTTTAGTCTCTATAATTTGAAGAAAGTTAGAATTTAGTCTTTATGATTTAAAGAAAATTAAAATTTAGTCTTATGATTTTAAAAATTAAAATTTAGTTTTATAATTTTATAAAAGTTAAAATATAATCTTTATAGTACGTAACATATTAAATATATGGAAGTATATATATCGGTTAGAATATAGGTGAATAATCAAATATGATACATAATTCTTTTCAAATTTAATCCATTCACGCATTTTAGTCGAGGGCATGTTGTTTCAAGTTACTACTACATCAAATTTTCATTGTAACATTCTTATAAATTTATATTTAAATGATAATTTAAAAACAAATTTATTAAAAGGATTTGTGACAGGTTAGTTTCATTATTTGGTAGTAATTGATCTCAACGCCATAGTCACTAGTTTGATCTTGAAAATTGATATTTATCTCTTTTATATTGAGAGCAGTCTGTAAGTGACAATTTTGATTGTCAATTTTAATTATAACATTTTTTTTGAAATATTTCATTGTAGTAAAATTTTGGATTTTTTTTCTTTTCATATTCCAATTTTACCATTCACTAGATGAAATTGCACTTTTTCTTTTTCTTTTTTTGAGAATCACACTATTATACTATTTGAAAATTATATGTAACACTGATTGAAAACCGCCATTGAATTATTTTTTTGTTTATGTACGATCCTTTTTAAAAAAAGTTGCTATTCATACGATAGTTTTTTTTATTATACGTACTCTAATTTATCTCAAAGTCAAGTTCACTATTTTGTTCAAAGTATGCCACAAATGTACATGTGAATTTGCTGTTTAATTTCAGGAAGAAGAAAATAAAAATCAAACAAGCAAACAAAACCCAAAACAAAAACAAATAATTTGAATCCGTCGTTCTTGGAGCAGATCAGATCCGAGCCCAATTCGTCGTTTTCATCCTCTTCGCCCATCGCCATTTCTCAGCTCAAAGGTATTTTTATCTCAATCTCCTTTTTTCGCTCTTCAATCCTTCTCCATCTCCATTACTATACGCTCCATATGCATTTCTTTCGGTTTTTCCTCTCTTGTCGATAGATTGATTCCTAGATGCATTTCAGATTGTTGTGTGATTGAATGAAGAAATTTTTGGAACTAGAAAACGGCTGTTTGATCTGTGTTTCCGACAAATCGAATGTGATGTATGTATATCGTTGTGGTTGTGGTAATTGATATCAGTCGTGTCTTCTTTAGCTGTATATTGAGTCGGTGTTTGAGGATTAGTAAAGAATGTAAATTCTTGAATGATGAACTATGAAGTACTCCACTCTGCATATAACGGCTGTTTGAGGACTAGTAATGAATGTAATCGAATGTAAAGAATGTAGTTCTTTGAAATAAATAAATTCTTTCAATTCTTGAATGATGAAGTGCTCCACTCTGCTTAAGTTGTTTTTGTAAATAATAAATATAGTATGTTGCTGTGAATTCTTTTTGCTTATTACTGTTAGATTCCATTTGTAAAGGCTATGCATGTATGAGGGGCATGAGGAAAGTTGAGTGGTAGAACTTCTTGTTTCTGATATTAGATGGAATGCTTTCTATTGATGAAATATTCCCATATTTTCTCTCTGATTTCTGTCTACTTATTAATGAATATAGAGCTGCTAATAATCAAGTAAGGATCTTGCAAATCATAAAGTTCTTACATGTCATGGGTCAATTCATGGTTATCACCCACCTAGGAATTTCCTACGAGTTACCTCGACAACTAAATGTTGTAAGGTTTGACAATTGTCTCTTAAAATTAATTGAGGTGCAATATGAATGTAGACTGTTGACACAGTTTTGGAGAGTTGGCTGAATTGTTGCCCTTCTATGATGTGCAGCTAACTCTTAAATTGATCTTTAACCATCTTATAAAGAAAAGGTTAAAGATGATAACTAAATCTTGTTGGGTCATGCGGTTGTCTTGTGAGAATAGTTGAAGTGCTCGTAACCTGATCCGGACACTCATGGATATGAAAAGATTTTTTTAAAAAATGATGAGTTAAATACACTGCCAATTCATTTGCTAGTTTCGTTGGAGAATCCCCGATATACCGGTGTTTCTCCCAGATGTGTACCTGATTCATGAGATAATCCCTCGGATGTATTTTCCCCCTCTTTGAACTAAAAGTTGGATGTTCAACTTCCTGAAATTTTCTATTTTGTATTTATGTATTATCTCATTGTAAAGAAGGCTCAAAACCTATCCCAAAACTTCCGTAACACTTTCATATTTATCAATGAAAATGTTTTAGTTTCCTATAAAAAAGACACTGCTAATTCATTTGCCCCTTTCCCTGACTTAGAACTAACGATTAGTTGAATTTACCTGCAGGCTGCAATTGAATACCTATTGGAGCTGCTGTTGATTTGAGGTTTTCTTGTTAATCATGTCTGAGCTTATCAAAGAGACGGGGCAAGTGGATGGAGACGGACATGTTGGATCTGAAGAATCTATGTCATCATCTCGGAAGGAGGTTTGTAACTTCTTCATACATCAGCATTTTCTAAACTTTGTTACAAATTTACCAATTTATAGAAGTTGGTAACTGATTTTCTCTACAGGAGGAAGTTATAAAGAAAAAATATGGAGGGATTATTCCCAAGAAGCCACCACTTATTTCTAAGGTAATTTTTCTCTTGTCAAAAATTATATATTCTTTCAGTATAGTTTTCAATGAGATCCGTGCATCCTTTCATATGGCTATTTAAAGCTTTTGAATCTCAACTTTTAGGATCATGAACGTGCTTTTTTTGATTCTGCTGATTGGGCATTGGGAAAGGTATTTCTTTTGTTAACATATATTGCCATTGTCACTTAATCCTGGAATGAATTTGTATAACTTCACTAATTGGCTAATATTTCCTCCTTAATTTATCTTATGGCAGCAAGGAGCTGAGAAGCCTAAAGGACCTTTAGAAGCCCTTCGGCCAAAATTACAGGTTGGTGAATAATCATGCATATGGTCGTCATCTCAAGTATACAACCTTTGATTAATTTTAGGGTAGAGATCCTGAGTAATAACACATGCTGAACAGAGTGGTTATCCATCTTGAAATTTAGACCTTCTCCTCTTGAAGAAAGATTAGTGCCTTACAATTTTTAATTTCCATTTCGTTTTCAATTTTTTTAATTTTAGTATCTAGTTATTGTATTAGAATATGAACTTTTTTTTCCTTTTTAAGCAAAAAGAGGAACGAATTTTGTTTGGTAACCCTTGCTTGATTTTTGTTTTTGAGAAATTTAAATGTTGAAAGTGAAACTCCAATACCTCCATTTGTAAAAAATTGTAGTACTAAACAACATTGTAATTTGTTGGAATGGCAAGAAGGTAAACAGTGAAATGTGCATAAGAAGATTAACCAGAAAGAAAGATCGATAGGAACTGTGCAAAACATAACTAGGGATAGAAACATATGGGTGAAAGAAAGTATATATTTAAAAAAAGTTGAAAGATACTATGTAAAATAGGGGCAAATGAAAAAGAAAATGGATAAAGAAATGTTAGAAAAATAGGTCAAGAGATATAAGGAAGGGAAGGAATGTATTGAAAAAAAAAAGAAATAGAAAGAGAGTGCATGTATGAAGAAGAGTAGTGAAGGAAAAAAAGAAGGAAAGTGTATGTTACCAGTACCAGCTAATATTACCAAATCAAGTACAGTGATACCACCTTGGTTTTTCTAAGGAAAGAGTTTGCCTAGAATTTATAATTGAATAAGCTGTGAGTTGAATATTACAATGGAAAAGGTCGAAAAATAGTAATAGACATTGCTTAATCTTGCGAAGGATGGTGCTTTTATTTCCATATCTGCTTCTGTTTTGCTCAAATCCAAGTACACTCATTACTTCGACAAGGCATCCATACAAATATTATGAAATGATCTGTTTGTCTTGTAATTTCTTTTTTATTGCTTTTTTTCTTCTATTATTGTTATCACCGAGTAAGAGAACTTATGTGATTGCAATTTTTTTTTCTTGCTCAGCCAACACAACAGCAAACACGATACCGGAAATCTCCTTATGCTCCATCAGATGGCCAAGGTTTGCTCTATCATTCAAGTTTTAACTGAAAATAACCAATTCCTATGGGTTCTTTCAAGATTGTGTCTATCTAGTCTTTGAACTTAAGAAATTTCTCCTCAAACTTTGAATTATGTGTCTAATAGATATCTATTGTTAAGTTCTTTATTTAACATCTGCAGGTTGATCTTAGGCCGTACGGAAACATAACTGTTAAACTGTCCTAGTTAACTACAAAGATCTATTAGACAAAAAAAGGAGCTCCTTAAAAACTTTTTGAGTTAGGGATAGGAACTAAATAGACTAAACTCTAAAGTGGCCAAACTTGTGATTAAACCAAAAAAAAAAAAGGTTGTCCGCCCATTCTCGACAACTCTATCGTACTGATATGATCGCGGTATATTCATGCAGATGGAGGAACTGCTCCAAATGAATATGCAACTTCAAATGAATGAACAACTGCTGCTTGTGCTTGTTGCACAGCTGCTTTATTGCATCTCACTCCTGCTGAATGTATGTCTAGGTATGAGCAATTTTCTTTTGTTTTTAAGAATAAAATTGCTCGGGTTCAGGATGTGTTATTGTGCTTACATTACAAATATCTATTGTATGGAGAATGAAAACTATATTGATCTATTTCATATTTGTCATTGATGACAAAACTTGTGTCTTATTTTATGAGTTAAATTCAAGAATGTTTTTGCAGACTTGTGAGATCTGTTGTATTTTAGACAATATGCCTTCATCTTACCCATTTTTGGAAAATTGCACAAACCATCCCTAAACTATGTTATTTGTAACAGTTGTACACTTAAACCATTAATTGGATCAATTTAGCCCTTAAAATTTGATAAGTGTTGCAATTAAACTGGAGTTCATTGGTAGGTGGCAGAGTTTTGGATTGGATGAATATGGAGGCCAGGGAGTTGATGAACTTGACTGTTCATAGATTTTTTTTCGTTTATTGATTTTGAACTATTATCAGCCATTTGTTTGTATGTTCTTAAAAAATCTATGAACTGAAGTTAAAATGAAATATGATGGCTTTGTGAAGAAGCTCTTAATTATTATCAGAAATTATTTTGAGAAAGAAAAGAGAAAGCAGAAGGATGGTGATCATGGAAGAAAGGGTAGTCAATCAAGAATTGTGGTTCCCTTTGTTTAACCAATCTGGAGGTTCAACAAAGAGTAATACTTGGGTCCTTACCGGTAAGGACCTAAGCCATACTTACCTACATTTATGACTACAAACAAAATCCTTCTTTATCCACATTTTTTTAAACTCAAAAAGAAAAAGAAAAATATGTGATCATAAATATGGATAAGTATGGCTTGGGTCTTTACCGGTAAGGACCAAAGTATTACTCTTCAACAAATATTTGAGATGAAGATAGAGAGGTTGAAGTTGGAAGAAGAGAGATACTATTTTTTTACATAGGGTTCGATTGCAATACTTAATAAACTTTAGGGGTAAATTGATCGAAATGAAAGTTTAGGGAGTAATTATTACTAACATTATAGTTAATGAGTGATTTCCGCAATTTTCTCATTAATTTATTTTTAGTTCAATTATAAATGTGTCTTTGAGATTGCTCTTAGTCTCTAAACTTTAACTTTTATGTCCGCTAACTAACCATCAATTCAATAGTTAAAAGGGATTTTGAGAATTAAAAGATTATAAATTTAATTTATGCTAATTTTTTACTTAAAAGTTAAATTTTTATGTTTTTCTTGACAGATAAATGTTGTAGGATCATACGAATGTCTCGTGAGAATAAGTGAGGTGTGCATAATCTGATTTAAAACTCAACAATTTAAAATAAATTAAAAAAAAAAAAAATTTAAAAACGTTTTATGTTCATTTCACCATCAACAAAATGATGTGATATGTGTACCAGCTTATAAGGTTGTTTGTTATGTGTCAATTCAGCTAAATTTGACCTTTTTTTTAGAATAGCTAAAATTGACCTAACAGGTATGGTACGTAATAAAAAAAAAATTCTAAATACCAATAAATTAATGTTGGTCAGTTAAGTAGTCTACTAATTAGTTGATAACTGAATCAGTTTGTATCCCAATTTTTTTTAACACTTCTATAATATTGTTGATTTTTTTTAGAAATTGTGTAAATTATAATTTCATATTAATTGTGAAAATCTTTCATTTTCATAAGATTTTGTTCTCTCTTAATAAGAAACAATTTATATAAACTTTGATTTGATATTCTTTTATCTCATCCTTACTTTCAATAAGCATAATTTGAATTTCGAAGAATGAAAGAATAAAAGATTGAGTTTAGGAAAAAAATAAATAAATAACTTGCTTAATGTAATTCATAATAGATTCCTTAACAGAAAAGGCAAAGTCTCAACAAAAACAAAACAAAGTGCATTCACACAGGAGTTTTTTTTAGTTCAACAAGGATTAGAGTTCATGTCCTCTTAGTAATGAACATAATCTTATGTCAATTAAATTATTATTATTTTTTTGTTGGTAACCACGTATGGTTGAAGTATATAAATTAAGAACAATATAAATAAAAATTTAACTCGGGTTCAAAGAAAAAATCATTTAATTTTCGATCCTACAATTATTTAAGATTTTAGTGAAAATGAGGTGTATTATAATTTTTTTTATTTGCAACAGTTGCAACAAAATCCATTATGACTGGTGGGACTTCTTATAAAAAGTTGAGGTAAAAAAATAGTTAGAAATTTGTTGTAGATAACAAATTATAGTATTCATATTTAAATTATAACAACTTTTTAAAAAATATACATAACAAAATATGAAATGTTTAATTTGATTGAAGTCTATCGTTTCAAGTTTCACCTAAAGTATATCAATTTTGTGACTATCATTCAATGTGATAGAATCATTTTTTTACTATATTTAAATATTTTTCTAAAATTTGACATAGAATTTTTTTTTCCTGTTCCTCATAAAAAATCCCCAAGAAAGAATGATGAGAAATATAAGAATTTAAAAATTGTATTTATCACATTTTAATCAACATCTCAATTTCTCTGCAAAAAAAAGATAGATGAAACCTAAAACCAATGTTGGAAGATAAAGAATTCAAACCTAACACAAATTACTATTGAGTTAAATTCACTTTGGTAAAAAAAAAAAGGTTTTTTTCTTACATAGACAATATTAGATTTATGAAATTTGTTAGTCAGAATCTTTATTATACTTTAACAATGGCCAATGGGAACAAGCTAAAACAAATATTGTGAGTTTCCCTCCTAACACTTGGAAAGGAAATAATTTAAATTAAATAGAAGACATTTAGGAGTGTAATTATCACAAACTCCAAAATTTAGGTAGTTTGTACTTTGTACAATTTTTCCTAAAATTCAACCACAAGAATGATATATAATTTATATTTGTGCTAAGTAAATGCTATCTAAGTACTTCAATAAATCGATTAAAAAATTGTATATATCATCAAACTCGATAAGTTTAAGAACCACGCTTCAGCGAAAGCACTAAACCAAGACTTAGTTAAAGGCTTATATTAAGCAATCTTGAGTCATATTTACTAGTGAACACTAACTTACCTTAGGATTTGTCTTAATAGCAAAATCCCTATTTTACTAAATGATTCCCAATAGGGTGTTTTCATTGACACCTCTCTCTCCCTCTTCAACACACAACACAATGAACAACCAATTTGATATTATGGTACACTAGGAAGCACATATACTTCTATTTTGACAACGTCTCCGTGTCATACTCGTGTCCGACACTGATACTTCTGGACACGTGTTCGACACTCGAAATTTCATGTCCTCCTTTTTTATTATTATTTTTAATTTTGGACACACCACGCCCTTCATGGACACTCCATTTAAGACTTATTTGTTTTAAATTGTCAATGACACGACAACGGGTAGTGTTGGTGGAGGTGATCGACGATGACGTCCATCGAAGATAGATGGACTAAAATGGAAAAATGAAAGAAAAAGAGAAAAGAGAATGGAAAAAAAGAAAAGGAGGTAAAAACTAAAATCTTTTGAGATTATAAAGGGTAGGTATTGAAAGAATGGTGATATTTTATTTTTATTGGATTTAAATGGACTAATATAACTAACTACGTAGGTTAAATTCAATTGCTAATTCAATCTTCATGTTCATCCTTGTTTGAATTATTTTTTTATAGTTAGTAAAAAGAAAACTAAAATATTTTGGATTTGAACTTTTAATAGTATATCATAAAAAATAATAATAAATAACGTGTTCTTGACGTATCCGTGTCTTGCATTTTTTAATAATTGCATGTCTACATGTCGTGCTTCTTAGACGGCACATTAACCTTTCAAAGTAATTAAATAAGAAATAAAATCAAATCCAAGTGACAATCATAAAGCATCGTGAGTGCAAGTTCGGTGATTCATATCATATGGAATGTAGTTTATATATATAAATGACGGTCTGAACCAGCTTGCACGCATTTGAACTATTGTCATGAAACATACCGCTTGTCCCACCCTACAACAATTGAATGTCAAAAGAAATTTGCTAAGTAGGTGGCAACCATCATAAATTGAACTTATTACCTCTTAATTCTTTAAATCTCTCTTGACCACTAAATCATTTAAATAATAAAAAAATTCATAGAAAATTAATAATTCTTAAATAGGTGCCGACCACTATAAATTGAACTCAGTTCTTAAGTTCTTCAAGACTCTCTTGACCGCAAAGCCATTTGAATGTCTAGAAATTAATTCCTTTAATTCCTAAGTGGCAGTGGGTCATACTCTCTTAACCACAACCACAGGGTCATTTGAATGTTAAAAACATTTGTAAGAAATTAATTCTTAAATAGATGACGATCACCGTGAATTGAACTCATCATCTTTTAGATACCAAAGAATAGGCCATTGACATTTCAGTATCACCCTGAGATGCAGTTGCAACTCAGTAATTTTCCACTTTACTCCCCGTAATTACATCAGTTCCCTAAGCTTGCTAAAAATTCAGAAAATGGTTCAAAGTTTTACACAAACATTTCACCATCGGGGGGGAACTATGGTAGGCTCTAGCACTACAACAAGTCCATAAGTTTTGAGTGACATACAGAAATGACTTCAATCAAAGTTAACATTGATCAGAATCAGTTCCTAAGAAATGCCACTGTGGCAACGCGAGATCCAACAGATCCTCCGAAGGTGAACGTCGGGTACGTACGAACATGGCTGAGGTACTGAAATGTAGGCAATTCTCTGGGTGTTTCATCTGATGACTCTGGTTCTGCAGGGCAAGTAACCCTTCTTTGATTGAAGTTCTCAACTTCTTGCACAAGTTCATCTTTTGTATTGTTGCAGGAAGTGACCACCTACACAAGTTACCAATGGCGACGAGTGAGTCCCAGTTGCATTGCAGTGTATATGCACACTAGCTCTAAGAGAATGAAATAACAAATTTGTCAAAGAACATATTGCTCTTATTATTATTAAAAAAAAATGACTGCCATCAGTTCGGGTAGCTCACATGCATTTCATTAATCGCATAAAACTATTTGCACAATGCTACACTATTGAGAGTTCGAAAATTAATAGGATTCGAACTCGAAAGTACTTTTACTATGTTACTCAGTCGCATGAAAACACTAAATAACTCACGGTGGTTAGCATGCAGTATGTCTTTATTTATTTATTTTTTTAGAGGAACTTATAAGATTAGTCAAATTCACAAAATAATTACAAATATGGTCACTTTTAAAAAAATTAGTAGCCACTTTTTTATTTTCTAGATAGGCAGGAGAGAGAAAAGAAAGGCCTTACCAATAACCCGCCCGGAGCCACCAGTTTCGATACGGACTCCCAATACATGATCCTGGAAATAGTAAAAAGTGAAAACAAAAATTTATATTCATTAATATCTATCAAACTAAAACTTGAAAATCACCAATTATCTATTCATTATGGAGCATATGCATATGCTGTCCATGTTAAGCAACGATCAAATGAGAAACAGTCCATATACAACTGTATAAAAGTATGCCTAAATTTGCTTATCGTTACCTTTTAATAGAACCATCTGGATGCAATCCAATTGCATCTAAAGTCCCTTTATCCACAACGAGTTGAAATTTCCCTTCCAACTTTGTCTCAAGAACATCATCAACCTAAGCCATGTAAAAACAATGCAACTATGATAATTAATAAATTTCTACATACATGTCCATACTAATACACTTGAAATAGGACACGTCCCACATATAGGAGTAGCACAAAAGTTGAGTTGAATAATTCTAAGAAAATTGTTAGAAAATGGTTTGTAACTTTCATACTAATGATTCGAAGAGGGTGGTCTTGTGAAACTAAGAGGTGAAGGGTTCAATTCAAGATGACTACCTAAAAATTAATTTTCTACGGCTTTCCATGACAATATAGTCAGGTGATAGCTTCCTGAGAATAATCGAGGTGCGCATAAGCTGATTTAGACACTTATGGATACTAAAAAGAAACTTTCATACTCAGTAAAATTCTCTACTTTCACTCGCTTTCTGTATCTACTGATGATTAGATTTTTATGTTTGCGATGGTGCTAAAACTTCATTGTGGAAAGTTAATAACACAATTATATAGCTCAAAAAGGCATCAAACAATGACTAGGCACTTAACAACGACAACCATAATTTAATATGTACTTTGTTCGCTCCAAAAAACCTTTTTTTGAAATGCACTCCAAAAACTTTTAATTATCATCTATAGACTTCAAATCATACTTGCTGTCAATGGTTGACGAAATACGTGACAATCATTTTATTGAAACTTAGATGCAACATAACCTGACAAACAATTGGATGGATTTGAGAACTTGACTAGACAGGCCAAATCCATCTCCCAAATCTAATTTGTTTTTTACAAGTCTCAAATCTAATTTGTCAATTGATGTAGTTTACAAAAGAAAAAAGGCCAACAGTGGGTTTATATAGATATAATTCTGATAAGTAAGGATTTAATGACTAAGATTTGAAAACTTATAGATAATAGACACAAAGATAGCTGAAGATTTATGGTAAAAAAATCTAAATTACCCTTAAAAGAATTATTGAATCTAATTCAGACCCAGATAACTGCTCTTTCATATCTGACTAGTTGCCTAATAAGGTCACTTAAGTTTCAAGATCCGCAATGAACTCACATCACATATGCCACACAAGTCATATTATAGACCAGAAAAATATGACAATGTGAGTAGAAGGTAACTATGTTTCATAGCACATCCAAGAGAGAGACAAGGAGATTTGCAAAGATTTAGAATAAGTTGGGCAATCAAAATATCTGTGAGCCAAGTCGTACCAAAAAATTGATATTGGTGAAGCCATCTCGCTCTGCAAGGCTTCTAGCAAGATCTATTGCCCCTTCACTATAATCAGTTCCTGTCAAATTAGAGAATCTGCAAAAAAAAAAAAAATGCAAAATGACAATCAGTAAGTTCTGATGTTATAGAGAGCTTGTTCATTCTTTAGAAACTAAAATCTTTCTGCCTTTATGATTAAATTTAGTTCAAAACTAGAGCCTATCAATCCCTTAACAGCAATGGATAATTGGGAACCAATGACCATCTAGTTGAGTGCAAAAGTTTTTTTTTAATGATAAATGACGAAAAGAATGAAAGAACACCAGAACAATAAGACATATACAAAAGAAGCGCCCCACAAAGAGGAAAAGAGAGATACCCTACAAAAACGGTAGATAAGAAAAGCATAAACCATATACTTTTTTATGAGAAAAGCCTCAACCTCAGCAATAACAAAGGAAGATATAGATGACTTTCAATGGCACTTTTTATTTATTAACAAAAGCTTACGCCTATCCACTTGAAAGAAGACATAAGTCAAAAAGGAAATCCTTCTCTTAAATATTAGAAAGAACCAAAAGGCACATCAAAACATACCCCTCCTTAGCAAGTTCTTGAAGCAGCAATCCATTTCCCGTGCCAATATCAAGTACACTCCAACTAGTCAAAAATTCGAAATCCTGCTCAACATTCAGTGATTTAACATTGCCAGCCTGATTGGGAAACCGACCTTGAGAAACATCAGAGCACAAGCTTTTTGTCCAAGAAGCAACAGTTTCCATAACTTCAGATCCAAACCTGAAGAGTGAAGCAAGTATAAAAATAGAAAACTATAATAACAAATACAAGTCAAGTCTCTCTCTCTTTCTACCCAGTTAGTCTAAATCTACTTTATTTTTTTAATCATCAATCAATGCAGTTTAATTAGTGAATCAAGTTTAACAAACCTACTTTATTTTTTTAATCATCAATCAATGCAGTTTAATTTTATAGGAACCGAAAAATAATTTCATTGATTTGTGAAAGTATTACAGAGACCTATCAAAACAATAGAACAAAAGATAGGAGAGAAAACGCGGTGGAGGCCAATAAACAATGGCTGATACATAGAGTAAATAGAGAAATTATGCTATTAATCAATTCCCAAAAGAAAACGATGTTGATGATGCACTAGGTGTACTTTTCTAATGAGAGACTCATTGACCTGGTTCTTAACTGCGAAAGATGATCCGTCTTTGGTAAAGGAATTTCACCAGCGTGGTCGATGTCGGACCCCACACACTCGTGTTGGAGAAAATACTAGCTTTCGTGCACGGCGATGAATAGTAGATCAAAACCACCAATGCAATACATTGCAAAGTTGTCGCCTGTCGGAACAAGCTTGTTGGCACAGAAAATAAGACGAAAAAGAGCAGCGCAAGGGTACCAAGATGAGGACGCCAAAAAGTGATAAGGTGGCTACGTCAAAGGAAACATAGGTTCAGAAGAAATCGAAGGTCATACACACGAGAAAGAGGAAATCAACGTCGAAAGCATTAGAGGGGAAGGGAGAGCCATCGCACGGAAATCCCTCTGAAGATGGCCAAGCCACCATGCCACGAGCGGAAAATGAAAATCCGCTAAGAGGAAGGAATCTATGTTCCAAAAAAAATAAATTGCATCCAATATGGGAATGAGAGCAAGGCATGAAAAAGCAACGATGGAGGAAGGGATCTCCGTTCCAAAAATATAAACAACGGGATTATGCATTTAAAAAAAAATCATAGTTTGCGAGATGAATCGTTATCAGGTATAATAATCCTTCGAATGCCTAATACCTAATCAATTAGCATTTGTTGCAGACAGACATATTCTTGGTGCTACCCTTATTACAAACGAGCTTGATGATGAATGGAAAATGAAGAAGAAAGAAGGTATGGTTATAAAGCTTGACATTGAGAAAGCTTTCAATATGGTGGATTGGGATATTCTTGAGCAAATCCTTGTTGCTAAAGGCTTTGGTCCTATGTGGAGAAAATGGATTAGGGGTGCATTCAATATATCAACTACTCTATTATCATCAATGGCAAGTCGAGAGGAAAGCTTAGCTTCTAGGTGCATCTTCTTTTCTCTTCACACTACTTGATGATTGCCTTAGTTGTATGTTGTTGACAAATGAAGAAGATGGCATTATCCAAGGTTTCCATGTGGGAACTGACGTTGATTCTTTATCCATTACATCTAGTCGTACTCGTACATCTTTAACCAGAATGCCAACAACATAATTTTTCTAGAATGCCAACATAATGATATTACAAGAATAATTAGAAACAAGATACCTTACACCATTCTTTTCTTACGTACCAGACTTCGCCAACATGACCATGTTCACGAAAATTTGTCAATTCATCAGCATATTGAGAATCCCAGTAACTTTGAAGACCTAGCATTGATGTCACAGCTTCAGAATCTGGTTCTATTTCATCCTTGTCAGAACTGAAAATGTAACAAGTATTGTTTAGATTTTTTTTTTAGAACAAACAAGTATTGTTTAGAATTAAAATATGCCCATTAAAAAATCCCATGTATTACTCTTCTTTAATCTTCGCAAAAATCCCATTAAAAAATTTTGCTCCCCTCCATTTGCCATTTATGCTTTATGGAAGAAGAAACTCAGCAACATCTTTTTGTGAGGTGCAGACTCTCTGCCTTTTTCTAGGCTTTTATCTTAGAAGCGTTTAGTTGGTCCACTCCTTTGCCGATTAATGCCACAGATCTGATCAGATATATTATTATGGGTCATCCATTTAAAGGAGATAAAGAAATCATTTGGCTCAACTTCATTTACGATTTCTTTTGGACATGGTGGAAAGAGCACAAACAACAGACTGTTAACCCATCTAACACCTTCAAGAATTACAAGAAGATGATCGATGAGGCCGTTTACTTAGCTCTTTATTGGTGTAATTCTATCCCCTTTTTGTAACTATGATTTATCCTCTTTATTAAATCAGTGGCATAGCGTTTTGTAAGTTTCGATAGGATTGTAATTTATCATTCATTAATGAAGGTTTTGTTTCCTATCAACAAAAAAAAAAAAAAAAAAAAAAAAAGAATCTCTCCTCTAAACAAAAAAAGCAAAAAGAACACAACTCTAACAGTTTTCCTACTCGTTCAGATTAAAAAGCCAAAGGGAAAAACAATAGAAGAAATCCACCCGAAGTCCATAGGACTAAGAAAGAAAGAGCAAATGATTGGAGAAATGAGAATCTACTCACACCTTCATGAATTTAACATAATTGTAAGAGAAACGTTAATCTACATAAACTGCGCCACAGAACCATATTCATTTATTCCAGAAATCAACAAAAAAATAACATGATCATTGAATGCTTAAGGAATCAATCTAAACTAAAGAAAAAAATGAAACGCCACAAACGAATTGGGATTCAACAATACCTGTAATCGGAAGCGGCACGCAAATTTCCAGCAGAGAGAGCCTCAGCAGCGTCGGCATGACGCAGGTCATCGTCGAGGGTGCTACCATACTCACTCTTGATGGACCAAGAGTCGGCGGCCACTGATCGGTCGTCGTCGGAGACCAGATCAACGGCGGAAGGAGCAGCCCGGCCTTGATGCAACGGCTCGGCATCTTCTGGCGTCAATCGAGTCGCAGCCATGATCGGAGAAATGGAAGGAAAGAACCCTAAAACGAAATCTGAGTTGAATCGGAAGAACCTGGGTCGGAACAATACGGAGCCGATCACAGCGGACGGTGGATCGATCTTCTCATAAGGCCTTCTTTTGTTATTTATTTTTTTTTTTTATTTAATAAAGGGTAAATTGATTTCGTGCAGTTCAAAATTAGTTTTTTTTTTTTTTTTTTTTTTTAAAGCTCAAAATTAAATGGTTTTTTTTACGGGCAAAGTTCTAAGAATGGAAACTTATTACAAATCTGTCTATTTTAAAAAAAAATTAGCAAAAGTAATTATTGAATAAAATAATAATAATTTGTATTAATGTAAAAGAACACTACTGCCCCTGGTTTACACAAAAAAAATCGTGGACCACTTCCACCTAAAATTTCACGATGCAAAACTGTTTCCTTCAAAATTTCCCCAAATCGTAGGATTTTATAGAAATCATTTTTCCTTCTATCTTTTAGTTTTATAGAAGATTTTTTTAGACTGTTTTTATTTTTTCAAAAATACCTAACATCTTTAATTATGTATTAATAAATAAATATTTCAAATAAAAAAGGGTTTGTGAATTATTATTGTTTTTGTGTTATTAATTATGTCATTGTATAAGTATAACATTTTTTTACTTGAGTTAAATATTGAATTAGTACCGTATTTTACAACTAATATATCTTTCGTATTTTTATGTATTTAGCTCATATTAATTCATCAAACTTTATATTTATTTGTATTATTTAACAATGGTTTTGTGAATAGTGTCAAAGCTTAATACATTAATACTTATAAAATGTGTGAAAAAATAAGAGATTGTTTTTATAAAATCAATGTGTAAAAAAAGGTGAGATTGATTTTATAAAATCTTTGGTCCTGTATTAATAAATATGAAATCTTACCCGTTTAGTCAAATTTATAAAATAATTACAAATATGATTATTTAAAAAAAATAGAAACTGAGTATTATCGTGTACTTTCTTATAATTGTGTATTAACGATGCATAAAACTGTATTAATAAGCATTTATAATACAACTCATCCAGTCAATTTCTCAAATAAATAAATACGGGGTTCAAATAATTATGAGTTTATGGATTATTGATGTTTTTGTGGTATGATCATGTTATCTATGAATATTGTATTTCTTTTACTTGGTATAAATACCGAATTAATACCGTATTTCACGACTCATATATCTTTTATATTTATATGTATTTATCTCATAGATGAGCATTTAATACATTAATACTACATAAATAATTAATGTATTTGAACATGTCATAAACTTTTATTATGAATTTTCTATTTTAACAATTGAAAAATATTAAGAAAAATATATTTATTTAATTATTCAAATATATTTAAGTGCAAAAAATCATGATTGTTTTGGACTAAAAGAAAAATGTGTGGAAAAAAAATGATGGTAATTTCATAAGTATTAATAAATAAAAACATGTTTTAAATAAATAAAGATTTATAGATATTATTTTGGGAAACTTACAATATTAGTCAAATTCATAAAATAATTACAAATATAATCATTTAAAAAAAAATAGCAATCATGGTCATAAGTATTAATAATAATACAGTATTAATAATCCACAATACTATATTAATAATCCACAATAATGTATTAATAATAAATAATATTATATTAATGAGTATTAATAATACATAACCGTATTTATGGGTGTACTTATTTATTTATACAAAAAAATTAAAATATATATTTATTTATTAATACAATAATTAAAATTAAATATAAAAATATGTATTTATTTATTAATACAAAAAGTTTTAATATAAAAAAAGATTTGTGAATAAAATTTTTGTGGTTTGATATGTTATGTATAGTACTGTAATTTTTTAAAAAAGAAAATTATATTGCTTTTCACAACTTAATTACAGATGTCAGACAAATTTTAAAATATTTGCATTCATAATCATTAATGTGGTTTAATACTGTATTATAAATACTTATTAATACTAGTATTATAAAAAAAATGTAACAATACTCATTAATATTAATGACTATTTTTTCTTTTTTTTTTAGAGTGGTCGTATTTTTAGAAAAAGATGAAAGAACAAGAAGTCATATAACTATTAGATTATAAAAGATACAATCATAATTTTGCTTTCAAAAAATCCCTAATGCAATCTTAATTGAATCTTAGGCAATTTGGCATTTGGAGTTGAATGAAGTAAAAACAAAGATTGAAAAGAAAAAAAAAACAATAAAAATCATGAAATTTTGAAAAAATAAATCAAGGTAATTAATTTTCTTAAAAGAAATTGCCGAAAAAAATAAAAAAAACAAGTTTTAAAAACTGAGCAATTGAAATTAAAAAAAAAAAAAACGAAAAAAATAGTGGCAGTTCGCCACGTGACATCATAGCTACTCAATCAAATACGTCGATTTGGAAATAAAAAATGTAACGTGCGCCAGAAAAGAAAGAGGTATAATAGGTATTATAAAAAAATATTATTAATTAAATTTAAAACAAAAAATAGATTTACGAATACTATAAAATATGTCTAAATTTATAATTATTTTCTTAAATCCACTCCAATTTCCTTTTTAAAAAGGGAAATTTGTCACTAATAGGCAATTATTTTTGTACCTTGCAGGCCCAAAACAATCGGGCTTCACCAATTCAAAAGCCCAATCAACAAACCACACTGTTCCCTACTTTCTAGTACCACGATTCAATTTCAATTTGGTCGAAGAAAATGAAGAAACTGACTCAATCAAGCTTCTTCTGTTCATCGCTTCAAACAACCAGAAAGTTGGAAACTTTCAGTTTGTATCATCGTACGTTGAATCAACCAGTAGCTCATCATCTCCATTAATCTCCTCTTCCTGTGAAACGGTCAGGTTTGGTTTCAGATTCCTCCATTAGAGCCTTCATTTTCAATTTATAGCTTAAACTTCTCTGTCACTTTCATTTTTCAATCCCCATTATATCTTTAAATTCAGTTTCATTTGGATGGTTAAAAAATGAATGATTAGACATTAATGATTAGAATTGAGTGGTTAGAAATGAGCGAGTGATTACAATAGCTCGTTTGATTGTGATTGTTTGAAGAAGAATTGTAATAGCTCGTTTGTAATAGCACTTTAATAAGTTTAATTACCTTAAACAAACAGCCCCTTATTGCATTTTGCTTTTTGAAAACCGTTTTCGAGTTCTTTCTCGTTTTTTCGATACATTGATGCTATGTTTTCTCCACTGTAATTGTTTTCTTATTGCTGCTTTCAGAGGAAGATTTTGAATGCTGTAATGGCGTTTTGTAGAGCTGCAAAACGTTCTCTCGGAATTGTGATTTCTAACAGGCTGCTAAATAATGAAAGTAGGCATGGATTTTCCAGTAATGCTACTAATAGGGCCTTTTTCGTTGAAGGCTTTAAATGTGGAAGTTCGGTTCCTTTCGCTCACGATGCTGGTTCTGTTCATAACTTAAGACTTTGTCTGTTGAGAAGGTTTAGTGTCGAAACTCCTGCTGGGTCGGACCAGATGAGGCTCATAAAGCAGCTGAGAGAAAGAACAAGTGCACCCATTAAAAATGTCAAGGCTGCTCTTATTGATTGCAATTGGGATATTGGTAAGGCAAAATGTGATAGTTTCTGAAACTTTCTCTTGCTTTTGGTTTCATTTGCTGTGTTGAAATGTGTTGAACTATGCTGCACTACGTCTATGATTACTCAATACAAGATACGGGGGATACCCTCCTGGTCAGCAAGTATGGGTCCAGGAGCGGCTTGGGGCAATGCCTTCAAAACCTAGTTGAAATATGTACTTGAATTTTATATTTTTGTATCGGACTTTTACATATTTTGGACCATACGTTGTATTAGGTTTTAATGAGAGTGCACTATGTAAACTCTCTTTAAATCTTTCACACATTTGCCGAACATGTATATTTTTCTTATCTTCTAAATAAAACGGGTTCTCTTCCTTTACCATGGGTGTAGCTAACACAACGTTACTAAACCATGTTAACTTGTGTGTCTCTCGCTCTTTAATCTTTCTGTTTATGGTTTTTCATAACATGCTGATATCTAATGTTGGAAGTGGATTCCTTGCAAGTACAGAAACAGCACAGATGGAACTGAGGAAAAGAGGAAAGGTGCTGGCCTTGAAAAAGTCTTCTCGAACTGCTGCTGAAGGTCTACTTGCCTTGGCACAAAATGAAACCAAAGCTGTCGTTATTGAACTTAACTGCGAGACCGACTTTGTTGCTAGGAATGAGATCTTTCAATACTTGGTTAGTTTTTGACCGCCTTCTTCATTTTTATGCAACATTTCCATTTGAATATACATGTAAATGATCAGGTGTAGATCGTATGAATTGCTGTAGTTTTCTTCTTCAGGAAACCTTGTGCTTGTGCTCATAAGATATCGTATTATTTTGATTCCAGGCTCTATCTCTTGCAAGGCAAGCATTGTTTTCTGAAAGTTTATCTCATAGCGTTTCTGGGACATTTCCTGTTGGACTAGAGCAATTGGAAGTAAGGTGTTTATATAAATTATTGATTTCTTATTGAATTTTTGTTACTTGGTCTCATATTGCAAGGAGGCACAGTATGATAAGTGAAAACTAGTAAATATTTGTTAGATATCGACAGTTTAGGGAAGGAGCCCTTGAAAGCTGTTTTATGTTGTCAGTAACGGATGAGCATTTTATTTATTTTTATTTCCAGAAATAAATTAATAATTAATCGAAAAAAATTAATCGGGGAGGAAGGATCATTAAATTGGAGATGGGAAAGAACAAACAAAAAGAAAGAAAGGAAAAAAATAGGGAATTTTGCATCTGGGTTTGCTGGTGGCCCGCTTATAATTTCAAAATGTTAGTGCTCTTGAACGCCTGTTGTTGATTCATCAACAGTCAGAAACCATAGAGTCTTGTTTAGGACACTCAAAAGCCATGAAACACTCTCTCCTTTCTCTTACAATCTCTCAGCTACTGTTTTGCCCATCTTCGACTACATTGAATGACTTCGCCGGCGAGAGATTATGATTTACCAAAGAACATCGATATGGATTGGAAGAAAGCGCTTCACCTTCGAAAACGACAGGAACTTTCCTTCTCAGATCAGAATCATCAAGGAACTCAGGGACAAGAGCTTCTCACTGAACCTGTAGAAGAACACTTTGGGTTGGGTTGTGGAGACTTTCAACAGGCTTAAAGACCACCCACTAAATCAGAAGTTTTACTACACTCTCAGAACTGAGGGATCTGTGCATTGGATAGAGAAAGTTTCGACTAGAAGGGGATACTATGCTGAACTCCACAAAATAGCGCCAAATGGTGCTTTAAATAAAATCCTTATTCCGATTGGTACCGATGGTAATGGATGGAATGTTTGTCACAAGGGGTTAAAGACATTCATTGAAGCCCAAGCTGTGGTCGTTAGCAATAAACCCCCCACCAACCCCACCAACCGACTTTATACCTCTAATCAAGCATTAAATATTTCAAAAACAAGTGGAAAGAGCTCCATTAATGGTTGGGAAAAAGAGAGACTATCGACAGCTATTCAAACCATTTCCCCTGGTATTGAAAATGTTCCCCCCATTGATCTTACATCTGCGGTCATTATCTAAAGAGAATGTTTTCATGACCCATGGAAAGACATTAGGGATGCTATTAGAGAAGAGTTAATCCCTGCGACAGCCATCACTCCCTTGCTTCCAGATAAGCTCTGCTCTCGTGTGAAGACCGTTCTCAAGCGAGCACCATTGCAAAGATCAGAAACTGGTACAGGATTGGAAGGTACACTGTCCGATTCATGGAATATAATGCTGAAAATCTCTTGTTAAACCCTCTTATTGCTAGCTATGGTGGATGGATTAGAGTTAGAGACTTTCCATTGGAGAAATGGACTGTTCTGAACTTCAGAGCTATTGGAGAGGCTTGTAGAAGATATATTGAGACGGCCAAGAAAACCCTAGAAAGGATCGATTTAATGGAGGTGACTTTGAAGATTAAAGAAAATTGTAAAGGGTTTATTCCAGCTCTTCTGGACATTCCATCATCATCATCTTCCCCCATGAAGGTTAGGATTGATCCATATTTTAACGGACAGCAGAGCAATGGGTATTCCATTAGTATTCATGGAAAGATACCTCAGATAAAGCATTCCTCAGTGGAACATGAAGGTTCTTTAGTGTTCTCCCTAGACAAGAAGACATTCTCTGCTGATATTGCTCCGATGAAGAGTTTGGAAAATACTGCCACTGTCATCGTTGTAAAGAAAGCTCCGATGAAGAGTTTGAAATCCTCTGCCACACACGCTGGTGCTCAGGAATGGGTGGTTGTGAATAGACAGAAGGGGTTCAAGACTAAGCTCGATGTGATAGGTCAGTCCATCCTGACACTCAACCTACCATTTCTTCTCCTTCTTCTACGGAACCACTGATTGAGGAACTTTTTCCCCATTCTCATCAATAGAGCCCACCAATAGTATCTCTCCTACTACTTCTGGGGCCCACACCAAAGCAGATTCATCTAAAATTGCCAAGAAAAAAATCCTCTGCCTTGGATGAATCTTCAAATAACCCTATTCCATCCTCGAAAAACTCATCCCTAACCATTATCCTATCCAAAAATTCTGCCATTGAAGATACCAACCAACCTAACCAAACTTATTTTAATTATCAATCCATTGGGCCCATTAAAAAATCATATCCTTCCCAAGAAAAACCTCTGTCCCGCCCTTTTAAAAATGGTAAACCAATTGTCATTAACAACCAGCCCTCTCTTTTGATTATTGGAACCAGACATTCCTCACTCAACCCACACTCTTTGGATGAATCTGATGAAGGATGCCCGTCCCCTAGAGACATTCTGCGGAGTGAAAGCGCTTTGATTGTCTATCAAGATGAAGCGATGGAGCAAATTGAAAACTTATACACTGAACAAGAAGATGATTTCTCTTGAGGGGATCCGACACCTTTGTTGATTGATAAATCATAGAAGATTTATAAACAGACAGAAGCTAGCATCATTGAAATATGGAATGGTATTTTAGACGCAGAGATCCCAGAAGAAGTTGCCTCTCTTCTTATTTATTTCTTTCCTTGGCTTGCAAAGAAAAAGCTCCATATTGTTCCTTTGCCGGCAAATAAAGGTTTGTCAACTGCACAAAAGAAACAAAGGAACTGGAAGAAGGAGGTGGAAAAATTGAAATCCTTGATTAATTATGGTGATTCCTCTGTTTCCGAACAGAACGATGGGTCATCTGGTTATTCATGAAGATCATATCTTGGAACGTTCGTGGATTGGGGAAATGGGATAAAAGATCTCTCATTAAGGATTTTCTAAAGCTGTACAATCCTGCCATTATCATTTTTCAAGAAACCAAGAGGCCATCCATGGACAGAAGCTTCATTAAATCCTTTTGGAGCTCTAGGAACATGGCCTTGTGCACTCTTGATGCTGTGGGAACTTCAGAAAGTATTGTGATTGCTTGGAGTGAGTCCTACTTCAAAGACATGGAAGTGATCAAAGGTACGTACTCCATCTCTATTCATCTTAAATTATCTAATGGGTTCGATTTCTGGGTTACATGGGTTTATGGCCCAAATGACTGCAATGATAGAAAACAGTTATGGAAAGAATTGGAATCCTTCAACATCGAATACAACCCTAATTGGATTATTGGTGGTGATTTTACTTTTACAAGATGGACATGGGAGAAATCCACAATGGATAATTCTACTAGAGGCATGAGGAATTTCAATAGGTTTATTGATAATAATGGGTTGATTGATGTCCCTCTTGCAAATGGTAAATATACATGGACCAGTGGACGACACCACCCGTCGATGACATTGATTGACAGATTTTTGATCAGTAATAGCATCTCTTCAAAGTTTGGTACTATCTCATCTCGAAGGCTTGAAAGAGTCACCTCTGATCATTACCCTCTCTGCTTAAACCTCGGAAAAGAGAAGTGGGGACCTATACCTTTCAGGTTTCTTAACACATGGCTGGATAATAGTTCCTTTAAAGGATTGATGGAAACTTGGTGGAATGGAAACAGTTTGCAGGGTTGGCCAGGCCACAGATTTATACAGAAATTGAAAGGGCTTAAAGTTGCGATCAAAGCATGGAATCATGATACGTATGGCCGCCATAAAGCCAATTGCTATGCTCTCAAAGAGATTATATCATCTATAGATGACAAGGAAGAAGAATCACTTCTGGAACAGAGTGACATTGACAAAAGAATGCAAGCCAAAGCTGATTTATTAAACATTTGTGCTAAGGAAGAATCTGTATGGATTCAAAAGAGTAAGGCACATTGGCTTGCGCTTGGGGATGAAAACACAAGCTTCTTCCATAGATGTGTGGCTGCAAGCCGGAGGAGAAATACGGTAGTTGAGATTCTTTCAACAGGGGGAGTTAGCTTAGTCAATGACCTTGACATTGAAAATGAATTTGTCTCATTCTACAAGAAGCTATATACTAAGAAGCAGCACAGGACACTTTTTCCTGATATTGAGGAATGGAACCCTATTTCGATTGATCAGAGCAATGCACTTGAAGAGCCTTTTACAGAAGCAGAGATTTTGAGAGCAGTTAATGACCTGGGAACTAACAAGACTCTGGGACCTGATGGATTCACGACTGAATTTTTTTAAAAATCGTGGAACACTCTTAAGAAAGATATTCTGACTGTGTTCAACGATTTTTTTAAAAATGGTAGAATCAATGCCAGCTTAAATGAAACATATATCTGTCTTATCCCTAAAAAAACCGATGCTTCTTCTGTCTCTAACTATAGACCGATTAGTCTTACAGCATGTATTTACAAGATAATTGCTAGAGTTTTATCTGAGAGGCTGAAAGTGGTTCTTCTAGATACTATTACCAGATATCAGTCAGCTTTCACCAGCAACAGACAGATATTGGATGTGGCTCTGGTTGCAAATGAACTCATTGATGAATGGGACAGAAAGAAAAAGAAAGGTGTGGTTCTCAAACTTGACATTGAGAAAGCTTTTGACATGGTTGATTGGGATTTCTTGGATGGCATTCTCAGAGCTAAAGGCTTTGGTTTTGCATGGAGGAGGTGGATTAGAGGTTGTATATCATCAACTAACTTCTCTATTATTATTAATGGTAAACCGAGGGGAAGAATTTTTACATCTAGAGGCCTTCGTCAGGGCGACCATTATCTCCGTTCTTATTTGTTTTAGTCATGGATTGCCTTAATCGACAACTTGATAATGCAGCTGAGAGGGGTCTTATTGAGGGATTTGAGCTTCGGGAAAGAATGGATGTTGTATCTGTTACTCACCTTCTATTTGCCGATGACACCATCCTCTTCACCACATTGAAAAGGGACTCGTTGGCCAACTTGATGCACATTGTTAAATCCTTTGAAGAGGCTTCGGGACTGAACATTAATTGTAAAAAGTCCTATTTTTTATCTTTGGGGATGAATAAAACTGAATCTGTTCAGCTTGCTGCTCCTTTCGGCTTCAAGATTGATAATTGGCCATCATCCTATCTCGGCTTGCCCATTAAAGGTAACCCTCGATCGACTCTCTTCTGGAATCCTATTGTTGAGAAGATTGAAAACATATTGCATAGATGGAGTTCATCCCATATATCCAAAGGTGGCCGTCTTACCCTCCTCAATGTGGTTCTTACCAACATTCCTACCTATTATCTCTCACTTTATCTTGCTCGCTCCAAAAAAAGTCACAATTGCCATAGAAAAGTTGATGAGAAACTACCTGTGGAGAGGAAAAGAGAGAGAATCCTACCTATCCCATCTGATGAAATGGGAAAAGGTCATTGTACCAATTGATCATGGTGGCTTAGGCATTGTGATATACACAAGAAGAATTTGGCTCTACTGGAAAAATGGCATTGGAGGTTTTCTGATGAAACTGATGCTCTATGGAGAATTTATATTGGACATCGGTATGGTACTACTCATGGTGAATTAAAATCTAACATTAAAGGCATTAGAACATCGAAGGGGCCTTGGAGAGACATTGACAAATGGAAACACTTAGTCTACTCCAACATAGCCATTAAAATTGGAAATGGTGCCCACACAAGCTTTTGGCACAATAAATGGTATAGGGATATTGATTTAGAGAGCGTTTATCCTCGAATTTATAATCTCTCCTCGACCAAATCCGATAATGTGGCTACCCTCTGGGATAGCTCTACAAGATCAGGAGTATCTCCTTGAGAAGAAACCTCAAAGATGATGAGATTATGGAATGGGCAAATTTTACTAATGTCATTGACATAGTATGGCCGACTACGGGTAGAGACAGATGGCGATGGAATCTGGATTCTTTTGGTATATTCTCCTCTAAATCGATGTGTTTGGGTCTTGCTCCTGATATCCAGCCTACAAAGAAGGATTTCTTTTATGAAATTTGGAGAGATGAAAAAGATTAAATTCTTTTCATGGGAACTTAGCCATGGTGTTCTCAACACAAATGACAGGCTTCAAGCAAGGGCTCCTGGTCTTGCTATCTCTCCCAATTGTTGTTACCTTTGCTTTAAGAGCCAGGAGAATTATTATCATCTTCCAAGAGAATTCCTTCTTCTTCATAAAGTGGCAAACTGTATTTGGGATTATCTTCTCAAAACATTCAATTGGGAGATGACTAGACCAGACAATATATAAGATATCATTTACTATGCTATTAGTGGCCATCCTTTCAAAGAAGGAAAAAAGATTCTTTGGAAATCCTTTGTTATTGCTTTCTGGTGGACAATATGGAGAAGAAGGAATTCGAAGCTCTTTGATGAGAAGGAACAAGAAAGATGTTGCATTATCGAATCTATCACGGTTCTTGCACTTACATGGGCATATACTAAACAACCTTTTAAGGATTATAGCTTAACCACTCTGTTGTCCCATTGGAAAAGTTTTTTGTAATTGCTATTCTATGGTTCTTTTGTAACTTTTCATTCATCAATGAAAGTTATCATTTCTTATAAAAAAAAATAATAAATAAATAAATTGGAGATGGTTAGTTTACTTAGGTCTTTTTTTTTTATCTAACCTTTACCTTATTTCTTCCTAGTTCCTACAACGACGACCCCATGCCTTGATTCTTTCATCTTCCATAGGGGAACTTCAAGATAGCCATGTTTGACATGTAACTATTGATTTGTCTCCTATGCTCTTGATTTGGAATTATCCTCTAGGGGGTTTTTGGGGCAAAGAGGATGAGAATGGTTATGGGAGAATGATCCTCTTACCCACATTTGGGCCAACGAGAATCATTCTCTCCATAATTTCATTTTTTGATAACTATTTTTTATTCTCTCCATAACTACTTTACACTCTCCATAGTCCATACTCATTATTTTTTTCTCTCCATAATTATTCTCTTCACTCCTTATAATCATTCTCTTTTTCACCCAAAGAGAGATAATCATTCTTCCCAATAATCATTCTCCCTCATGTTCTCCCCCTAATTCTCATCCTCTCCATAATCATTCTCACTCTCCTTGCCTCAAACACCCCCTAATGTTACCAATTAGAATTACCATTTCATTGGGTAGCCACATGGAGCAAACATGCCCTTTACAAATCTGACAATCATAGGAATTTGGTTTCTTGAGTCCTTTGCGATCTTTATTTGTAGTTCCATTTGTAGACCGGTAGTTCCTTCCTTTACTATTGTCATTCCCTTTTTGCTAAGCTATAAGGACTCTTGGCTTGCCACTACCGATAGGATACCACTCCATCTATCTTTCAGTTTTGCCATTTGCTTATCCTATATAACGTGCCAGCATGGTATTGACAGATCAGATTCATATATCAAGGGAACTCTTCGAAACCAGCAAGATTCGTCAACACCCTCCTTGTGTTTCTTCCTCTCTCTTGATTTCATTGGTATATAGGCTTGTTATTTTCAAATTTTTCCATTGTAATAGCTCTCAGATTGGCCTTTCTTTTATTCATCATTTCTAATGAATCGTAGTTAAATAAATCTCATTTAGAATATATAATCTGCAACCACTTGTCAGGGAATGAAATTAAATCTCGAACACCCAAAAATCAATGGAGAAACTACAGCTCTTAATGCAGTGACTGAAGTGGCAGGCATAATGGGAGAGAATATTAAGCTAAGACGAGGTATTTTGATGTCTGCATCTTCAAGTGGTGTTATTTCTACATACCTCCACACAAGTCCTCAGCCAGGTACTCCAATTCGAACTTCCTTGTCCAGTTTTAGGACGGAATATATGTTTTTTTGGGTGACTGACATTCAGGTATCTGGGCTTTGAAAGGCATTCAACTTATCCTGAATGGTGCATGCTTTTGTATTTTATTTCTATGACATTCATTTCATGAATGTTTGGAGTGGCTTCTAGCCTTCTATTCTTATTTAATTTTCTTGAATGCGTATGAATTTTGTGCATAGTGAAAGCTGGAAATTAAGACATTTCTTTTTTGGTCTTAACTTTCATTTTGTGTAATTTTCAGGTTTGGGCCGTATTGCTGGAATTTTATTTCTTGAAGTCGAGGGTAGTAATTCACAATTGGATGTTGTTCGACGTGTTGGATCAGAAGTAGCAATGCATATAGTGGCTGCAAAGCCAATGTTCTTGACAAAGGAACTTGTTGCTTCTGATGCATTAGAGAACGAACGTGAAATTCTTAAGTCTCAGGTTTGTGTACTATGTTCAATTTGTTGAATTTTGGTTTATCGCTGGTTATTATTGTCCAAGATTTGTTCTCTTCCCCTCTTTTATTTTCTTCTCCACACCCTTTTCAATTTCAATATTGCCTTATATATCAGTTATCTGACATTTTTCTGGGTACAAGATACAAACATTTCACTGATGGATGAAAAGATGCAAAAATGCTCGGACATTTTTTTGGGTACAAGATACAATCATTTCATTGGTGATCTATTGTTGCTTCAGAATGGAGCTAGTTGACACACTGAGTGTGCCCACACAAAAAAGTCCCAAAAATTATCTATTGTTGCTTCAGAATGGAGCTAGTTGACACACTGAGTGTGCCCACACAAAAAAGTCCCAAAAATTATCTACTGAGGACTGAGAATTGGCACTTAACACAAAAAGACACGCCAAATTTGTTTCTATTTGTTATGTTTATGTGCATCTTGACTACTCTCATGCGACAACTGCTTGAACCTACTATATTTGGGTAGGCTTGTATTTATTTAGTCCACGTACTTCAAAAAGATTCTAATTAGGCTAGGGGACTTACTTTCTTTTGTTAATAGTGTAGTGGTGTGTGTAGTTTTTTCCGGGAGTTTTCATAGTTACACTCATTTTTTCTCTCATAAATTGTGAGTGCTGACTAGTTTATGGTATTTGGTTTCTTATTTTAGCTGTATCATTTTGTAATCGTAGTTTAAATTTTAATGTGATATTGTCAATTGATGTAAATGGTTCAAATGTCAGGCTGAAACAGCAGGCAAATCTCTAATGGCCATAGAAAAAATGGTAGAAGGTCGTTTACGGAAGTACATGGAAGAAGTTGTCCTGATGGAACAAAAGTGTATTGTCAATAATAGTATAACTATAAAGGTGAGGTTCCAATCATTTCTCAATTTATATTTTTTTCAGGAATCGATGTAGTATGCTGGTAAAATTGAAAATTGATCAACAACCCAACTAAAAAGTAGGACTTGTGAGAATGGTGGAGCGTTTTTGGTTTATTATTTTGAATTCTGATGCATTTCTTTAAGGTTTCTAATTTGTCCCTTTTTATGCATTGCTTTTAAATATTGGATATTAGAACATTTAATGTCTGAGCAAAATGCCATATTAATTCATTTTATGGATTTTTTTTTCTTCATTTTGTTTTGTTGCCATGAATTAATAAAAGGGTAAGATGTAAATTGGATATTTTTATGATTAAGGTTCAAGTGCTAGTAAGATCTAGCTAGATTATTAAATACTATGTGCATTTTTTAATTTTATTTTTTATTTTTATTCACGAGTGTCGATGCACCTAAGACTATTTTTATGGGACAACATCTGGCTCTCCTATGTTTGGTTGGTTGTTAAGGAAATCTGTATGTTGGTGGGTGTCCATAGGACTTTATTTGAAATTTAAGTTGTAGTGTGTTTGCTAAAGAGACATCTGGAACTTTTTATCAATGTTGGAAAGAAGATAAACGATACTATCTGGATGAATACAAGCCAAGCCAAGCTTAACTTCTTGTTTACTATCATCTGTTTGAGCATGTATTCACTCGGTCTGTTGGCTTTACTTTACTAGGAATGAAATTTGTTGTTTGAGGGCCTGAAAAACATGCATTTGCATAATGAAAATTAACACACCTTCCAATTTTATTGGATGCCCATGAAAATTAACACAGATTCATTCTTTATAAACAACTTTTCAGTTATTAATCTTTATAAAAAAAAACTTCAAGATTCTGATTCAGAAATGTGGTTCTAAGACAGTATACAAGAAAACAATTCACAATAGGGGTCTAGGCACGTCTAGTTGTCCCTATAAAAGTATTGTTTAAGAGTATCCTTTCTTTTCCAGTTTTTTGCTCTTTTCGATGGGGTTAGGATATATATATTTCCTGGGAAGGAAGTTGGGGGGATAGGCTTCTTTGCGTTGTATCTCCTCACCTTTATTACTTATCCATGATGAAGTTTCGTTCGATGGCATACATCAATGAAAGTTAGCGTGTCTTATCCAAAAAGTTTCGTTCGATGGCAAAGGTTTAATCTCTTATGGGACCTTCTCCCATACGTCAGTTGGGCTTTACGCAGCCTTCTGTGCGACAGGAAGATTTCAAATGTCATAAATCTCCTTTCATTGTGGGAGGTTTTTTAGAGTGAGTTGAGGAGCAAGGGATGTTCGATTGTGGGGTTCGTTAGATGGTTTTTTGTGTGCTTTGTTTTCTTCTTGCGTTGTTTAATGCCTCTAATAGTCCTTCAGTGGGGAGATCAATGTTTGCTTCAATTGGGTTGGTGAAAATTCTGAAATATGTTAAGTTCTTTATCTGACAAGTTTTATATGGAAGATTAAACACTAAATAAGGTGGTGAGAAATGTTTCCTCGTTAGTAGGGCCTGGTGTTATATTATGTGTAAAAGAGATGCATAGGACTTGGATCATTTTCTTTCCATTGTCAGATAGAGAGGGTGTCGGGAGTGGATCATGGAGTACTTTAATCATCCTCCTTTTCGTGAGAAATGACCGTTTTTGTGGCAAGTTGGGGTGTGTGCTACTTTATTAAGGTTTTGAGGCGTGAGAAACAATAGATTCCTTCAAGGGGTGGAGAAATCCCGAAGATGTTTAGTCTCTTATTAGATACTATGTTTCTCTTTTGAGATTTGGTCATAATGCCATTCTGTAAATATTCGTTGGTTTAATTGTTTTGGACGGGAAACCATTTCCATAGGCTCCTTTTTTTGTGGGCTAGTTTTTTAATGCTCTTGTTTTCTTTTATTTCTTTTTTAAGAATGTTCGGATTCTTATCTTAAAAAAGTATTTTTTTTAAAATCATTTGACAAATTTGGCGATGGGTTCATACGGTATGATTCAAAATAGGAAAGATTAAAAAGAAACATTTAATAGATTATTTGGCAAGGAGTCCACTTTGAGCCAAGATCTTGGAAGCTGCAAATTAATGGTATATGCGTGTAAACTTTTCATTCGTAAATTTTAAATTGTAGATTGCCTATTTCTTCCAAGAATTGACTATGATGTATCAAGCATGTTATATCTATAAAAGTATATTTGTCATGGAGTTCTTTGCATACTTGTTTCCTAGATCTCCAGTTTAGTTCACTGATACGTGGGAACTATTTTACAGACATTGTTGGATAACCTGTCCAAGGAAGTGGGTTCGCCAGTAAAGATTGCAAACTTTCTAAGAGTGGGAGTTGGGGAAGGAATTGAAAGGTACTCTTCTTCTCATATGTGTCATAGGTCTTATGATGAATCATTTTCTCTGAACGGAAGGATTTCATTTCACTAACTACCCACGCATCTCTTCATTTACTCAAACATTTCTAGTCCAGTTTGTACTAGTCCTTCTTTTAGTAACATCCAAGGCCTTTAAATCCGAACCCTAAGGCCCCGTTTGATAACCATTTTGTTTTTAGTTTTTGAAATTTAAGCCTACTACAACTCCTTAACCACATGTTTTTTCTTGCTTGGATATTTACATCCTACCTATATTCTTAGAAACCAAACCAAAATTTGGAAACAAAAAAAAGTAGCTTCCAAAAGTTTGATTTTGTTTTTGAAATTTGGTTAGTATTCACATACTTTTTTAAGAAAAGATGGATACATTGTAGGAAAGATGGAACACATTGTAGGAAATTTGAGTAAGAATAGGCTTAAATTTCAAAAACCAATGTTTTAAAAATTGGTCGAGGCTTACGCCTCGAGGCGCACCTCAAGGCGAGGCGGGAGTAAAAAGCCTCGAGGCTTAAGCCTTGATAGTGAAAAATGAGGCTTACGCCTCTGAGGCTTAAAGGTGTAAGCCTTTGTTCTTTACATTTCTTTACATTTTGTGTGAATAATTTAAAGTATTTAACTTAAATGAAGAAGGTGTTCAATCTTTGTGACTCAAATAT
>JBBMKA010000021.1:10759719-10807710 GCA_037833695.1 Sechiopsis laciniata | reverse complement strand
ATATAAAAGTCTCATTAAATTTATTTTTCTGATTTATTTTTTTATTTCTTTTAATTTTATGTCTAGTATTTGAAACAAAATTTTAATATATTTATTAAAAAAATTACTCATAAAGTTTTTTTTTTTTTTTTGTTTTTTTGACATTTGTAAGGCAAAGGATATTTTGAATTTTTTTTTCAAACTTGAGCGATACATTCGAAAAACTTTAAATGTTTTTCTGATATAAAAAAGTTTAACAGTTTCCATTAAAAGCTAATGCAAAGGGTATCTTTTAAAGTTTAAAACTTTTAAAAGTTCATGGACATTGGCAAGACAAATTTTATAGGGTATATTTAATAATTTAGTCAAAAGAAAATCATAAAAAAAAAATATTTTTATCCATTTAAATAAACGTTAATTAAAAAAATTTACCAAATGAATCAGTCACGAGTTAACTATATTAATTGGTGATAATTCATTTCAATTTCATGGGCACAGGTTCAAGTCGATGGTTGTAAGTACTATTAAGTAGGATTTGTTGGTTCTTTTCCAGATTTGTACTTTAAAAAGAAAAAAAAAAAAAAATCAAAAGAGTTTGACTGACTGAGAAGGAGAAGCGCCATTCGGCCAATGGTAGCAGAGGCCAGAGGCGATGAACGTCATATTCACTGATCCCCAAGTTCTCGATTGCCATATTTGTTGCAAACCCTTGTACGTTCCGGTTTACCAGGTTCGATCAAGCTTTTTCTCCTTCTATTTTGCTTGCGATCATCGTTATTGTTCATCTGGTTGTTTCTGATGCTTTGTTCTTCTCGTCCGTTTTGGTTTTTTTGTGCTTGTTTGTTGGATTTGATGATTCTGAAACTCCCCTTCCTATTAGGTTTTTATGTTTTTTTATTCGTCTGTTTGAAGTTTGTTGTCTAGGTTGTGGATTGCAATGGAAGTTATGGATCATCAATGTCATAGTTATGAACTGTTATTGCAGATAGGGCTTGTGTTGCAGGATGTTATGGAGTTGTTAACTGTAGAATTGAATTTCTTAAATGTTTTGACGTATATAATCTTAGAAATGGAGATTATTATGGATATTGTGTGGACAGAGTCGAGAAATGGTTGGAGTTGAAATGAAATCTTCACCTCAATTGCTTTTCGTGCTGCATTATCTGAGTAAATGTTAGAATTGTTAGGATCAAACAATTAGATGGACTACTCCTATCATTATCAATTGGTTTTGAGATGAATGTTCACGTATCATAGCCTATTAAGCCTAAATGGGGTATTCGGTCCAATAGAATAAAATTGATATTCGATTTATAAGATAGGTGAAACACAAAAGAGGCATCACTTGAGGGAGCCTGTTAAGATCTCACAATTAGGTGGACTACTCCTCTCATCACCAATTGGTTTTGAGATGAATATTCACAATATCTGATATTTTCTTCACCTTTCCAATTGTGTTGATTATTGGATTTAATTCATTGTTTAGAGTATACATGAACTTAAAAGTGATGAGCATAGAAAAAAATGAAGCTTGCATTTGGGGATATAGTAATTAATGTCTTGTCTTTTTATGAGTCAATTTTATTTCATACCATGCACTTTGATGTTGCGATGTTGAGATGTTGGTGTTTGATGAATTAGTGTGAGAATGGGCACATTTCTTGCTATAGCTGCTGCACCAAAGGTCAGAATAAATGCCCTAGCTGTCACCCGACAAAAGGCTTCATACGTTGCATAGCGATTGAGAAAGTCTTGGAATCGATCAAGATACCGTGCAAAAACTCGATATATGGTTGCAATAAGACTATGAATTTGAACCAGATAAATAACCATGAGTCCTTGTGCGCACATAAACCCTGCTTCTGCCCTTTACCTGATTGCTCATATGTTGGTTCCGTCGAGCAGTTGAGCTCACACTTCAGAGAAAAGCACCAACTCATGGTCAAAAGCTTCTCATACAATTCAAGGTTTACTATATGCTTGAACATTGATGATAGATATCGTATATTTCAAGCAGAGAATGATGGAGTTTTGTTCTTGCTCTCTTACTCATTTGAAATTTTCGGGAATGCGGTAACCATGAGTCGGATTGGATCTTCGTCATCTGAGAGAAAGTTGTGTTATGAAATTAAAGTGAAAACGCAGGGAAGTGTTCTGTCTTTGCAATCAGTAGCAAAGGAGATCCAAGGTTGGAGTGAAGTTCCTCCTTCCAATAAATCGCTTTTGATTCCGAACGAGTATTTCGGATCTTCTTCCCTGAAGATTTTGGATTTTCGCATTTGGCTTGCACTCTAAAGTCATAAACACTGGCCGGGGATCAACACAGGTGCTCATACATTTTGAAACAAAGCTGATTTTTTAAGAATTGAGTTGAACATTTTTGGATGCCTGTGATATTGTTTTCTAAAACTTTGCATGCGTGTGTTTTCTTGCAAAGGACTTGGTGCCTACTTTTGTACATTTTACCATTTCTAGTCTAAATATATCTTGAAGTAGAAATGATTGCATTTTGTATTGAGGGAAGATGTATGCTTCAGGAGTGGTAGATCCATTCATCTTATTTTCAACAATTTCAATTTATGGTTTCCCATTCTCACGATTGTACTTTTGTATTTGTCTCTAATATGTTATTGTGTTTCAAAAAAATTATCTAATATGACTAAACTTTCTATTTTATGTCTAGTAGACCATTAACTTTTTAAAATGTCAAATAAATTTCATAATGTTTGTACTTTTTGTTTATGATAGATGAAGATCATTAGCATATTGATTTCAAAATATATCTCTATATATACATACATATATGTACATACACATACACATACACATACACACACGTATAAGGTTCAAATATGGTCAAAGCTTATTTGATCAAGTTAAATTGATGACTTCAATGAAGTCTACAACATTGATGGCTTCAATCGAGTGAAATTGGATGCTCTCAACCTTCTCAACATCGATTGGCCAAAAGACCTCATTTAACCTTAGTAAGCCCCATGCCCTTGATGGGACAAGCTCAACCACGCTAAGTTCCTTATGATTTGGTTGTGAGACTATGAAGGTAAAGATAAGTGGGTTTTTTTAAGTTTAAGAGTTAAAATTGAACATTTGAAAGTTTAAGAAACAAAATATAACAAACTTGAAAGTTTATGTCCCAAATGGAACAAAATTGACAGTTTATGGACTAAAATTGAAATCATAAAGTGATTTAGTAGTCAAGAGAACATTGGAAGGTGCTAAGAGATTATGAGTTCAATTCATGGTAGTCAAAAAACTAAAATTAGTTGAAATAAAGATTACGACCTAATCCATGAATTATTATAATCGATCACCAATCGAAACGGGTTGGTACCATGTTGAGTTGATTGATTAGTTGTAATCCAATTTAACTCTATACATATGAGTTCGGTCATATTTCATTCATACATAAACGTCTCATTGTTACCCCTAGTTGGAAAATGAGGAAGTTGTCCATTGAAAGCCCCACTTAGTAAACTTTCAATGTAAGTTTTTAATGCTTTGGTAATCGCTTCGAAAATGTCACACATCTTTTTAGCAAATGCAACATTCTTTTGACACATAGATATTGCGACACACTTTAATGCTAGACTTGGCAGGGTGGGGGAATAGATGATTGCTGGTATTGAAAACTTTTGTTTAATTTTTCTGTAAAAAAGAAGAGGAAAATTGATGATCTCTTGCAAGTGTTAGGATTGTCCATTTTGTATGCTGAGATGGATTTTAAGCCTTCTTGATACTCAGAGATGTAAGTTCATCATAATAACCATTACCTGGATTGTTTGATGAATGGGTAATTCTTGGACAATCCAAAATCTTATGAAAGTCACAACACTTTCAATGCCCATTTCAATGCTTTCATTTATTTTGTTTGTTTTTATTATTTTTGTTATAGTTTCGTTCTTGGGGTTCCTTATTGTGAGATTCTGCTTGCCTATGATTTTCAATAATTGTGGTTAGAAGAAGAGTTGATTGATAAAAGAAATTCTATAGTCAACTAATGAAATGTTGACTAATTACTACTATCTTTTTACGTTGGGATCTATATATTTATTATGTCAAAAAGTCGATTCGAAAGGTATTTTAGATCATTTTAGAAGTTCCTTTATCTATAGTTTTTCATTTAATATTTTGATCTGGCTCAACTTCTGGGCCTTCGAGTTTATTTTTTGCAAAATTTTCTTTAGAGATTATTGGTGCATGTTTTGTTTCGTCATCTAGTGAAGTGCTTTGATTTTTTTTTAATATAATAATAAATAAAATAAAATTGAGGAGGGTTGCTTGCAAATGAAATTTCACATTTTCACTAAAAAAATGTTCACTTTTCTCCCGTTGGAAAATGTCTAATATATACATAATCGAGAGCCAGAGCTTCCTCCATTGTACTCGGGGTACTAATAGCTAGTTCCTAGGTTGTGACATTGGAGTACATCCAAGGATTTTTTTAGTTTGAACGATTTCCAACAAGAAACCAAGAATGTTTGAATGAACATACATACCTTAAAATTTGTAGTCTCTACTAATTAGACCGCCTTTTAGGGATTTTTCGTCTTTCTTTTTGTTTGGACAAATTCATCCGAATAATATCTCAATTCTATAAATTAAACAACATTAACTGTCATAGATATCAAGTTTTTAATTCAATCATAAATAATTTATCAACCATAGTAAGTTTGCATGATTTGTCTTTACATTCCTCCATTAAGTAAAGTTTAAATTATATTGTTTACTCATAATAAGAGGTGCTTAACAAATGGTAAAGAATGAATAGCATAAGAAGTGTGTTTTTTTTTAGTTCAACTAAAATCAAAGAAGGTTGATCATAAAAATACATCAATGTCGTTGAGTCAGTACTATTGTTGGCCAATAAGTGAACGTTTGGTATACAAGAAGGGGAAATGATATGAGACACCATAATTTGTCACACCCCCAACTTTGAAATTTAATTTCTCAATTGCAAAAATTACTTTTTAGTTTAGTTAGCGGTTTCTGATATTTCATGATCATATTATTCCAAATATCATAATCTAGATCTTCCCTTTACAAAAATCAATCCATGTATAACACAACTTTGACTAAAAACTATGAATTAGCACTTGGTTTCTTAATCAAAAAATTTATGACATTTTCTTATGAGAAACTACATAAAAAAAAGCTTTATTTTTTTTAGTTTTGGAGTGTATAATGGATTTCAAATTCTTAAAATGAAATGTATACTGTTTGACATATAAAATTAGAAGAGAGAATAACTTGAATTTTCATGTTTTGTTACATAGGTCCCTCAACTTCAAAAAGAAAACATATAATAAGTCTCTCAACTAATAATTTTGTATTTAATTGGTGCCTAAACTTTAAAACTATCTAATAAATTCCTAAAAAAAATATTACTGTGTTTCTCATGTGTCTAAGCTTTTAGTTTCATACTAATAGATTTTTTTTACCTATTCAATATTTATTAAAATTCATCAAACTATTGGATACTAAATTGAGAGTTCAGTGACCTTTTGAATCAAAAAATAAATTTTATGTTTTAATAAATGCTTTAAATTTAGAAAATGTTGAATATGTTCAAGATAATACAAAAATAGAAAGTTAATGATTTTTATGACATTCTTAAAAGTCAATGACTTAATAGACATAAAATTAATATTATCTAGCAAAATTCAATTATCTATTAGACACAAATATTAAAGTTTAATGACGTATTAGACACGAATATGAAAATTCAAGAATAAAATTCGATAATGTAAAACTATTAACCTAGTAGTCAAGAGGGTTTTGAAGAATAAAAAATTATGCTTCAACCGATAGTGGTCACTTACCTAAGAAATAATTTCCTACGGATTTTCTTGACACAGAAATGGTGTAGGGTCAAGCGGGTTGTCAGTGAGAAAGTCGAAGTCAAACTGGCCCACACACTCACTCACCTAAAATGATAAAAATAAAAATAAAACCCTTGGAATGAGATTGTTGAAAATAAGATGTATCCCCACCCCACCACTCCTTAAAGCATAAATCTTCAATCAATACAAAATGCAAAACTTTCTACTTAAAGATATGTAAGACAAGAGATGATGCTATGTACAAATGTAGCCACCAAGTCCTTCGCAAGAAAACACAAATAGATACAAAGTTTAGACCAAGATCACATTCAACCAACAATGTTCAGCTCAGTTCATAAATAATCAACCTTGTTTCAAAAAGTATGTGCACCTGTGTTGATCCAGAGCCAGTATTTATCTTTAGAATGCAGGCCAAATGCGAAACTCCAAGATCGTCTGGGCAGAAGATCCGAAATACTCGTTCGGAATCAAAAGCGATCCCTTGGAAGGAGGAACTTCAGTCCAACCTTGGATCTCCTTCGCTACTGATTGCAAAGATAAAATACTCCCCTGTGTTTTCGCTTTAATTTCATAACAAAACTTTCGCTCAGAAGTCGAAGATCCAATCCGACTCACAGTTACCGCATTCCCAAAAATTTCAAACGAGTAAGAGAGCAAGAACAAAACTCCATCATTCTCTGCTTGAAAGATACGATATCTATCACCAATGTTCAAGCATATGGTAAACCTTGAATTGTATGAGAAGCTTTTGGCCAAGTTTTTGTGCTTTTTTCTGAAGTGTGAACTCAACTGCTCGACCGAACCAACATATGGGCAATCAGGTAAAGGACACGAGCAGGGTTCATGTGCGCACAATGACTCGTGGTCATTTATCTCGTTCAAATTCATTGTCACAATGCATCCGTATAGCAAGTTTTTGCAGGGTATCTTGATTGATTCCAAGACTTTCTCGATCGCTCTGCAACGTATGTAGCCAATTGCCAAACTGCAGCTAGGGCATTTATTCAGAACTTTGGTGCAGCAGCTAGAGCAAGAAATATGCCCATTCTCACACTGATTCATGCAACACCAACATCTCAGCATCACAACATCAAAATGGATGATATGAAACAATATTGACTCATAAAAAGATAAGACATTAATTTTTTTGAAACAAAGGTAACCAAGCCCGTCCCTAAGCTAGATAAAATGATATGACATTAATTATTATATCCCCAAATGCAAGCTTCATTTTCTTCTATGGTCGCCACTTACAAGTTCATGTATCTAGACTCTGAAAAATGAATTAAATCCAACACAATGAAAAGGTGAAGAAAATATCAATTAAACGTGGCTTGATTCTAACATTTACACACATAATGTAACAAGATGAGCAATTCAGGTCAAGATTTCATTTCAAATCCAACCATTTCTCGACGCTGTCGCAATATCCATTTCTAAAATTATTTAACATCAAAACATATGTTTATGAAATTTAAGTGTACAACAACTACCTTACCATATGATTTTTCTTACTTGGATATCTAAGTCTTAACTATATTTTTAGAAACCAAATCAAAATTTGAAGGGAAAAAAAAAAGTAGCTTCAAAAAGCTTTTTTTTGTTTTTGAAATTTGGTTAATATTCACTTACTTTCTTAAGAAAAGATGAATACATTGTAGTAAAGATAGAACACATGGTAGAAAATTTGAATAAAAATAAGCTAAATAGAACACATGGTAGAAAATTCACCTACTTTTTGACTAAATCTCTCCTAAATTGCCTTGTTGGATTTACTGAATCCCTTACCGATGATGAATCAATGTTTTTGACAACTCTATGGAAAGGTCATCAGCTAAAAAAAACAAAATTCTTTCTTTGGGAGCTCAGCCACAAAGCAATCAACACACACGATATCTTTCAAAGAAAAGTACCTAGAATCTCTTTATCTCCAAGTTGTTGCTTTTTTTGTTATAAAGATGAAGAATCCCAGGATCACATTTTTAACCTATGAGCTAGGCTAGCACTTTTTGGGACAGATTACTGAAGATTTTTTATTGGCCTCTTGTTCTTCCAAAGGACATTGTCACACTCCTCCATTGCATTCTTATTGGCCATCCTTTCAAAAACATGAAGGAGATTCTTTGGGACAATATGATCTATGCTTTCTTCTGGAAATGGTGGATGGAAAGAAACACCAGGATTTTCAAAGACAAACATCTTTCCCTCGACAACCTTATTGACTCTACGATACATCTTGGGTTATACTGGTGCCATCGTTCCCCCCCTTTTTGTAGTTATGATCTTACTATTTTATTTAATCATTGGCACCATTTATTGTAATAGACTCTTTATTTTTTCATATATCAATGAAAAGTATTTGTTTCTCATAAAAAAAAAATAATAATAAAATAAATAAATAGTTATCAAACGGGCTTAACAACTTCAATTCCCATAACATCCAGCAACACAAGCTTCATTTGCCCCTAACAGCTCATAACCATGTCATTAATAATCCATAACTTCCATTGAAATCCAAACCTAGACAACAAACTACGAACAGAGAAAATTTATATAAAAAAAACCACATAGAAAGGGGAATTTCAAAATCATAAAATCCAACAAACAAACACAAGCAAACCACAGTACTCCAAATTTAAGAAAACTGTAAAAATACTTTAAACTATGTTGGCCCACGATTACTTACTCCTCGAGGTTCTGCTGCCGATTAGCGAGTCGGGGATGGGGGCTCTCGGGCAACACCCAGAAACCTAATTGAAATATGTAATTAATTTATGTTTTAATGATTTTACTTATTTATTGGGCCATATGCTGTATTGTGGTTTTCTCGATTTCTCTTATGTTTCTTCATTGTTCTTTCCGATTCTCATAACAAAAACCAAAACGAACGAGAAGAACAAAGCAACAGAACCATCCAGATGAACAATTTCGAAATTCGAAAGCGAAATAGAAGCAGAAAAAGCTTGATCGAACCTGGTAAACAGGAACGGACAAGGGTTCGCAACAAATATAGCAATCGAGAATTTGGGGATCGGTGAAAATGACGTTCATCGCCTCGTTCTTCCCTCTGCTACTAAGGGCCGAGAGTCGCCTCTCCTTTTCGCCGTCAGATGCCCGAGAATCCGCCATTTCTTCTCCTGAAAGCGCCAATAATGGCGGAAAATCAGCCTCTTCTGTTCTTCACTCTCTGAGAAAGAAGACTTTTTATTTTGATCGTCAAAATGTTTCTTTTGCGAAATTACTGTTTTCAGGGGTCGTTTCGTCATTTGAGTTTTTTTTATATAAATTAATCTTTTCTTTTTTACAATTTAAGTCTTTTTTTCTTTCAAATAAATTATCTCAAATTGACTGACTCATTAGACATTTTGTCAAATAACTTAACTTATTTTAATATTCATTTTCCAAAGCCAATTGCATTATTGTTGATCAATATATATATTTTTTTAATGCTTGCGAAGTACTTCGTACAGTCGAGTACTAAAATATGAGAATAATTTGGGTGCAGTTCATAATTTTATTTATGTGATATCTTTCGCGCTACATTTTTTTCTTAACATTATTTAATATTTTTAGAGTTAAAATTTTTTTTTATGAAAATAGTGAAATATGTGACGCCTTTATAACATATAGTTAAGGAAACAACAATGATTGCATTCAAATTATTTTATTAAAATATTAGTATCTATAAATAGTACGTACAAATTAAAAGAAATCTTCTATATATAAAATACACTTTTACCCTTTTTCAAGCAATCATTGTACAGATTTTTCCATTAAAAAAAATCAAATTATTAGTGATTTTCCAATTGGTAGATCACTTTTCCTATGGAATATATTCAACTTTTCCATTTTAGAAATACAGTTTTTCTTTACTTCATCTTCCCTATTTAGCTTCCCATGAATTTTTTGGGTTTTTCTTCAAAATTTATATATTTAAATTTCTAAAATCTAAAGTTATGGTTATTTCAAGTAATATAACATAAAAATCTCAAAGTTTTTTTTGTCGAAGGCAACTGGACAAAGATGTAATGTTATTGGAATCCTCAACTTATGGGTATTTAATATAATGTTGTTTTGTATTTTTGTTTCCTTCAATATGGATATTGTATGTACAATGTATTATCGTTATTGTTGACATTATGTTTTGACACCTTCCGTTTTTTCTCGAAAGTTGAAATAAATATGTATTATTTTGTTGCATGTATTTAAACATGGGTATTATTTATCGAATGGATCGGTGGCGCGATTGATTATTTAATTTGGTTTTAATTTATTTTCACCCCATTGTCACGCGTTTGATTCTTGGAACATCATATTTTTCTTATTGATAAAAATATAGTATTATTTTTGCTCGTAATCAATATTAATAGATTGGCCAATATTTAAAACAAAGTAAACAAAAGAATAAAACTCAAAGCAGTGAATTAAGTGAACTCTCCAAAAATAGGAAAGCTTTGTTGTTGGAAACTTGTTTAAAATTAGTTAACATTTTGGAAAAAAGAAAATTGTAACCACCATAAAGTGGCCTCCACTAAAATAGGAAATAAGTTTTTTTAAAAAACTTATTAAAACAATTAAAACTTCCGTGATTAATAGGGGCAAAATAGAATTTGTAAAAATGATATTTTATTTAAATAAAAAGATGAAAATATAAATGCTAATACAAAAGGTTTTGACCACAAAGATAAATATTTTCGTACGATTGACCATTCATGCTAATTATTCTATTTTTTTTCTTTTGAAATCAAATATAAATTATATAATTGAACAATAATGGTTTTAAAGAATGACCTTATTAGTAGAAGTTTGGAAATAGAGAATAAACTTAATTGTTTTAGTAAAATTTTGAAATAGTGGACAAACGAGGTGTTGGTGCTCCAACTATAAAATGAGACTAATTATTAAATCAAATAATTATCCAAGGGAGAGTTTGAATTTTCAAATATTTAAAATAATGTTAAAATATCATTTTTAGTCCTTTTAAGTTTTGTTTTATTTTCTTTATAACTTTCAAAAGTCAAATTTTAGAATCAAAATATTTCATTTTGATCTTTATAAATTGTCAAAAGTCTAATTTTAATCTTGAACTTTAAAGTTTAACCCAATTTAATCCCTATACTTTGCAAAAGTTTAAAATTAGCCCAATAATAAATTTCAAGTTAATATTTATTGTAATTAAAATAATTTTAGGGAAATTGCAATGGATGACTTATTTTCACAAAATAATTTCAAATATAGTCAAATTTTAAAATATTTTCATGTCATTAATATGTTTAAATACTATATTATAATATATATTAATACATTATTATTTATCATTAATACAATATTATTTATCATTAATATACAATATTATGATTACTAATAGAGTATTATTATTATTATTGCAATATTATGTATCATTAATATAGTATTATTATTAATATTTATGATTATAGTTGCTATTTTTTTTTTTTTAAAAAGGACTATTTTTTTAATTTGGTAATTTTCCCATAATTTTAATATATGTAAAGAAAATATGTGAACATATTTCTAAAATTTAAAAATAAAGGTGACAATTTTTTAAAGAAAAATAACGATTTTTTTCTAAATTTAATTTATTTTGAAAATTTAAAGACTAAAATTAAACATTTAAAAGTCTATGGAGCTAAAAATGAATGATCTTAAAAATTTAGAGATCAAAATAGAATAAATTTTAAAAGTCCATAAATTAAATTAAAATTTTTAAAAACTATGAATCAAAATAGAATAAATTTTATAAAATAACTTTAAATTGTTTTTTTTTTTCTGTAAAATAATAAATAATTGGACAATATTAGTACTCATCCGCCAAAATTAACTTCTTGATTTACTGTAAAAAAAACAAAGAAAAAAAAAATATTCCTTGATTTTATAACCCAGAAATTAAAAAAAAAAAAAAAAAACTAAATTGATATAATTCGTCGGGATCCGAGCACCAGACTTAATTTCTAAAAAGAAAAAAGGAAAAAATAAATTAGGTCCCACCGAGACTTGAACTCGGGTTACTGGATTCAGAGTCCAATGTCCTTACCACTAGACCATGGGACCATCTTGATTAATTTCTGTAACATAAATATATATAAGCTATTTGTTAATTGGTTTTTAAGGAAAACTTTTACATTTTAGAATCTTTTTTTGAATACATGTCGGAGGAAGGAGGATTACAAATACCGATTGTAGAGATCAAAACCATGACCGTAGAGTAGAAATGGATTAAAATCAAACAGATAACCAATCGTGCCACCGACCCATATGTTCAACCATAGAACATTACTAAATTTCCAGTTTCATGTGTTCAATTTCCATAGACATTTATATATATATCATATCTAAAATTTGAAGGCTAATTTTTGTATCATTTGAAAAATATTTTTATTTTCAATGATTAAATAGTAAGTAGTTCAAAATTGATAATAAAAGTAGTAGTCCGCCTATCTTGTAAAGTTATCTTATAAATATTAAGAGGTTTATTCCTTTTTTGAAGGAGAAATATTTAGATAATGCCTGAGTATGATCTACAATATAATACCCGACTACATGGCTCTATATAGACCACATCTTATTTTATTTTTAATTCATAAGTTAAAAAATTGAAATAAAGAAAAATAGGATGTTGAGCCACATAAGCGGGCATTATTTTATAGGTCATGCTCAGACATGACCTAAATATTCATTTTTTTGACGTGGGATCATTAACTGGTGATATTTCTTATGTATTTTAAAATTATAAGTAAAAACTCTATAAAACATAAAATGAAATTTCGATGTGATTAAAAATCATTATTTTTCAAATTTAATCTATTCATCATTTCAAAGATATTACATATAAAGATTAGTATTATATGACCTATTGATTAAAAAAAAAAAAGTATTGTATGACCTATTAAAACATAACCCAATTAGTATATAGTTTTTGGGTTTGAATTACCGGTCTTTAAATTATTTTTAAACTTAAAAAATTAATATTGTATTCCAAAATTAAACAATAACACTTTAAAAAATTGGTCGTAGATAACAAGGTATAGCAATCCGTTTGGTTAAAAAAAAACAAGGTATAGGTTTCATTAATAGAAAAAGATTTTGTACAAAGTAAAATATTTCAAAACTCGATTGAAGCCATAATAATTTATGAGCTTGATTAAAACATGATTGGGTTTTTGCTATATTTAATTTTGTTTATAATTTATTTTTTTACTTTTAATTCACGAAAAAAAAATACCCAAATTCACTATTCTGTTCAAAGTAAGCCACAAAACGAACGCGTGAACTTGACTTTCAGAACGAATATATTTTTTACTTGTTTTTTTTTTTAAGAATATATTTTTATTTTTCAAAAAACAAACAAACAAATACAAAAAAACTTTGGATCTGTTCTTCGATCAGATCAGATCCGGGCTCAATCCATCGTCTTCATCCTCGCAGCTCAGAGGTATTCTCATATCAATCTTTTTTTTCGCCCTTCAATCCTACTCCCTTTCAATTACAGTACGCTTCATAGTTGCATTTCTCTCTTTTTTTCCCCTATTTTGTTGATATATTGATTCATAGATGCGTTTTTTTTTTTTTTTTTAATTTATATTTTTTGTATTTTTCTATGATGCAACGGATAATTTTGTGGAAAATTAGAGAAGGGCTGTGTGATTTGCGTTGCCGAGAAATCGAATGAAATTTATGTATATCGTTGGGGGTTTTGTGTGGTAATTGATATCAATGATGTTTGGTTTAGCTGTATTCTGATTCGGTATTTGGGGACTAGGAAGGAAAATTGTTTTTGTGATATATGTTCAATTTCACGGAGAAAGTAAGATCTTATTCTTGTTGGTTCTAAAATTAATTTGCTAATGTTAAAGGTTGAACATGAATCCATGGAGAAGTGAGTCAACCGTATAGTTCTTAGTAAAAATGAAAAATTAAATTCTTGAATGATGTCTTCTACTTAATTATGTTCTTAGCTACTATTTATATATTGCTGAATTCATTTTCCTTATTACTGGTAGATTCCATTTTTGAAGCTATGTATGTATGATTGGCTTGAGGAAAGTTCAGTGGTAGAACTTTCTGTTTCTGATATTGGATGGTTTGCTTTCGAAATGTTTTAAAAGGCTAAAGGCGGCTGCGAGGATTTTCCTCTTGATGAGGCGTAGGTCTCTAATTTTAATTATGAACCTTATACAAATTCTAAATTTGTGTAAACAGGGCAAAACATAATACTTATATAAAAAAAAAAATAATAATTAAAAGAAAAATAACCAAAAGTTGCACTTAGAACAAATTTTCTAAAACGATACCTTTTAAGTTTACCATTGTTACTTCTATAACTTTTTTTGTATTTGTTGTTATAAAAACATAAGTAGTAAAAGTAGTAATAGTTCAAAATATTATGATTTTAACTCTTATATTTTTAAAGAATGAAGAAAATTAATTTTATCATTCTAATCATTTAAGTTTCGGTGTGTTTTCATAGAGGCGTAAGCCTCTTATAATCTATAGAAGGTGCAAGCCTCAAGGCTAAAAGTTAAGTGTTGCTTCGAGGCGAGCTTTAAGGTGTAAGCTTCAATAGCTGTTTAAAACATTGCTTTCTAGTGATGAAATATTCCCATAAATCTCTTATTCCTCTGTCTACTAATGAATATAGAACGCTGGCATATTGTTGGAGGTTTGGCTGAAATGGTTGCCCATCTATGAGTTGCAACTAGTTCTTGAATTGATCCTTAGCTTTCTTGAAGATTATGAGTGAAAGACACTGCTAGTTCATTCTCCCTTGACTTAGATATAAGATTTGTTGAATTTACCTGCAGGCTGAAAATTTATAATTATTGGTGCTGCTGTTTATTTGAGCTTTACTAGTTAATCATGTCTGAGCATATCAAAGAGACTGGACGAGTGGATGGAGATGGACATGTTGGATCTGAAGAATCTATGTCATCATCTCGGAAGGAGGTTCGTAACTTCATACATAAGTGTTTTCTATAATAACTGAAAGTCTAAATTTTATTATGAAAAAATACTAATTTGTAGAACTTGGTGACTAATTTTCTCTACAGGAGGAAGTTGTAAAGAAAAAATATGGAGGGATTGTTCCCAAGAAACCACCACTCATTTCTAAGGTGACGTTTCTCTTGTCAAATCTTATGTATTCTTTCTGTATGATTTTCAATGAAATCCATGCATCCTTTCACATGGTTGTTTGAAGCTTTTGAATCTCAACTTCAGGATCATGAACGTGCCTATTTTGATTCTGCTGATTGGGCATTGGGAAAGGTATTTCTATTGTAAACTTATATTGCTATTTTTACTTGACACTGAAATCAGTAACAATTTGCATAAATTCACTAATTGACTAATATATCTTCCTTAATTTATCTTATGGCAGCAAGGAGCCTCGAAGCCTAAAGGACCTCTAGAAGCCCTTCGGCCGAAGTTACAGGTTCGTGAATATTATGCTCATTCATCTCAAGTATACAACCTTTGATTAATTTTAGGTAGAGAATTTGAGTAATTAGTTTTTTGCAATCTCACTTTATATGGTTTTTTTTTGTAATTTTTTTGCACATCAATGAAAAGTTAGAAAAAAAAGATCTTGAGTAATAACACGTGTTGAACAGAGTGGCTGTCTATCTCAAAACTTAGATCTTGATATTTTGAAGAAAGATTAGGGCATATTAGAATATGATTTCCCCCTCTTTTTTTAAAAAAAAAAAAGAATATGTTTTGTTTGGTACACCCTTGCTTGATTATTTATTTATTTTTAATTTTTGACAAAATTAAAAATGTTATAGGAAATATGTAAAGATGGGACTAGGGAAAAAGAGTATATAGATAGAAATATGTTAAAAAAAAGGTGTCTAAGATGAATTAGGAAGGGAAGTAATGTGTAAAAAACGAATAAGAGAATGTATTTATGGAGAGAAGTGACAAGTGAGTGGAGAAAAAAAAAAAGCTTATGATAGCAGTAATAGTACCCAATCAAGTACAGTGACACCATCAAGATTTCCTAAGCAAAGAAAATTTTGCCAAGAATTTATAAGTGAATAAGCTGAGTTATACATTCCGGTCGAAAAATTGTAATATCCATTGCTTAATTATTATTATTATTTATTGTTGATATTCATGATTGTCCGGGACAGCTTGTGCGCACCGTGATTATTGTTACGAAACATTCGACCTGACCCTACAACATTTGGATATTAAGGAAATCCGTAGGAAATTAATTCTTAGATAGGTGATTATCATAGATTGAACCTATCATCTCTTAACTCCCCAACTCTCTTTAACCACTAGGCCACTCCATGATAGTTACTCATTACTTATCTTGAGAAGGATGGTGCTGCCATTACCATATCTACGACTATTTTTGCTCAAATCCATGGATATTACTCAATACTTCAACAAGGCATTGATACGGATATTGTCTAATGATTTGATAGTCTTGTAGTTTTATCGCCCTCTTTTAGTATTGCTAGTATCAAGTAGGAAGACTTATGTGATTGCAACTTTTTTTTTCTCTTTCTTAGCCAACACAACAGCAAACACGATACCGGAAGTCTCAATATGCACCGTCTGATGGCGAAGGTATGCTCTTTAGTGCAAGCTTTAGCTGAAAATAATAGGTTCTTTTACTTTGAAGATTGTCTATCTAGTCCAAGATTGTGTCTATCTAGTCCTTGAACTTAAAAGAGTTTGTCCTCAAACTTTTAATTACGTGTCTAATAGGTTATTAGGAACTTTTAAAAGTATTGGAACGCGATTCACTTCCATCAATGAAAAATTATCGTTTCCTATCAAAATAAATAAATAAACACAATCCAGAAGTCAATAAGATGGTCTTTTGATGCATAAAGTGTTTAGAGAGAATGAATTCAATTTATAGTAGACATATACCTAGGTGTGAGTTGCAAATAGAAGTGAATCACTAACGAGATGAACACCATACAAAACCATGAATCGCGGAATCGAGAATAGGGAGAAATGGGAGAAAAATGAACACAATGAAGCTTTAATCCACTAGGCAAAAAAAGTAAGAGAGTATCAAGATGAGTTAATTAAGGCAATTGGTTCATTAACCTACTTTTTTTTCTTCTTTTTTTTGAGATTACATTAACCTACTTCTTAACCTTGGTTATTATTCACAACCCATGGTAAGCTCACTCATACTAAAATGCCCAACAATTAACCCATACATATAATGTACATTAACTAAATGAATTAGCATAATAAATTAACCCTAGAAATTAACTTCTTACGAATTTTCTTGACAACCAAATATAGTAGGATCGAGCAGTTGTCTATGAGATTAGTCAAACTGTGATAAGTCAACCTGCACAAAATAAACAACTATCCTAAAAGGTCAGCTGCAAAACTTATAATTTAGCCTAAAAGAGTAAAGGTTATATGTCCATTCTTACAAACCCTACCATGCAGATGCAGGAACTGCTCCAAATGAATATGCAGCTTCCAATGAATGAACAACTGCTGCTTGTGCTTGTTGTAGCTGTTATGTTGTATCTCACTCATGTTGAATGCCTACTTAGGTATGAGCAATCTTCTTTTGTTTTTGTGATACAATTGCTCGGGTTCGGGATCCGTTATTGTCCTTACGCTAAGAATAACGTGTTTGTATGGCGAATGATAACTACATTGATCTATATTGTCATTGATGATAAATATTGTGACTTATTTATGAGTCAAAATCAAGAATGTTGTAGCACTTTTATGATATCTTGTGCATTTTAGACCATATGCCTTCATCTTGCCACCTTTAATTTAATTTTAGTCCAATCAAAATTATAAATGTTGTCTTTTGGAACTTTAAATAGTCAATAACATTCATGTTCAAAATGGAATGTTTTGAGTATATTTTTATTTAGGCTCGGTCGTATGATAGAACCCAAATATGGAAATAAGAAAATACAAGATAACCAAATTTCGGTAGGTATTTGGATACTTTTTCTTGAGAATGTGTCTAAACATTCATTAAATAAATATATACTTAAATTGTATAATGATCAAAATAAGATAAATTTGAATGTATATAGATCAACTGATATTTTAAGAAAGTTTGTTGTAAGTGTCAAAATTAGCAAGGATATTCTAATTTTAGCAAAAAAAAAAAAAAAAAAAAATTATAATAATTGTAAATATAGCAAAAATATCTGAATATTGTAAATAATATAATAAAATTTTCAAAATGAAATATTTTTATTCCAATTATACTCTTAATTGAAGTTCATTGATTTCAATAAAAAAAAAAAACAAAAGACAAAAAAAAAAAAAAGAAAAACTTGAATGACTTCAATGAATGTCATCAATTTACTTTAGTAAACAATAAACTTTTATGAATGATCTTGTTTGAAGTCAATTTCAAAATAAAAGAACCATCTATATTACAAAACTCTAATCTAATAATTTAATAATGTACTTGACAAACAATTTTATTATAAAAATTGAGGTACAAAGCAACACTAAATTTGTTCTAAATAGACTTCAATAGACATTCTTTTGGCATTTTGTACATATACATTTAAATCAGTCACTAATTGAAGTCAGTCAATGATACTAATTGAAATCAATTAGTAACATCAATGATACTAATTGAAATCAATTAGTAACAACTTTTTTTTTTACTCTTTAAAAAATAAGTAACATTATTTTTTTTTATAACTCAAAATCGAAACTTCGCTCCCATATACTTGGGAGCACTCGTGTCCTTCTCAAGGCCCGAACGCAGAAGACAACTAGTAAATTTATAATGAACCTCAATTTGTAGGTCTGAAACCTAAGACTTACTAGAGAGTATTCTTTGGAAGTCTCATGTCTCAACCAGAGAAGTCATCCCTTAAGAACTAATTAGTAATATTAATTGAAGTAAGAGTACTCATCGGCGTCGATTACCGACATATCATTTATGTCACTTGTAGATGCTTGGGATGTTAGCCGACCGAGCACTCAGATAAGCGGTTTCAATTTATATATATTTAGTCAAAAAATAATAAAATGTCATCCAAATTATGTCACATATGTGAATAAGAAAAAATAGGTCATGTCAATGTATCCCTTAAAATAAAAGTGTGGTGGCATTTCCTTTTAAAAAAAAAAAAAAAAATCCTTATTCACCTTGATGAGAAATGAAAGTGAGGTGGCATTTCCTTTTTTAAATCAATATTATTTAGAATTAAAATATATTTTTATAAAAATATTGGTATCTTTTGTATGTGTATATATGCACAGTTCAGTCGGTTGGATAACATTTTTCAAATTTTAAACCAACTGACCGACAAGTTGATTTTGCACATTAAAGGCCCATTTTGAGAAACAAATCGATCGACATTGATTCGACCGAATTTTGTCCGTTGGATCAGTTTTTAAGATATTCATAAACATCCCTAAATTCAAGTTTATAATTATACGTCAAATTAATTGACACTAATCGTGTTTATATATTTCGATCAATGTCACTATTTAAAGCGCAAATATAGAATTAAGAATCCAAATTTAAAAACAAGTAACATTTTCTGCTTGCTATACAACTTTGCATGTCTCACGACACAGTAAACAACTGACATTAAAATAAATTGATGCTTCGAAGTAGCTAAACAAGAAGTGAAGTCAGCCTTATGAAACTTATTCAGTAATGATTTGATAAAGGAAGTAATAATGCCTATGAATTGCAACATGTTTTCAGTGTGTATTCATTATCAAAATGTCATCAAATTATGGTTCAACTAAAAATGAATAAGTTGCAACATTCTCACATCCTTGTAAGTAATGACTTTGTGACAAGTGCATTGAGTGCAAGTTGTTTATTGAAATCTTGAAAAAGGCATTGAGATCTCAATATCAAACTCCATTCCATGAGAAGCTTCAATTCAGTAATTTTCCATTTTACTCCCCACCGTAATTACATCAGTTTCCTAAGCAGAAGCTAAAATGTCTGAAAATGGTTCAAAGTTCACACAAACATAAAGTCTCATTCTATTTGGGGGGCTAATTGTATGGTCGGCTCAAACACTATAAATCCGTAATTTGTGTAACATACCGAACTAATCCTCTATTAGTTCCTAAGAAATGCCACTGTGGCAACGCGAGATCCCACAGATCCTCCAAAGGTGAACGTCGGGTACGTACGAACATGGTTTAGGTACTGAAATGTAAGTAATTCTCTTTGTGTTTCATCGGATGACTCTGGTTCCACAAAGGAATCGACTTTTCTTTGATTGAAGTTCTCAACTTCTTGCACAAGTTCATCTTTTGTACTGTTGCAGGAAGTGATCACCTACAGCAATTTATCAGTGGCAAGTCATTTCCAGTTGCACTGCAGTTTAACCAAAGGAAGGATGCAATGTCTATGCACTAGCTCTAAGAGAATGAAATATTAAATTTACCAAAGAACATAAAATACAAATGAGACGCCTGGGCCACTAACAAGCATTCCGTAAATCTCAACTATTAGTTTCATTGTTGAATGAAAAGAGGAACCTTTTTTTTTTTATAAATTCTCTTTTTATATATATAATAAACGGAAATATTTTTATTGATTAGTGAAAATGTTGCATCTGAGTGAAAGTGTTCCAAAAATGCCTATAAAAAAAGAGGTAAGGGGGAGGGAAGAAGCTGATTAAAGAGGTTAATCATCAAAGAGCAAAACACTAAGAATTAAACCGGTAGATACCAAGCCTGACACCAATGGAAATAGTGAGAAAACTCAAAATAGAAAGAAGAGTGAAGATTGGCGACATCATCTTGAAGGAGAAAAAAAACTTAAACACCTATCGTTGATTGCAAGAAAGATCAAAGAGAAACTATAAGGCAAGTTCACACCCAAAAAACCATCAAAAGGTCGAAATGAAATTTCACAAAACTATTTGCAAGATACTACAATATGTGGATGGTGGAAAAACATAGAATTTAAAATATTGAGGTAGGTAGACATAGGTTCTGTTTTGAACAAGAAAGTACCTTTTACTTTATCATTATGAAAACACCGTGATAACTCAAGGTAGTTAACACGAAGCCTACTCTTTACTATTTTTATTTGTTCAGCCAGATCGCTAGGGGAGGGAAAGGTCTTACCAATAACCCGCCTGGAGAAACCAGTTTCGATACAGACTCCCAATACATGATCCTGGAAATAGTCAAAAGGAAACACGAACTTCCAATTACTTCGACCTTCTACTCAGCAATATCTATCAAACTTGAAAATCACTAATTATCCATTCATTATGGAGTAAATGACGTTGACGGCCGTGTTAAGCATCGATCGAAATATTGAATGAGAAGCAGTTCATATACAACTGTATTATGATATATTTGCTTATAAGTTACCTTTTAATAGAACCATCTGGATGCAATCCAATTGCATCTAAAGTCCCTTTATCCACAACGAGTTGAAATTTCCCTTCCAACTTTGTTTCAAGAACATCATCAACCTAAGCCATAAAAAACAATGCAATTATGATGATCGCACTACACCATCCATAAACTGAGTAATAAAATATCACTAAATAACTAATATATGGTTTACCCTGACTATTCATGAACCAATGAAGCATACATGTTATACTAATACACTTAAAAATAGACATGTTATACTAATACACTTAAAAATAAGACACGTTCAACAAATAGTAGTACAAGGGCTGAGTCGAATAATTCTAAGACAAATGAAAGCAAACGAATTCGTAACTTTCATGCTTGTAAAATTCTCTACTTCCACTTGCTTTCTGAATTTGTCAATTACTGTAACTTGCAAAAGAAATTCTTGAAACTTAGACCCAACATAATCTGACAAACAATTGGATGGACTAAAGAAATGGACTAAACATGTCCAATCCGTCTCCCAAATATAATTTGTCAATTAATATCACTTTCAAAAAGAAAAATGATTGTGAATCGCATTAAATCACCAATCAACACAAAGATAATTGATTAGACTAAATTTAATTATATCAAACAACACTCCTCACTTTTGGGCTTGAAAAATTGAAAAACATCCAAATGAAAACCAATATTTATTAGGGAGGAATCGAAAGTTTGAACCCAAGAACTCATGCTCTAATACCATGTTAAATCATGTTGATTATCGGTTGGGCTAAATTGAACTAATTACCTGTTCTTGCATATTTATGAAAGCTGCCCAATAAGGTCACCAAAATTTCAAGATCGACAATGCATTACTCACATCACATGTGCCACACAAGTCATAATAGCCCCGTAAAAATGTGACAACTTCGAGCAAAAAAAGATATATGTTCTTAAAAAAAATAAATCCCTACCAATTACTAAAATCCAGAAACGCTGCCAATGAAGTGAGTAGTAGAAAGTAGCTATGTTCTATAGCACATCAAAGAGAGAGAGAGACAAGAAAATTCACAAAGATTGAGAATAATTTGGGTAATCAAAATATCTGAATACCAAGTCATACCAAAAAATTAATATTGGAAAAACCATCTCGCTCTGCAAGGCTTCTAGCAAGATCTATTGCCCCTTCACTATAATCAGTTCCTGTCAAATTAGAGAATCTGCAAGATGACAATCAGCAAGTAACGACACTGATATGAGCGCTTGTTCATTCTTTAGTAAATGTAACTAAAATCTTTCAGCCTTTGTGATTAAATTAAGCTCAAAACTAACTAGAGCCTATCACTAAACAACACTGGATGATTGGGAACCCAGAACTCTTTACTGAGTGCAAAAGTCTTAATCACCTAGATTAATCCTTGAGTTTCTACATACACTAAGAATCTATTTCACTGAAAAAAAATGAAACATCCAAATCGGTAGAAAAGAATAGCATAAACCATGACCATTTTTATAAGAAAAACATAAATGGTAGAAATGAAACATGGTTTGGCGGAAGGTGGTGTCGAGGTATAGGGAGGCAGGGGGATTAGGCACGAGTAGGATGAAAATCTTAAGATATCATAATAAGGCCTCTATTGGCTAACTGGTTATAGTACTTTTTCGAGAACCTAAAGCTCAGTGGAGGCAAATCGTCAGCAAACAGTATGTACCCTATTATAGAAGCCCCAGGAAAGCTATTTCTGTCATCCTTCCTTTCTTCTCCCTGTTCCTGAAATGCTCATATGGAATGGTGATGCGGATGGTAATGTTACCTACTTTTAAGAAGATTGTACAAATGGATGAACCCATAACCCGAGACCCTCTTGACCACTAAGTCAACCTATGATGGTTTTAAAGGGTGGATATAATAGGTCAAATATGAAGAAAATATTTGTTAATTGATTGTCATTTCCTAATTCTTTTTTTTTTATAAGAAACAATTTCATTAAAATATGAAATTAAAGCCAAAGAGGCGATTACAAAAGACCCTTCCAATTGGATAGGAGAGTACTAAAGTCATAATTGATAAAAAAAAAGGGGAACATTTAAACCAAAAGACCACCAGATTAATCAACTTTTCCAACACCATCTCAAAAGATGAATCCTTGTTGTTGAAGATTCTATCGTTCCTTTCTAACCAAATACTCCAAAAAAGTGTCCAAAAAAACTGTCCCATATCAGCTTCTTTCTGTTCTTGAAAGGATGACCTTCGAGGGAAGCAATAAACAAAGATTTAGAATCAGCAAGCAGAGGGAGGCTCCAGTTAAAAGCTTGAAGTAAGTAATTCCAGAATTTATTTACAAACTGACAGCCCCCAAAAATATGGTCTTGAGATTCAGATTCGATTTTACAGAGAACACACTAGTTGGGACTAAGATAAAGGTGAGGAAGCCTCCGTTGCAGCTTGTCACTGGTGTTGATAGCCTTGTGTAAAACTTCCCATAAAAAGAATTTGATCTTTTTAGGGGATTTACCTTTCCATATAAAATTGTAAATCGATTCCGTGGGGCAATTTAGGGGATTTACCTTTCCTAATTCATAAAAAGCACGAATTGGAGAGAGTAACATTAGTTCCTCTGTGGCTTGTTGAATATGGAGATTCCAAATGAAAAAAGGATCCATCATCCAAAATATATTACTAAATTTATAAAAAGGCATATAAAACATCCCCCACAATATGCTTCTCCTACTCAATCTATTAACCAAAGCTTACACCTGTCCACTTGAGATAAGACATAAGCCTTCTCTTCAATGTTAACAAGAATCAAAAGGCACATCAATACATACCCCTCCTTAGCAAGTTCTTGAAGCAGCAAACCATTCCCCGTCCCAATATCAAGTACACTCCAACGAGTCAAGAATTCAAAATCTTGTTCAACATTCTGTGACTGAACATTGTCAACTTGATTGGCAAACCGGCCTTGAGAAACATCAGAACACAAACTTTTTGTCCAAGAAGAAACAGTTTCCATAACTTCAGATCCGAACCTGAAGAAATGAAGGAAGGATAAAATTAGAAAACTAGATAAATGAATAAGAGTCGAGTCTCTGATTCTACCCAAATCTACTTTATTTTGTAAATCATTAAAGTTTAACTGGTAAATCAAGTTTAACAAACCCAATGGAAAAACACCATATTCCTCGAGATGAATTATTCAAAATAACTATTAGGTAAAAACAAAATTTATAGGAAACATAAACTTTTCATTGATAAGTCATAAGCGAATAAGTACATAGGTCCTATCAAAACATTATAAAAAGCTATGCCACTGAGATATCAAAGTGGTGAGATCATAGCTACAAAAAGGAGGGATACGATGACACCAAAGAATAGCAAAATAAGTTACAGAATCAAGCAAAGCATCAATGATGCGAGTAGTGTTGTTGAAAATCCTGTTGTTTCTTTCAATCCACTATTTCCAACAAAAAAACAAAGATAAAATTCACCCAGAGAGCAGCCTCTTCCCTTTCGAAAGGATGACCCTGATGCATGTAGAGGAGAAGGTTAGATGTCTTTGGGTCTAGCTTTGGACCAGCCAAAGATTGCAAGCAAATTATCAGGTACATCATCCTTTGAATTACCGATACCTACTATCATGTTCAAAGAGAAATGTTCTCCCATTTTCCACAATTATAGTTATGCCTCTCTTTTAGCCAAGTGAAGAGGTCTTTTGTAGTTCCCTGGTTGGGTCTTCTGACAATTGTTTCTTCTCTAAAAACATCATGTTCAACGAGTTAATAGTTTGTGAACAGTTCAATCTCTCAATGGTTCTTTTGTTAGCTGGCCGTTTATGTTTTTGTTATACTGTTTGTTGTTTTTTATTACTTTATTTCGCTACCTTGTGAAGCTTGTATCCCTTAAGCAATAGCATATTTCATATAACGATGAAAAGTGTAGTTTCTTGTTTAAAAAAAAGTAATACACAGAGAGTACCAACATATAGTACATTGACAAGGAAAAGATATTTGAGAATATGAAAGTTGAATAATATATAGAATAGAAGGCAAAAAACGTACACAAAATTGAAGTGCAGTGCAGCTAACTACTATCTACATCTTTGCCAGAATGCCAACAGGCAACAACATAATAATATTACAAGAATAATACAAAACAAGATACCTTAAGCAATTCTTACGTACCAGACTTCACCAACATGGCCATGTTCACGGAAATTTTTCAATTCACCAGCATATTGAGAATCCCAATAACTTTGGAGACCTAGCACTGATGTCACAGCTTCAACATCTGGTTCTACTTCATCCTTGTCAGAACTGAAAATGTAACAAGTTTTATTTAGAATGAAAATGAGGCCATTAAAAGAATCCCATGTACCAGATTAATAGTATGGTTTATTATTTTTTAATCTGGTCGAGTAGTTACAGATGGAATATTTACTCTCTTGTGCGTTATAAAGATTCTAAGCAACACTTCCATTGAATACCTATCCATTATTGACCTCAACTAGTCTCACAAGATAACTTTTCAACCCAACTAGATTTAGTTATCCAGTAAACTTATAGGATATTATATCTAAGCAATCGTTATTGTAACATTAGTTGCAACTAAACAGTTTTTGAGTATCTATCATGGTTTGAACTCATTACTTGCATGGCTAATCCAAATAAGTTTTTTCAACAACAATATTTTGGGCTCATTATTGTGACATTAGTTAAAGCTAAACGTGGTGAAGCATGAATCGGATCTTTAAGCAAAGCAAAAAGAACACAGCTACAACAATTTTCCTCCTCCGGGTTGAAGAGATAACGTGAATAACAATACAAGAAATCCACCCAAGTCCAAAGGACTAAGGAAAGAAAGCACGAAAGATTGGAAGAATGAGAATCTACTTACACCTTCAGGAATTCAATATGAGTAAAAGAAAGTTAAACTACGTGAACTACGCTGCAGAACCATATTCATTTATTCAAGAAATCAACCACAAAAACATGATCATTGAATGGCTTTAGAAATCAACCAAAAGTAAAGAAATGAAAAAAGAAACATCAAATTCCCAACTTCGAAACAAAAACGAAGATTAAAGCGAACTGGATTTCAACTACTGCCAGTAAGATTCACACAATTCGAAATAAAGAACTAGGGTACACCTGTAATCCGAAGCGGCACGCAAATTCCCGGCAGATAGAGTATCAGCAGCGTCGGCATTACGCTGGTCATCGTCTAGGGTGCTACCATACTCGCTCTTGATGGACCAAGAATCAGCGGCCACTGACCGGTCGTCGTCGGAGACCAGATCGACGGCGGACGGAGCAGCCCGGGGCTGATGCAACAACTCGGCATCTTCCGGCGTCAATCGAATCGCCGCCATGATCGTAGAAATGGAGGGAAAAAAACCCTAAAAGGAATCTGAGAAGTGGAGTTAGAATCGGAAGAACCTTGGTTGATTCGAGTTCACTGGGCGCCGATCACAGCGGATGGTGGATCGATCTTGTGCAAGGCATCAAATTTGGGCTTTCTTGCAAACATAGTATAATATTAAGGTTTTTGCTGTGAAAACTGAAAAGATATAGAAATTTAGTGGACTACTTAAAAAAAAAAAAATTATGCTTGTAGTAGACTTATATATTTGAGTAAGTTTGTGCGCATAAATTAATTTATAAGTAAATAATTATTATAGATTAAATTTATCGATCTCTTAATTTTTTAAGATTCTCTTGATTAATTAGATTATTTTATGATGTCAAATCAAATTTTTCATCAAACTTCACTCAACTTCAAAAAAAAAGCTTCTCTATTTGAATCATAGCATGAAATAATCAAGTTATGCATGGCTAAACTAAGTATTCTTTTTCTAAAATCTCATTTATTTTCTCCACGAGGCTAAGCTTTCTCTGGTTGATAGTTTTTAATCTCATAAAAAAAATATATAGACAATAAGAACAATTCTTATTTTATAAAGTGCATCCCATTTTACTTTTTCATTACATATGCTATATTCATAACAAATAAATTATCAATATTACTTTCCAATTCTTAATCATCGATTTGGGAAACCTCCATAGAAAAATTGACTAATATGTCTTAATATGTTGAGAAAAATACTAGATAAAATATATTATGAGAAGCTAAACAAAAGACATTATAAAAAAACATGTTAAGTTTTTTTATTTGATATCCTTAACCATCTCGATCAATTTGTCAATACATCAACTAATGTAATGAGACATACCATTAAATCGTGTGTGAAAATTTGAAATGTAATATAAGAGTTTTAATTACAATTCTTATTAAATTTACCATTATCTTGTTTGATGGTAATTTATTTTAACTTTAAAGTCAAGAATTTCAACATGAAAATTGATATAACTATTTTCTTCAACTTTCCACAATTCAGTGGAGATATTGGGAGGCCCAAAACGTTCATCAATTTCAAAGCCCAATAAACAACCATGGTGGTTCCCTAATTTCCATAACTTCAATTTTGTTTCAGTTTGATTGAAAAAAAAAAAAAAAAAAAACTCCCCCAAGCTTTTGTTCATCGCTCCACAAAAGCAGAAAACTGGAATTTTTCGACTTGTATCATTGTACGTTGAATTAACCAGCCGCCCACCATCTTCAATCATCTCCCCATCCTGTGAAACAACCAGGTTTGGTCTCCGATTCCTCCATTAGAGCATTCGTATTCAGCTTAAAGCTTAAACCTCTCTGTCACTAAACCCTTCATTACTTTTTCTTTGATTTTTCTCTTTGAAAACCATTTCGGAGTTCTTTCTCGTGTTTTTCGATACATTGATGCTATGTGTTATCTTTTGTGATCGTTTTCTTTTTGCTGCTCTCAGAGAAAGCTGTTGTTGAATTCTGTAATGGCGTTTTGTAGAGCTGCAAAACGTTCCTTTGGATTTGTGATTTCTAACAAGCTGCTGAATAATACGAGTCGCCATGGATTTTCCAGTTCCTCTACTAATAAGGCGTTTGTTGGTGAAGGCTTTCAATATGGAAGCTCAATGGCTAATTCTGTTCTTAATTCGAGATTTAGTCTCTTGAGAAGATTTAGTGTGGAAACTCCTGCTGGGTTGGATCAGATGGATCTCATAAAGCGGCTGAGAGAAAGAACTAGTGCACCCATTAAAGATGTCAAGGCTGCTCTTGTTGATTGCAATTGGGATATTGGTAAGGCAAAATCGTGAATAGTTTCTTGAACTTTATTTTGCTTTCGGTTTCATTTGCTGATATCTAATGTGGGAGTTGATTGTTTGGAAGAACAGAAGCCGCACAGACGGAACTGAGGAAAAGAGGAAAGGTGTTGGCCTTGAAGAAGTCTTCTCGAACTGCCTCTGAGGGCATCCTTGCCTTAGCTCAAAATGAGACCAAAGCTGTTGTTATTGAACTTAACTGCGAGACTGACTTTGTTGCTAGGAATGAGATTTTTCAACACTTGGTAAGTTTTTTTTTTTTTTTTTTTTTTTTAAATACTTTTGACTTCATTTTTATGCAACATTTCCATTTGAATACTTGTTAATTAATATGCATGTAAATGATCATGTGTAGATTGTATGAACTTCTATAGTTTTCTTATTTGAGAAACCTTGTTCTTTTGCTCATAAGATATCATATAATTTTTATCCCAGGCCCTAACGTTAGCACGGCAAGCATTGTTGTCTGAAAGCTTGTCTCATAATGTTTCTGGGACATTTCCGGTTGGACTAGAGCAATTGGAGGTAAGATATTTGAAAATAATATTGCTTTCTTCTTGAATTTTTGTTACTTTTCTCGTATCCTAAGTTCATGATCAAGACCATCACATCTTTGAAGATAAGGAGTGTGATTCATAGACTTTATTTGATTTTGTGACTTATATTGCTTTATCTTGGTGTAAACTTCACATTTCCTTTTGACACTTTAACTTCCCTCATTGCTAATTGAGATTGCATCATGTAGCTCCTAGCATGTTGATTTTTTGTTAATTTCATACAATCAATAAAATGAAGGTTGATGTTTCCAAGAAAAAAAGGTTGTGGTCACACAACCCATAAATTTGTGTGTCTGTGTGACAATCTCACTTCATTGGCCTCAAGAAGTGATCGTGCGACTAACCCGAGATGAGCAACTCAACCAACTCAATTTTAGATTGCCTATGGCACAAAGAGCCTATTTTGCAAACTCAACTCCCGTTCTTGACAAAATAGTTATAGAAAATGAGGTTAGAGAAAGATTTGAGAAAACATTTGGAAAGAAAATGTTATTGGTATACAGTAGCTGCCTAGCTGGCAAGTAGGGACACTAACGACTTTGTTAGCATGAAACTCCTGGTAGGAAGATTTGACGACTAATCATACTCCCCTATTACATTATAAAGCATTTTGCCTACATGAAAATGGCAAGAATAGAAGTTATATGACAATAAAAATACATGGAAAGTAAACTAGCAAGCAAAATGAAACCTATACTATGAAAGCATGTTATAAGGGGTTCAAATAGTCATGCGCCACAAGCAATACACTTTGGACAAGCATGACTATGACATTCTTCCTCAATTAAAAAGAGAACATCCTTGTCAATCAACTCTTCTTAGACTTGCCAATCTCACGAGCAACTTGCCTTCCCATCTCCAATGCAATACCTACCATCCTCTTTTACTGCAACACTTTTTCACATCTCTAGAAAGGAACTCTTGCACGTCCTAGCTATGACTATTTGCGTGTGTTGTTTCCTCAATCAATGCTGCAAAGGAATTCTTTAGTGGTACTGATGGATTCAACACTTCGCACTTTTTTGCAAGGTACTGATCTTGCTTTTACATAACTTGAGGCTGCTTTGGCTTTAACTTTATCAAACTTCATCTTTTACTTTGCATTCAAAAGGCGTTTTTTTTTTTACTGACCCACTTATTCATGCACCTTGGTGCTTTACTTGCATTACTTTGAACCACTTTTGGTTTCTCTCCCCTCTTTAGTGGAGTTGTTAACGGAGTTGTTAACCTAACGATTCCTTTATGCAAAAGGATGGTTAATAACGTGGGATACACTACCACAACAATGGTCTATGCCCTTATTCAAGTGGATGGCCGATATCAATTTCACTCTATTCGATTGATTTAGCTGGGTTGAACAACTCTTGGATTGGTCCCTATGATGACTAGACGCTTTGCTAGTGGCGCATAATAACCTTATGTTTGAGGAGAAATTTCATTCCCAACACAATGTTGAAGTTATTCATCTTGAGAATAAAAAACTTGACTTGACCCCTCCAATCCCCAATTCTTACTGTGACTCTCTTTGCTATTCCTGAGATAGGTAGGGTTGCTGAATTGGAAGCTTTCATCCTTCGTATATCTCTTTGCCAAGTTAAGTTTGGCCGACGTTCTTTGGTCTTAACCATCATGGGGTGGCTGGCTCAATTGGTCAAAGAAGGTCTTGGTGTGCATAAGGTGATGGGTTCAATCCATGGTGGTCACCTACCGAGGAATCCTTTGCATCCAAATGTTGTAGGGTTAGGCTGTATGTCCCGTAACATTAGTCGAGGTGCGCGAAAGCTGGCCCGAAAAAAAAAAATCGTTCTTTGGTCTTAGACATGAAATTGTGGGTGGCCCCAGAGTCAACTATAATGCTATTTGTTCTCCTCATGCATAATCATTTCCCATTTGAGTGCTTGAAACTAGGTGTAAATGGATATTCTAGTAATGGGATGGTAGTCTATTTAAAACTTGGATAATGTTCTCATAATTTTGATTGAAATCATACGTAAATAGATATTTTCTGTTATTAGTCATCATTTCTAATTGATTCGTGACAAAATAAATCAAATTTAGAATATCTAATCTACATTTGTGTATAATGTAATTCTTTTCAAGGGAATGAAATTAAATCTCGAACACCCAAAAGTTAATGGAGAAACAACAGCTCTCAATGCAGTTGCTGAAGTGGCAGGCATAATGGGAGAGAATATTAAGCTAAGAAGAGGTTTTTTGATGTCTGCATCGTCAAGTGGTGTCATTTCTACATACCTCCACACAAGTCCTCAGCCAGGTACTCTAATTTGAACTGCATTGTCCTTTTTTAGGGATGAAATATATGTTTCCCTTGGTGACTGACATTCAGGTATCTGGGCTTTGAAAAACATTAAACTTATCCTAAACGGTACATGCTCTTGCATTAACTCCAATGGGGGCCATTTCATGAATGCTGGCTTGGAGGGGCTTCTAGCCTTCTATTCTTATTTAATTTTCTTGAATATATATGAATTTTGTGATAGTTGACTTGAGACTTAAGACTGAAATTTTTCTTTATGTCAATTAAACGACATTTTGCAAATGTAAAAATTAGTGTTAACTAAGTTTGGTAATTTTTTTGTCTTAATTTCATTTTGTATAATTTTCAGGTTTAGGTCGTATTGCTGGAATTTTATCTCTTGAAGTCGATGGTGGTACTTCACAGTCGGATGCTCTTCAACGTGTTGGATCAGAAGTAGCAATGCATATAGTGGCTGCAAAGCCATTGTTCTTGACAAAAGAACTTGTTGCTTCTGATGCATTAGAGAAGGAACGTGAAATTCTTAAGTCTCAGGTCTGTGAGTACTATTTAGAATTTGTTTGGGTTTTAGTTTATGTCTGGATATTATTGTTCAAGATCTTTTCTTTTCCCTATATTATTTTCTTCTCCACACCCTTTTCCTTTTCAATATTGCCTTGCAGTTGCATATCAGTTATCTGTTATTTGTTTTTTTGGAACCCCAAACCTCAACAGTCAAAAGAGTGAAAAGACAGCAGTTCTGTCACTTGTATTGCATCTGTTTTTAGATCAGTTTAGTGATCAATGCACCAAATTTGTGTCTATTTGTTATGTTTATTTATTTATGAATTCAAACAAGGTGGGACGATGTGGGGGCACTGTGGGAACTTTAATTGAATTCATGGGCCGTAAAAATTTACGTTTTGTGTTGTAGAAGATGGCAGTTTGGTATGGTATAAAATCGTGAGTGCCTGTTTTTTCTTTCTTTCTTTCTTTTTTTTTTTGTGAGGGGGTAAACATAACACTAGATGGGTTGGTACTGTGGCAATGCAAAATGTAGGGCTAGGCCGTGGCTAACAGCTGTAACGCATATAAAACCCTGAGCCAACATTAAGGTTGAGATAAACATTTAATTACTTTTAAATGAAATGCCTAGTAACCATAACCCTAGATGGGTTGGTACTGTGGCGATGCAAAATGTAGGGCTAGTCCGTGGCTATCAGCTGTAACGCATCTAAAACCCTGAACCAACATTAAGGTTGAGTATCTGAGATAAACATGTAATTACTTTTAAAGGAAATTCCTAGTAACCATCCTCGGAATACAGAATGACATATTTTAAAGAAAAGGTTCAATTATAAATTTGCTCATGTAACAACAGGTTGTGCTTATTTAGTTGTATCTTAAAAACTCTAATAGGTCATTGAACTTTTAGGATTGTATTTGTTTAGTCCCTATACTACAAAAAGATTCTAATAGGCCGGACTCTTTGTTTTTTTGGTAGTGACGTGTATGTTCTTTTCCTGGACTTACATAGTTACATTCACTTCTTTCCCTGATGAATTGTGATGTTGATTAGTTTGTGGTATGTGTTATATTGTTTTAGTTATTTACTTTTTTTAATGATAGCAGTATAATGTTTTTTTTTTGTTTTTTTTTTTTAATTTTTATGTTAATGGTTCATATGTCAGGCTGAAACAACTGGCAAATCTCAAATGGCCATAGAAAAAATGGTTGAAGGTCGCTTACGGAAGTACATGGAAGATGTTGTCCTGATGGAGCAAAAGTTTATTGTCAATGATAGTATAAATATAAAGGTGATGGCAATCATATTTTCAATTTAGATTTCTTAGGATTCAATTTAGATTTCTTAGTATAAATATAAATATATTGCTAGTAAATAGAGAGTGCGTTTTTTGTTTACTATATTGAGTTCGGATACTTTGTTTAAGGTAATAAGTTTGAGCCTTTTTATGTATTACTTTTAAATATTAGATACATACTACATTAATGTCCCAGCATAATGCCGTATTAGTTCATTTTTAGATTTTGAAATTATTCACATTTAGTTTGTGCTAATCACTGTGGATTTTGGGTTGGCTTAGTCGTCAAAGAGAATCTTGGGGAATCCATGAGCTTATGGTTTAATCCATGATGACCACCTACCCAGGAAATAATTTTCTATGAATTTTCTTGATATCTAAATGTTGTAGGGTCAAACGGTATGTCCCGTGAAAATAGTCGAGGTGCACGTAAGTGATCCGGACACTCACGTATATAAAAATAAGAGCTAAGATGTAAATACTCGATGCACTTTTCAATGCATGTAGGTTGGTGGATGTCCATAGGACTTCTATTGAAAAATCAAATCGTACTGTTCCTAAAGAGAGGTCTGGAAACTTTTTATTGAGAGAATATAAATGATACTAACCGGATGAATACTAGCCAAGCTTAACTTCTTGTTTACTATCTTTTGTTTCAGCGTGTATTCACTCGTCTTTTGGCTTTGCTTTACTAGAATAACTTGCAAGATCGAAATTTATTATAGCAACCGAAGAACATTAACATTTACATAATGAGAATTAACTTAGTCGTTCCAATTTTATCAGATGTTCTTGAAGCCTGATGGGACAAAAACTAACACAGTCATTTTTTTAAACAACTTTTCTGTTTTAATTCTCAATAAAAAAAACTTCATGATTGTAATTTAGAAATGCGGTTCTAAGAAAGTAGATTAGAAACAATTCACACTAGGAAAGGTTCTAAAGGACGGTATAAAAATGTTTCTTTTTTATATATGTTATTTTATTTATGCACACACGTGACACGACAGGAAAGATAAAAGAGGAGCATTTAAATGATTGTATTGAACAATAATGACAAGGAATTCACTTTGAACAAAGATCTCAGAAGCTGAATTTTTTTTTTATAAATGTGTGAACTTTTCATTAGTAAATTTTGAATTGTATATTGCCTATTCCTCTCAAGAATCGATTATTATGGTATGAGTATGCTATATATGTATATATTTGTCATGGAACTCTTGCATACTTGTGTTTCTTAGTTCTCCCGTTTAATTCATTGATACGTTGGAACTATTTTTCAGACATTGTTAGATAACCTGTCCAAGGAAGTGGGTTCGCCAGTGAAGATTGGTAACTTTCTAAGAGTGGGAGTCGGGGAAGGAATTGAAAGGTACAGTCTACTCATATATGTCATAGTGGTCTTATGATGTATCATTCTTTTTGAATTTAAAGATTTCATTGACGAGCTACGGTTCTCTGGTTCTTTTCATTTACTTGAAGATTCTTAGTCCAAATTGACGTGTCATACCGTCATTTCTATTAATATCACTGCGATCTTCGGAACTTCTTTGAAATAAGAAATCGAAACCCAAAGTTAGGAAGGTAACAAAAGGACTTCCGGGTTGGCTATGGTGGAAAAGACTAATTTTGCAAAAGTCCTAATCTATGGACTTACGCATGAAATTTAAATTACAAAGATCAACGCTCTTCTAAGTCTTTATTGAATGTAGAGTTTCAATCAATATTATGGATGCTATCCATAATGGGTTAGCCTACCAGTCAAATAAGGGACTTTTAATCAAGACTTTTTTAAGACACAAGGGGTAGCATGAAGCCTCAGCTTAAATAAAAAAATATAAAATATAAAATCATGTATTGTAAGCATAATAATGATATAAAAAAAAGTACATGTAGAGAAAATCTATCTTTTCAAAAATAAAATGTTACCTCAAATTATTATCACTATCACTAACAAAATCAATTCTTTAATTTTGTCTTCAATGTTGTCTTAAATCTTAGTGCTAAAAGTCTAAATTACTCTTTTCTGTAATGAACCAAACTTTCACTGAGAAAAGAATCAAAGAACAAAGAAGTTTTAAGTCACCTAATTCATAGTATGCTATAACACATAGGCGAATTGTTCAACCTCTTTTCTTCCTATTGTCAACACTCTCTATTAACCAATTAGATAAGTCTCTCTTATAATATTTCTGAAGAATAGAGGACAAACTGATACTATTCTTCTAGCCATCTCAAGGTGTAAAGGCTCCAATCGTCTGTGCATTGTCATGGAGGCATAAGTCTCTTATGATCCTGAGGAGGCATCACTCAAGTTTGAAAATACGGTCTTTGTCCTAATACTTAAGAGCATAGCTCTCAAAGCCTTTAAAACATTGGTTTCAAGCCAAAGTTCTTGAAGTATTTCGACAACACTGTCATGTTAAAATAACTTCTCTCCTTTTAAATCATTTTTAAACTGATGAATTGCTCTTGTGATTCTGAGTACCTACTTTTATTGTTTTTACCGTAAATTGCAGGCTGGAAACAACAGATTCATCTGAACCTGTGGCTCAGGCTGCATAAATTTAGGTAATACTTTTGCAGGTATGTTGCAATGTTAGTTTTAAAGTTGGCCTAGATAAAGTTCTACCCTTATTTTTCCTGGTCTTTGAAGACAAGTCTGATTGTACATTGGACGTTCAGTCTAAATTGTCCTTTTGCCTTCTTGAACTTCACTGACCAAGCTTGTCAAAGATTCTCTTTAATGTTGCAAGCTCAATATATTAGTTTTGCCTTTTGCTTCTTAATTAAGTTTCCTGTCAGTGTTCTTTTATAGTAAAATATTTTTTTACCTGGGGCTATTCTAGATATTGAGCAAGGTAATTGATGCACAGGTAAGTTTTTCCATATTTCTAATTAGGGGGTGAGGAAGAGTAATTATTGATGTACATAATTGATTGATCTAAATATTGACTGAAACCATTGTAACAAGCACATCTCACATTTTACCATTTTTGTTATTAATTTTTAGACCATCACTTTTGTATTGTTGGGTCTGCCATATTGCAGAAATCTGGTTCTATCTCTACAATTTCTCAGCATCTTTTATCTCATTGCATCCTCCGTCGGTGCAGAAATTTTCAGGTCCAAGCATCTTGCTGCAGAGATTTTCTCCCCTTGCTTTTGTAGTACAAGGATTGTATTCGATGAGCCAGAAATCCTTTTGGTAACATTTCTGCATTTTTGTTTATCGCTCCTGTCTGATTATTATACGATCAATCGACAGACCAATAAATTTTGAGATCTGGGTCAGTTCAAAGTTTATGTTTCTCTTCAAAAATTGGGCTGGTTATGAAACTAGATTATCTCTAACAAGTAACTACCCCACCATAATGTTCTGAGGTTTATGAAAGCTGTATTCCAGAGTGGGAAGTGGGAATCCTTTTGCTATTAATTATTATGATTCATTTGTGCTTTTGAATGTGAGGGATTTTGATGATCTCAGTGAATTCTATGATTCATGTTTCTTTGAATTTTTCTTTCTGTTGTCTTCTAGAAACTTAAGTTCACAATAAAAACTGTAACATTTTAGTACAGAGGATTCGTGCGCAGTCGTATCGGGTTCTACATCTATTTATTAGTTCGTTTCAGGGAAGAATTTGAATTTTATTGTACTCAAAAGTTATTCTTGTTTTGCTTTTCTTAGATTATTTGAGGTCTTCATCAAACATCTATCAACCTCAGCCTGGTCTTTTTTCTGCTAACTTGAGTCTAGAATGTCGATTATCTCATTAAAGACCATATATATATATATATATTGTGGAAGAGATTCGGCCCACTTTTAGTAGGAAAATGCTCTTTTAACAAGGGTTTGCCTATTTTGTTGAGGGAGTTGCTGGGATGCTCAATTTCCTCTTCAATGAGATCAATATATATTTTTTTTCCTTTTTTCGAAGAGCTTGATATAATAGGTAATGGAAGAAAAGGAGGATCTAGACAAAATCGATAAAACGGAAGAAATCTTTGTGCATTGACACGATGTACATAAATACCCTCTCTATTCGTATGAAACTCTTCAGACACCCCATGCAGGATTTATAGCTTGTGCCCTTCAAGGATCTTATACTCTCCCCCGTGCTTCCTATTTTTTTTATTATCTCATTTGATTTTGAGAATTTGGGAGGAAGAATTGTAATAGACAAAAAACGATCTATTTTGGTTCTATATTTGTTCGAATAAAATGCTTAATTGAACGGAAGAGAATAGATTGATTATGTGGGTTAAAATTCTTCTCATTTTGGGTGAACTTGTTTCAAGACAACATTAAAAATTATATCAAGATAAATTTAAAGAATAAACATGGAATCCTTTTTGCCTCATGTAAAGAATAACTTCTTCTTTTAAATACTTTCATTCTAAAATCTAACTCTTATGCTGCTTCGTTTAGTACTCAGCCATAAAACAAACAAGTTAATAACCCCTACAATAAAGATTGAGTTTTATTAGGTGCATATTAATAGTTAAGAGAGTAATTACCATCTTAAAAATTTGGTGGTTCAACCTTCAAATAAAAAGAAACAAAAGCAGAAACAATGTCTTTGTATCATGTATTAAGTAACCTCAAATACTATTTACTATGGAGGGTTATTTATTTATTTATTTATTAGTTCAACAACATTTAAGATGTCCTTGAGAGACAGTTCAATGGTTGAGGTTGAACTTTAACTTTTTTTAGAAATCTTTGGTTTGAGATTACTATGGAACGCTTAAACTAAAATATCTTCCAAAGTGTCCAAGTATCATGGTCTAGGGATGGTTAGTGGTGCCCCGGATATAGGCAAGCGAGGTTCTGAATTTTTTGTTTAAAAAAAACATTTAAGATGATTTTTAGATCATAAACGCATATATATTTACATGTTAGCCATGCTCTTGTAGAGTGGTAAAAGCTTTCAATTATATGGTGGTTAGGAGTTTTATGCTTTATTCTTCATTAATTGAATTTGGCTTGTTTATTAAAATAAATAAATAAATAAGTTTGGGCTTGATTACATATGAACACATACATGCTTCGGCTAAGGTTTGAGATTAGAGGATGTGTTTATTTTGTTAAGATGGTGGTTTCATTTTTCTTCTATAAACTTATGTCAAATTATATTTAAAGAAAATTAAGATAGGAATTTGATTGGCTTGCAAAGTTGAGATTGGGCTACTATTGAAATGTAGGTGATATATTGATTGCTGAATTTGTATCCTTATGGGCAATATATTTTGAAGGGACCGATATTGTATTTATTTTCGTTCTAACCTTACAAATATTATAAAATTAAGAACAAAAGCGTAAGAACCACATAAGAATATATATAAAAGCAACTATTGTCAATGTTAAAAAATGTGGGATTTAAAGTTCATATACATTTTTTACATGAAACGTTGATAAACAAAGAACGAAAATAAATGAAGAGGCTTAACTTCATATTATAAAATAAAATCGAAAGCAAAGAAGGAAGAAACAACATTAATTGATTATGTTTTGTTGCCTTTATAAGTTTTATAGTTAGCAAAATACTAGCATTTACCAAGTACATGTACATGTTTTAAATTTCAACTTGAGTTTTACAAGTTTTGAATTTTGTTATTTATTTATTTTTTCAATCACTATATTTGTGTATTTAGTTACGAGAATAACGCTGACCGAGTGTTTGGATGAGTAATTGTATAAGAAATTATTTTGAAAGATTAGGAATTGAAGTTGTAGTAATTAGGGGTGATTTCAGTTCGGGTTTCGTCGATTTTGTGCCAAACCGACAACCGAACCGATATCTTAAATTTTCTAAAAATGGATCCGATCCAATGTCCAATAAAGTATAGAACCAATGGTTTAGTTTTTAATTGGTTCGGTTTGGTTTTGAATCCGATCCAATGTCCAATATTTTTTAATATATAAAAAACAACATTTCTAACTAAAAAAAACTTGTCCAGTTTTCTTTAACAAGTTTGGTCCTTGCATCTAATTTTCTTTCATAAAATTATTTTTAAATAGATAATGAAAAAGTAATATGAAAAAAGTAAAGTTTGAGAAAATTACTTAGAAAATATATTGACATTTGAAGGATAAAAAAACATTAGATTGATCTTCAAGACTTTAAAAAATCTTCTAAATAATGTAATAAATATGACTTTATATGATTTATTAACAATATATATATTTCGGTTTGGATAGGTTTTTATTGGTTTTTGAAAACGAAAACTGGAATCGATCCAATATTTTTGGCTTTTTCAAATTACAAACCGATATGTCCAACTTTGTGCTAAAAAACCGATCCGATCCGTTGGATTGGATTGGTTAGGTTCAGTTTTTTAGTTTTTCGATTTTACCTTGCACCCCTAGTAGTAATAGTTCGTTAAGATGTGAATTTTAGTAGAGGAGTTGTTGGCAATAACTCATTTGGATATAGATTTTTGTAGAGGAATTGGGGGTGTACAAAAAAAAAAAACAGCAACCTGAGCAAACCATAAGAAAGAGTTGGGTTGGGTTGGGTTATGATTTTACAATTTTCGTCGGGTTGGGTTAGTTTTAGGTTGACTAATAAAATTAGTCATTCCGAGAACCAACCCAACCCAAACCATAATGGTTGGGTTGGGTTATGATACTACCATTTTCATTTAGTTAGGTTGGTTCCCGAGTTGACTAATTTTTGCCTTGTTCAACCCAATCCAACCCAAACTACGAATAATATTCTATTTATATATGTATACGTACATGTATATGTAATATGCGTGTAAGATTAGTTTATAATGTATGTTTCTTAGCATAATGGTAATTAGCATATACTAATAATAGGTAACTACTTAAATTTAAGTAGAATGTCATATATTTTTTTTTTCTTTATTTATTTTTACATATTTACGAGTTATGAGTTGAGTCTTAAAGAAGAAAATAGAGACTAACACAACTCGAGAACACAGCCCAACCTGGGATTGAGTTGCTCTAATATATAATGTTAGATGGATTGACGAATTGACCAACCCGAACATTTAGGTTGGTTCAAAAAAAAATTCTTCAACCCAACTCGAACCATATACACCCCTAAGAGGAATTGTAGCCAATAGGTCCAGAACTACAAAAATAAGTGATTAAAAATGAGTGGTTTTAAAATGAGAAGTTATTTTTAGTGATTAAAAATTGGAGTAGTAATAATAGTTCGTTTGAATGTAGATTTTAGTAGAAAAGTTGTAGACAATAGAACTCGTTTGGATGTGAATTTTTATAGAAGAATTGCAACCAATAGCTCGTTTAGATGTGAATTTTTGTAGAGGAATTGCAAAAATGAATGATTAGAAATGAACGATTTTGGAATGATCGAGTTATTTTAAGTGATTAGAAATTAATATTATTTTAAGTGGTAGCAATAACTTGTTTGGATATAATTTTTTTAAAAAAAATGGTAAATACTCATTTGTAATATCTTCTCTGTATACAAAAAGCAAACACCCCAATTTTTTTTATGTGGTTTTATAAAAGAATATTTCATGACAAATATCAGGCCAAGGGATTTAATCAACTCTTTTAAGGTATGTCATGTTTTGGAATTATCGAATGAACATGTTATGTCTCACCTTCTTACCTATTTTGGAACATTTTCATTTTGTACTGTGTTTTTTCTGGTCTCATAAAAACAAAAGGGTCAAAATAGTAAATTTCCAAAAAGGAAGTCAGTTTTTCTTTGTCAAAAGACAGATAATGTTGCAAACACATTACCAAACAAAGCCAAGTATCTGTTTTGTTCATTTCATTATTAAGGAAAAAAAATACAATTAAATTTCCAAAAAGTAAAAGATGAGGGAGAAACAGTAGCATAAAGCTACATTTTCCATATTAAGGGAAAAGACAGCCCTTTTCATCTTTTACCTTCCAAACAAAAATATATATAATAAATAACATTTTAATCTACTTTCAACTTTTTTTCTGTTATTAAAAAAAAGAAGCTTTTATTCATTTTAGTCTTATAATTTCAAACGTACTTTTTTGTACTTTATATTGCTGTACATTTTAGTAATTGTACTTCTAAAACAACCATTTTCACAATTTCTGCACAAATAATATAATCAATAAATTTCTTAAAATTGTATATTCATAATATAGAATTAGAATACGTTAGAATTTTACAAAACATAGACAAAGGCTATTTCTTAAAAGTATAGAGTAAAATGGATGTTTTAATAATAATAATAGACTCAAATAAACAAAAGTTTATTAAAATAAACATTTTCAAAGAGCCAAAATATAAACCAAGAGTTCGCAACACATAATAAAATAGATTTTTTTTTTTTTTTTTTTTTAGTACATATCGGGAGAGGTAGACAACAAATATAGATTTTTCAACCAAGTGTAATTTTGTTTAACAACAAAAAGCATAAATTTTTTACTAGCTTAGTCAGATCCACCGTAACAAGTGTATAATCTACGATTAATTTAGCAACAAATATTACCCAAACTTCAATGTTATAAATAATCATAATATCCTGTGAAGAGCTCCATAGAATAAAACAGAAAAGTTTTACACTTAAAGGAAGCAATTGTCAACTGCTCATGAAATTGACTCAACAGTTCTATCCAATTTCATTTTGGCATACAACACAATTCAATAATCAATCCAAGCTAGAGCAATTCAATGCAGCCTTTATCCTCTGAACTGTAGCACTGATAAGAGTATTCACTGTTGCCACAGATTCTACATTCAGCTGTTTCGAAGATGATCCACTAGACACCAATATCTGGAAGGCTACAGTTAAAAGAGACCCGCTTGGCTTCCCCAAGGTTGTGCTGGTTGAAGCTCCAGCTCCTGTGTGAGCACGACCATCTCCTGTGATTACAAACCCCGAAGGAAGTATCGGTATCTCAGATGAGTCCTGACCGCTTGTTGCAATGTTCATAGCAGGCATGTCGATGGGCGCATATACCACCAAGGACCCCAGCGGATCTATGCAGCTCTCTTGAAGAATCAGCATATTGTTCTCGGTCGGGACAAATGGCTGCCTCGCAATCATTCAAATGAACATCAACATAATCTTTTGATAATTTATGATCTAATGATATACGATGCAATAGATAGTCCTGTTAATCCAATTATTTCTAGATAACTTCGCTGACATTTTTTCTAGTATGAAACTTAAACTCTAGGGGATGTTTGCTTCTCATATTTATGGAGGATTCAGTTCGGGGATTTACTAACTCCTCTACGAAAACCTACATCCAAACGAGTTTTTGCTTAATTCCTCCTCCTTTTTACTTTTAAAAATAACTCTCATTTCTAATCATTCATTTATAGCTACTCAATCATTTCTAACCACTCATTTTTAATCATTCATTTCAAATCAATCAAAATAACTTATTTTTAACCACTCATTTTTAATCATTCATTTTTTAACTACTCAAAATAACTATTCATTTTAAATCTACATCCAAACAAGATTTTGACTTTAACTCTTCTACACAAAAACTACATCCAAATGAGTTTTTTACTACAACTCTCAATTGTTAACTACTCAATATAACTCCTTAAGCTAGATCTTCACTAAATATGATAAACAAACGCCCCCTAGAGAGTTCAAATTAGTTTTTATACAGTTCACAGCAAGCAGAAATTTAAAAAGTACCCGGATTATCGATATCGAGTTTCCTGGATAAACTCCAGTTAAGATGTGCGCAATTTCACTTACTGGGTTTCCATTAGAAAGAACATCCCACTGGAAAAATGAAATGTTGATATGTCTTCAATTTATCAAGGAAGCAAGAATCAATCAAGAAAAGCTCGTGGTATTACAAACCTGAACTCTGGCCTTTTCATCTCTGAAGAAATTAAAGATGCTTTCAGGTTGTAGGGGAAGCCACAGAGATGTCGCAGCGCTAACGACTGTCCCACAGGGCTGCCCCAGTTCTGAGCTAACCCGAACAGAGATTCGAACACCGGTATTGTTTACTTCAGATAATTGAGGGAAATCTAATTTACCAGACATGTTCAGTATGCCACAGAAATGTTTTACCATCCTATGTGACAGCTTCATAATGCTCTTCCTACCTTCAAGAGAAGTTAGCACTGAAAAACAAAGTATGTATGTTAGAACTTGAGTTCATTGAAAAGAAAGGAATGCATTTGTTTATGACCAGAACAAGCAAATCATAAATAAAAGGTAACCACTACCTCCTCCAAGTTCATGGCTAAGTGCACAATCCCTGAATGTGTAAGCTAATCTCTCACACATCCTTTGGAGAGTGAAAACCCATCTTTCAGCTCCATATGCCATAGTATTGAAGACAAGATCCCGATACAGCCGGTGTGTTTGTGTTTTATCATCCACTTGCACATGCTCAACCCAGGTAATCTGTAAATGAACAGCCATCAAATCTTAATAATTTTAGATATAATGTTATACAACGCAATAAATAGTCATGTTAATCCAACGATTACAAAATACAAGAATATTGTTTAAGGAACAAATGGCGGCTACTGCCAGAAATCTTTTTTCTCTCAATAACAATAGGCTGCTACAGCCATAAATGAAATTCAATATTTTTCTAACAGCCAATGTCAAGTGACCTACATACGTAAGTGACGTCAGATAGATAAAGTAGCTCATAAAATTTTTTTAACGGTCTCTAAAGCATGTCGAATGCATGAATATTCTTCTATGGCATAGCATTTATGTCGTATTACGGCATTAGAAAGATGTCGACATGGTAAGAAAGTTATGTAAATCAATAATAATAATAAGATACAAGAATATTGTTAAGGAACAAAAGGCTACTACTTCCATAAATGAAATTCAATATTTTTGAACAGTTAATGTGGAGTGACCTACATACATATGTGACTTCGAGTAGATAAAGTAGCAAAAATAATTCATAACGGTCTCCAAAACATGTCGAATGCATGGATATTCTTGTATGGCATGGTAATTATGTCGTATTAGAAGAACGTCGACATGGCAATAGATATGGTAATCATTGATTACAAGATATGACAATATTGTTCAAGGAAAAAATGGCTGCTAATGCCATAAAAGAAATTCAATATTTTTTAAACAGCCAATGTCGAGTGACCTACATAGTACATACATACATGACGTCACTTCGGATAGTAGCTCATAAATAATTCATAATGGTCTACAAAACACGTTGAATGCATGGATATTCTTCTTGAATCACATAGCAATTATGTCGTATTAGAAGGATATCAACATGCACATATTTATGCCGCGTTCAATAGACTACCTTCCAAGGAATATAATTAACGTACAAAAGAGACACACAGAAGTTACTACCAACTGCCAAGGCAGTGATTTCATGGATAATAATGCTGACAATACCATCTAAAGGAAAAATGACTTGCAAATCTTTCATATGCAATTTGAAGTCACTAAAGTCTAGCAGCATTAATTAAAAACATACGATCCATGAAAAAGGAAAAGAGATCAATTATTAATGAATAGAGTTAAGAACCTTAGAGCACCCATTGGGCATTTCTTGAATCATGCACCCAGAAGGAAGCCTCCAGCTGCGAGCAGCATAGACATTATCCTTCAAGAATTCATATGAAACATCCACTATTACCCAGACACCAAGCTCAATCTGCTGACAATGCCGAAGGAAGCAGAAATCCCGAGGCGGCACAAGGGGTGAAAATATGTGCATTTGTTCATACATCTACATTTAATTATTAGTAACTTTCATTATCTACCATGTTGTGTAGAAATAAATAAGGCCGAACATATTAAAGAAAGTGTGGAGAATGATATCATATCCATACCAACTGTAAAGCGCCACTATGATTTCCAGCCATCCCAGGGTCAATAATATGAAATGTCTCTGCATTTATAACGACAGTTGGAAAAAGATCTGCCCATTTATCCTGAGTAATCGAACCAATTGTCAGGGTAAATCTCTTCAAGAATGGAACAATAGTTAATTTACAAGTTATAATAAGAATTAATAGCTATCAATACTGACCGCATCTAAAAACACGTCAACCAATTGCATTGCACTCATTGTCACCACTCCAGAAGCTTTCGATGATTCAGTACGGGTACTAGAAGATTTTAAATGATTGGGTTTAGGAAATATTTTGTCGTAGGTGTCACGATGAAGAATATACCTCCCATCATTCATAGTCTTCATCCACAAAGGCTCATCGATCCTCAAAAGTCTGATTAACTCTTCCAAGGCAGTTGCAGCTGTTTCTAACATAAGAGCATTTTCCAAATCATTAATACCTCTTGATTGGTTGGGTGTTGCGGTTCCATTTAATATTACAGGATCAGAAATAAGTTCAACTGCAGGATTCGCAACTACTGGGTTAAGGGAACTTCTTGGTGACATATTGTGTGAAGATCCAAGAACGGGCAATAGTGATTCAAGCTGTGATATTGGTTTTCCAATGTACTTGGCAAGAAGGTTGGACACTTTTTCATGCTGCATCCATATTATGAAAATATAATAAATCACAGGTAATTCAATATTATTAGTAGAAAACATAAACATTTTCAAATTTCAAATATGAAAACTTGCCTCTTCTTTTAAGTGAGCATTTTCAAGACGCAGTTTTTGGAGATTGCGCTGCCTTTCTTCTTCTCCAAAAGGTGGACCCCCACAGGACGGACAGATTACATTCCTCAACGCTTCCCTAATTGCAAGATTTTCACACTGAATCTTTTCATTCTCTGTCCGAAGAGTAGAGTTGTCTGCTCGCTCATTCTGAGCCTGTAAGAGAGGAAGGAGCTCAAACCAAGGGCAATTGAAACAGGCAAACCAACTTCTTTATAGACCTAAGAAGATATATTGTACCTTTGTTTGAGTCCTCTTGTTTTGAAACCAGAATTTAATTTGTTTGGTCTCCAGACCAAGCTCTCGACTCAGCTGACGTCGCTGATTTTCATCAGGGTGGGGGCATTCCCTGAAAAATCTGGGAAGCAAACAGAAACAATTCAATTGCTTTAGAAGGACAAGCATGCATAGGCAAACAATGAGAGACCAGAATGTTGAAACCAAGATCCTTGCCGACTCCTTCAAGAAGAGAAGGATACAACATGTTCTTTTTCGTATAGTACTAAGGGAATGTCCAAAAGAGTGAAACAGATCCAACATGCAACTTAAGAAAACACCAACATCAAACAGGGAAAGTCCCACAACAACATATATACACGACAGGAATGCAACAAAATCCGAATCAAAACTAAAAAAAGTGAAAAGCTAGCTGAAATGAGCAGATAATCGACAAAATGAATCGCAAATACAAACATATAAATTACATGCAGCGAAAAAGCGAGAGAGCTTTCGAGATTCCTTACGATTCAAGCTGCTGAATCTGAAAAGGAGTATGGCGATGGTAAATCTTCTTCCCCTTACGATCATCAGAAACTTCATGTTCATCACCAGACCCACCGCCATTACCACCCTCGACCATAAAATCCATCAGTAAGAACAAACACAGCTTCCCTTTTCTTCCCTCGAAGTTCCCAAAAATGGGAGTCGCAAAAAGTTCTATTCACACGACCAGTCCTCGTTTGAACACAACATTCAAAATCACAGATAGGATAAATAGAATAATGCATAGCATCCAGAGGAAGGGTCGAGTCCAATTTTCCAAATATGGATACCAAATCAACACCAAAACAAACGCAATAAATGGAAAGATATCTCTGAGCTGGGCATTGGATTTGGTTTTTCTAGGGTTAATTCGTAAGTGAAAATCTCTCTCTTTTTCTACCTCCGTCAAAGTTCTTGCAGATTTAGGCTTGAAACCCCAATGAAATCCAGATAACAGAAGAAAACAACATTAACAAAAATTGACGAAAAAGGGGAAATTGAATTCTTGGGTTTACCGAATTCAGAAAAGCAGCCAATGACTGAAGAGGAAGAATGGTGAAGAAACTGAGGTTGATTCTCCCCCATGCATGGCTGCAATTCAACTTCCTGTGAATAATTTCGTCTCGCATTTTGCTTAAAAACAAAAATTTATGAAAATGGAAAAATCAAAATGGTCAAAATTCAGTGATAAGTTCTTGGCTTTTCCAAGATTCGAATTGTCTGAACTCAACAGAAATTTTTCTCCTACATGAACGCCAACTGGAATTTAGGGTTCGGTAGATTTTAGTAACCTGTTGAATTTTGAGAAACGCCTTTGAAATCGTTTGTTATTTTCAAATAGTCATTTTTAGGATTAAATTATGTAACCAAACAAAATAAAGCAATAAGTTAATTTTTTAACTATTAATCTTATTATTTAGAAGTTGAGATACCAACAAGCAATTTTAGTCGATGATACATGTATCTTATTGTTTAAGGTTGTTCACTTTATTTTAATAATATTTTTAAGGGTGAATATTTAAATTTATAACATTTTAGTTACTAAATTATAGATAATAAAAATTGAATTTAGTTGTACTTTTAATGACCTTTAAAATTAATATCTCTAATTATTTTTAACTTACTTTTTATTCAAGTTGATTTAACAATAATAATTATTTTAATACAAGATAGAATATAATATATATGTATTTTTTGAACTACCGTTTTTGTTGGCAAATTAAAAATAGTTTGATTTTGTTTTGTTATTTTAGTGGATAAATAAATTTAAAAAAAGGTAAAATTAAAACATTGAGGTTTTTACGTTTTGAATTTAATGAAATTAATTTTTCGATTCATGTTAACATTAATTATTTTTTTAATAAAAATAATGAAATTATAACTTATTAATTAAGATTGATTAATTAATATCTTTGTTAAAGACATATTTATGTAAAAACGACAATATAACTAAATTATACCTAAAAGTAACGACCCAATAATAAATTTATTCTCTTTTTTTTTTTTTGTCGCATTCGCGTATGACAACTTATTTTTTAAAGTTTGATAACATTTTAGGAGCAAGATTCGAATCTGAATTGTTTTGTTGCCAATATATGATCAATTACGTATTGATTGTTATATATATATATATATATATATATATATATATATATAT
>JBBMKA010000021.1:10744647-10757981 GCA_037833695.1 Sechiopsis laciniata | reverse complement strand
TATATATATATTCGTCTATTCATAAAATAACTCACTTTCCCTATTAAGCATAATCTCTCTTAATTTGTTTTTGTCAAGTTAGTTAAGGCAATCATGCATCAATCATTTTTTCCTTTTTTCGAGTATGCGTTTTTTTCCTTTTTCCGAGTATGTTATAAGCTCCGTGAAGGTCATTGTGTGGTGTGGTGAATACAAACTTTCATTTTATTCTCTACTAAATTTCATGACATGGTATTAGAGTTGTTAGGTCAAAAATGACAACCATCATCTTCCATGGCCTCTAAATTGTATCCTCCTCTAGTTAATCAAATTGGTACTCAGAATGTGCAGAATACAGTTCCTCACCACCAATTACACTCTATTTCTTCTTGATTTTTTCACGGTCGAAATCCACCTTCATTTTGACAAGCTAGACCACAAGGTTATGAAGTTCAGTCGACATAGTTGTTTTCCGTATGAGCTATGCCTAGATCTCGTTTTTCTCATCCATATCGTCGATGTTTCATCCAGTACATGTGTCTGTGTATGTCCATGTTTATGCTCCATCAATGTTTATGCCTCTGTCTAATATCTTACCAATGTTTCTGAGTATGAATCAAGCATTGTGTCAGTGAAGTTATCTGATTCTAACTATATATTGTGGAAGAATCAGTTGTTGAATTTCATATATGTTTAGGGTCTCGAAGGTTTCATTAATGGATCAATATTTGATCCACAGGAATTTCTCGATAATCTGTCTTATCATATGAATCCAGAGTATGCGATACGACAAAAATATAATCGAAGGGTAATGACTCTTTACAGAAGAAAAAATTGAAGAAATTGTATCTAATTCTACTGCTTTTGATATATGGGAAGCATTATGTAAAACCTATGAACCCACGTCTACTACTCGAATTCTGAGCTTGAAATCATAGATCCAACGAATTAAGAAAGACGAAATAATGTCTATTGCTAAGTACTTAGCAAAGATTAAAGAAATTGCCGATAAATTGTAATCAATTGGAGAATCAATTTCCTTGGAAAATCATATAGCATATATTTTAGAAGGAAGTATATAACGATTTTGTAACATCCATTCAACATCAAGTAAGTATATAACTAGTGTCAGTGTCTGAAGTTCGCATATTGCTCTTTCCACTAGGATGTTGTTTCAAATACTAATTCTGTTTCTAGTTCTTGTCAAGCGACCAAGAGTCATTGTCTCTATTTTACTTATGGACCCTCTTCTGAATTATCAATATATTATGCTCACTACTTCGTCTTATTTGTCGATTTCTCTCGGTGTTATCTCCTTCAATCGAAGGATCAATTGTTTTCTACTTTTCTGCATTTTCGAGCAATGATTTGAACCCAATCACCACTTTAGTCAACATTATGTTATTCAACTAACGATTTGTTATCTCATGAACTTAAAGTGAGCATTATTGATACAAATGTTTAATTTTGAAACATAAAGACTATGTTAAAACTAGACCAATAGCAGTAAAAACATTAGAATCTAATGTCCTACTCCTAAATGTCAATATCATCGTTTTACACAAATATCAAAAGAAAACAAATAATAATCACAAAGCCCCTGAGGCACACACCTTGTCACGCCCAAGGCTTCACAAAAGGCGTGGCAAGGCGTGCGCCTGGGTGGGAGGCAACATTAACTGAAGAAACTAAACAGAGTCTCATCCAGACTAGTTTATCAAGAATCATATCATTTGTGTACTAACATGTAAAAAGCTTCAATACCATCAGATCCTGCCCTTCACCAATGAGAGGCAGAGGGTTGCAAAATTAAACAATACAGCACCTCTGCAACTACAGCCAAATCCTGGGAGCAAAAACGATTGAACTTTATCAATAGGATAACATTTTTCTCGGCCTTTTAATTAAGTAATTTCATTTAGTTGCCTAAAATCCTGTATCAATCTCTCTTCAAGGCCTTCATAATGGAGCCTCGCACCGCTACTATTGCAAAATAAGACAAGATTGTGGTGGCAATGCCTCCGAGTAATACAAAATGATCGTAAGCGGTAGCTTGCACCATATACATTCGGAGTCCTATGGTATTCCAATTGCTCTCTGTCCAAACAGGATCAACAGCCCCCATTGAGTCCGTTGAAATTGCAGGAAGCACATTCCAAGATCCCGATTCAAACTTCAATCGTGTTGAGTATGCTGGAACGTACCTGTTGCAAAATAACTACAGATATTTAACAGAGAAGGGCATTGTCTTACAGGGCATCCTGCAGTGTTACGTGTTTAATAACTTCTTAAAAAGTATGGTATATTGTTGCTCAGGATTGGTAGTGGAAGCATATTAGCTAACAAGCAAAAAACAAACTGGGCTCCTCGATCTGGTCATCCGTGGAAAAAATTGATGTACAACAATACAAAGGCATACAGAAACCAAGGCCCACAAACGAAAACCTCATTAAAGGAAAGAACTCTAATCATGTAAGATATGATCTTAAGGAATAAATACAGAACAACCACTTCACTAACGTTCAAAAAGAAACATTCACCTTATTAAGGAACCGCACATCACTAGGATGCCTCTCAAGGCCTCTAAAGGTTGTTCCTCCCCACTCAACCCCCATAAAATAGCACAAATCAAAGAAACACAAACACTTTGTTTTTGACAAAGTGTGGCAAAGGCAATGTTGGTGAAGACATTCAACAGCGACTTCCTCATCAAAGGTAGATGGACAGAAATGAAAAAGGGAGAGAAATAGAGAAACTAGAACGACAGATTGTTAAGGGCTAGGCTTTCTTATAAATTTTGTTTAGTTGGTTTTTAGTAGGTATGTAAAGGATGGTGAGGTTTTATTTGTTATTGGATTTCAAAGGGTGGGGTTTTAAAAAAAAAAAAGAAACTAAAAAACAATGAGAAATCATCAATGGCCAATTTTGTATATACTCTATCGTAGTTAAAGTCGGGAACAACTACTTTATTTTTAGTAAGGAGGACTATATAAAAGGATAAATTAAAAATAATGATAATAAATAAAAGAAAAGTCCAAGGGCCCGGCCAACTACATTCACCATTTCTTATCAGAAAGAGGGAAAAAGACAAACCAACTTACAAGTTGTACCCCTACACGTCAACACACTTTCTTTGGGGGAATCCTTCTTTAAAGACACATTTGCAGCTTTAAATATTCTTTACTATATTTATTTTAATTGAAGATTTTATTTTGCCTCTGAAAAATATGTTTTTTTAATTGTAGTTCTTTTTTTCGAAGTCTACTACATTTAGGGCGGGGGATTTGAACCTATGATCTCTTGTCCATGAGTACACACTTCATGCCAGTTGAGCTATGTTCTTCTTAGCCTTTTTTATGTAGTTTTGATGTGATATCTAAGTATTCCACGTGTCCACTAATACTCCATTCTAAATCAGTTGTGTCCAGACTCTAGCTGTAAATGTAATGGTACCTGGTAGTTGATTTGACACAAGTTCCCTTTCCAGTCTCCGCTCCAATGCACACCTCACTTTTGTCGTCACAATTCTCTGTACAGACCGTGCTAGTATTCACTTTAGGAATAGATGTTCTATCAGCCAAGAAGTTCCAGACGAATCTTGAAACGTCATGAACATAACCAGAATAAGGAGTAGATGAAGGTTCATCCAGGATAACACCAACATAATGGTTCGGACAGACACTTGACGGAGAGATATATCTCTTCACCAGCTCACAAGAGAGACCAGGATCACAATTCAGAAGGCATCCTATAAGCGCTTCAACCAACGAGGTGTTCACTTTGATGGCAGTTAAGGCAGAACTACTCAATTCCTTTTTGTTGGTTGCAAGAATGAAAAGAGTTCGGGCAACAAGTAAAGCCGCTGCTTCAATAGCCGATGAGTTAATGTTATCTGTATTGAAAAAATAAACGAACAATAAGAAAAAACAGATCCAGCTGTGCTATATATAACAGACTGTTAACAATTGTCAAGAACTGCAGATGGGAAAGGATGAAAAGAAAAGAACATAGTCAACTCACGTAAATCATCAAGGTGACTCTGGTAAAATTGATTGCTAAAGCTAGTATCAAAGTCTTCTAATACCACCCCAGAGACCTGCGAGTTCTGTATGGACCAAAACAAACTTGTCAACTTATCTGGCTTCAAATTTTAAACTTTTTTTTCTTTTCTAAAAATAACAGAGGGTTTGAACAATAGTGAGAAAATAATAGTAGCATCAATCAAGATGTTGTCGAAAACCTTTGCCAGAAATGCCATCAACGAAGATGGTGGTATCCCTGGATTTGTAGTACTAGCTGGTGAGACTTTTATGTTCTCAAATGGAAGCGACTCTCGTGCAAGCTTCAAGGCATTCCATGTCTCATTCTTGGAAGATGAAACCTACACGAGCGATATTTTTCTAAAATATTAGGTTAAAATCTTTCATCTGACATGACTATGAAGTTACTCTGGCATCATAGGTTATACTTTGTAGAATACCAACAGAATAGTTGATGACACTACTAGGGCACCATATCGAACTAGTGTATCAAAATAGATCAATTGTCCAAAATGAAGAAAAGTAATGATCTTAGACTCTCACGACTATGGATAAAAAATTTATCAATTTGAAACACAATTAAGAAGCAGTAAATTCAAACTGTTTTCATTTTTACCATGTCAACCAGACACCATCAATGAGGGGAAAAAGAATCAGGCACCATATTTTTCAGTGAATCTGAGATGGCCTTTCATGGCAACCACGAGAAAAAAGATATTTGCGTTTCTTTGGGCAAATTACACCAACCTTTTTGTGCTTTGTTTTTCAACTCAATTTTTTTAGGTATCATAATTACCTTACAATACTTCTCACTCAAACATTAGAACAATTTAGACAATAATTTTAAAGAAAAAAAAAAAAATTACAAATCTCTATAATAAGATCTGATCCCAACAAAGAAGAATTATAGAGCTTCCCACTCTCCCTTTCAAATCAATTACAAGCTAATGATATCCTTCACCACAGGTTCAAGAGCCTATTTAAAGCTACCAAGTAAATAACTAACTAACCATAACCACCATCACTAACTGAGTTTGTTACAAGTCCATTTCTATTCCTCCTCCTATACACATTATGTGTAGGAGATCTATGACTAGATGTTCCATTATCTCCTAGAAAAGGCCTACAAGATTTTAAATGTTAACAAAATTTTAGATAAGTATAGAGAAACTTAAAATAATAATAACATAATAGTTTAAGGAAAGAAGCAATTACCTCTGTCATGTGAGCGAAGAAGTTTCCAAATCCATGACTGGATTTCTTTCCGACAGAGCCAATTTCGAAAACCTAAATCGAACAAATGAAACATAATAAGTGAAGACTTTTTACGAATAACTCAAATCAAATGGATCTAAGCTATAAAAAAAGGATCACACAGGCACCAGAGAGCAATCAATAACTAAAAAACCAGCTCTATGTGTGTGTGTGTGTGTATCACTTTTTATATCATGCCAAATCAGCATCCTGTGATTCAAAGAAAATGACATGCTATACTATACCACTTCAAATATGAGTACGAAATTCAAAATTTCCTCAACTAGGAATCTGTGTAACTTAACTTTCTTTACCTCATAGGAGGGGAAAAAAACTAAAAAGTAATGCCAACATACTTCTCTCATCCACATGCAGGTTGCCAATTCATATAGACTATCCTGGCAATTAAGCCACCATCGATAGGTATGGTTTCAGAAGTCTGAGGATTTCTCTTGAAAACTTTGCACCTCTTGAATTTTCTTTGTTAAAGATAAGTAGACTCATTTTTCAATTTCTTATTCTTGCAAAGGTTTAATATATTAATCTTTTCGAATTAAGCAAATAGAATTTTTTTAAAAATAAAAGAGAAAAGCTTAAAAAATAAGCATCCTCCAGTAAAACTAACAGAGCTGTACACATATCAAACCAACTGTTCTAGCATTTTCTGATGATTCTCTACATCCATTATGCATCTCTCCAATGATAATGCACTAGGAAGACATTTTTTTTAAGAAACATGACAGCGTAATTCAAAAAACCGCAAAGAAAACAACCTAAGCACGGAGAAGCTTCATTCAAGACAGATTCACTTGGAAGACACTTGAACAACAAAAGTAGAAAACATATATTTTTCTCTTAGAGAGCAACTATAATTCTACACTGCCAAAGTATAATGTGAACAAGAAAACTAAAACTCACTAATTTATAAGTTCAGAAGTATACCATATCGATTAATGTATCGTTAAGGCCATTGACAGAATCAGACTGTAAATCAAGTTCAAGCAAAAATCTCCTACTTCCAAGGTAACCCCAAGACTCTCCGGTGAAGACAACAAAAACAAGCTGTATAATTACAAATAAGTATTAGCAACCGAGGAACTGAACAAATGCAAAGGAGGCAAACAAGACTTAAAGTTCCATGATCTATGTGATCAATCTGAATGAAGCCAAACAGAAAGGAAACAAGCTATAGCCCATCTCATATGCAGATGAACTGGGGATGATTATATCCCACACATTAACCCCTAGCACATCTCATAAATGCTAAACCTTAAGTGTAGAACCACTAGTACAAGTGAGCTTGATTTATTGTAATTTTAAAACCAAAAATATTATAGCTTGCACTTCCAAAGTAATATATAAAATTATACCAAGTCTGACATAACAATTATACCTAAAATGCAACTATGTAGATGAAAAAAATTATAGAATATTTCCATTTGAGTTAATAAGCTCTTAATACAAGGACAGTACAGCAGGATACAAAGAAAATAGCTTCTATAAGAACCTGTTTATGAAGATCATCCAGTCCATCCACATGGGAAAGTGCATCAGCTGCAGCCAGCAATGCAATCAGACCCTAAAATGTACCAGAAAGACTTTAACAGGTAGCAGAATAAACGTGGTAATGTTGATGACTGATATAACTGCTCAAAATAACCATACGGAGATGGGGGAGTCTGCACCAATGCTTTTATCACGGAAGAATGAAGCAGAATCCATAGAAGCTACCGTGAGAATGACAGGCTTAGACTTATCTGAGGAAGAAATATTGATTGGAGGAAGCGATGACCAAACACTGTAAAGATACTGATCTCTTTTAATAAAAATAAACATAATGAAATTGTAAAACTGTGAAAACCAACAGAGGGGGAGGGGGGGTTGGGGACTTAACCTGTATCCACCTAATGGAAGGCATGTTTCTTCTTTCAAACAAGACATTGAATTATGAGTTCCAGCCTTGGTTGTCTAGACACAAAGAAAATAAGTGACACAAACCTTAGAAACTGAGATTAAATAACTATTTAAGATGTGAATCACAGAAATGTAATTATTTTGTAACAATAGAAACGAAGTACCTGCATCACCAGATCAAATTCAGCAACACTAGACGTGTAATCTTTCTTATTCTTCTCATTTTTTGAAGCAGCCTGCATTACAGATAAATTATTCTATTAGAAAATATTTGCATAATTATCTTTTAAGCCTGAAATGTCGCTTCAATACTCAATAGCTTGAATAAACCACGTAAGTAGGTCGAGTTCATGGTCAATTACATGAGATATATCAACCATTATGTCAAAAATTCTGTCCTTGTTCATAAATACCTATGCAACTCTTGTAGCCCTGTAGCTTCATAAAACATAAACTAAAGCTGTCTACAGCATGCAGACATAATGGCAAGACATCAATGAATTTAACCTTATGTCACATGCACATATTCAAAACCGTTCTACTTTTTGTTTTGTCATGTGTGATTTTTATTTTGAAGGGGGGTTTACATGTATGATATATAACAGTAAAAGCACCTCATGATCTTATCTAATGACAAAGTTGAGCCATACATCATTAAAGAATGTCAATTGGCAACCATTAGAAAAATCAAATAAAAACTTGATTTCCAGAGACAAGCATACAACAACTGCACCAAACTGCCAAATAGTAATTGAAATATCTTAATGCAGTTGAAAGTTTTGAGTGATTAAGAATCATTATTACCTCCTGTATAGGCGAAATGCTGCCTTCAGATATTAAAAAAACAGGAAAGTTATATTGATTCCACATAATTCCAGATCCCTGCAAGTGCAAATTGTTTGAGTGGTTTGGTCTTGAAACATCTTCCTAAGATCATGTTTTGGTGGGTCGATTTTCCCCAATTCATTTCCAACTATGGTGGAAAATCCAAGGTTGAGAAAATATGGAGAAAAAAAAGACAGTGGTTTGAATCAAGAAATCCACGTGAAAAGAGCACCACCATGAAGCTAAAATTCACACCACCATGAAGCTAAAAGTTGCACACAACTATCAGCTTTCTAATCACGTATGGAAGGCTGAGATTAAGTTATAATAGTCATATATGGCTGATAGGATATCAACCAACAATCAATAGTTTGGCGCTCAGTGGTATAAATGAGAACAGAATAAGAGTTTAGCATTAAAAAGCTTCTAAAAAATCTAAAATTCTGAAAGAATATTCAAACATACAATTGGGTTCCATTCATAGTTAATTTTTTGGTAAGGAGCAAATTTAGCTTGTGGAAACTTTTGAGCAGGAGAGAATCCTGGAAACGAAAATAAATAATTACGTTAGTAATTGATGAGCACGCCTGATTTAGCACACGATTACAAAAAAAAAAAAAGAAAAAAAAAAGAAAAGAGGGCAGTAGAAAAGGATGGGGAGAAAGAACCTGTATAGATAAAGGAATTCTACCTTTCGTTCTACTTTGTATTTCAGTTCCTGATTCGATTAAAACACCACCAACATTGTTTGCAAAATTGGAATCGTCATGTAATCTGAAATAGGTAAATGAGTTCTACATTAGTAGATAGTTTTCTTCCAATTCTAGTAAAAAAAGAAGAGAAGGGAGGAAGAGATCATTTATACCTTCCCAATGGGGAAATGATTCGTAAAAATATGTAAGGAAAAGCGCAATTGAGGATTTCCTATCTGAATTCCATCACTAATGATTTCAGTACAAGAAACCCAAAGGAGACTTTGATTTTCTTAGTTATTATTTCACTCCAAACTTCTTGAATCTTCCCTTATTCTTAAGGTTTCATTGAGAGGTTTGGACGTGTTTTAGACCCAAGTCCAAAAAAGAATCCTTATAAGGAGAGACTATATTCAAGCAGGGATAGGGAGTATGTATGAAATTGTAAAACCAACCTAGTAAAGAAACTTGAGATTTCATCCATTGAAACTAAGATTGCAGAGGGTTTCAATATCTCATCAGCATCTTTGAAGTTAATCAATGGAACTACAACCTTTTCGCGTCCAGGATCTGAGGTACAAAGTAAAAATACATAGATGACGCCTCCATATTCCACTAAGGATTACATTGGCAATTCAAAAAGTAATTGATTTTCTACTTCTAGTGCAAGAGAACCTACTTGAACAACCAATTCCCCCAGAAAGATTGAGTAATCGGATGCATGGATAACCATCAACTGTTAGGTACATTGAATTTTGAAGATCGGGAACCGACTCCATTGATTGTTCATCTGCTGAATACATTATAAAAAATGATAATAGATTAGATTTCATGCTTTGAAGTCAAAATAAAAATGCCCACTCATGCAATTATAAAAATGCCCACTCATGCAATTAAAAAAATGCCCACTCATAAGAAATACAAAATTAAAACTGGATATATGATTAAAAAAATGCCTAAACACATAATTATCCATCATTCACGTGTGCTATTTTCTTTAAATTTTAGCCCCCGCTCCACTTGATAGGCCTTGTCTAAGCGGACATAACTTAAATGATCGCTACTAATAGTGAATATTAGGCCAAAAGGCTCGTAGGATTGGTTTTTTAAGAAAGAAGCTACTTCTTACTTAGGGGCAAGCCATAGCCTTTAACAAGATTATCTTTTTCAATAATCCGAAATTACATTAAGAAAAGAATGAAAGATCAACAAAAGGGCATACAAAAAAAAAGTGAGCCCAACAACAGAGGGAGACAGCTTACAAAAAAAGCCTCCAATCAAGCAAAATCGAACGTAGGGAATAATTACAAAACAAATTAGAAACAAAATCGCATAGAGAAACGTGGAATCTAATGAGGGCTCACAGATCGCCCGGTAATCTCTTGACCCTCTAAAGATTCTATTATTTTTCTCAGTCCACAAATAGCACACAAACTCGCTTTCTATTATTTAAATAAAAAAGCAACAACAACAAAAAAAACATTCTTATCATATAAGTGCGAAGAAACTAAAAAGCTCTTGATCATTTCGATGTAATCTCTCGATCTAGCCATAAGAAGGCCAAACTCTTCAAAAAAAATTCCACACCTCTGATGACCATTCATAAATCCATAATAGATGGCTAGATCTTTCACCACCCTCCAAAGAAATAAGAATATGATCTAAATAGAATACTTCGATAGATGCTACGCCGATTCGAGATGGCTAATCCCCAAGAAATACAATGTTCCTTACTTCCTTACTTAAAAACTTGTCCTATTCTTTCCCCTGGCCATGCAATTTATACTATAGTAGTGTGACCCCCCTACCCCAGGTTTCTTTAATGAGAAACATAAAACATCTTCATTGATTAAATGAAAGTGTTACAGTCACAGAGAAGAGAGTCAATCTAACAACCAATTTACATAATATAAAACAACAAATAACATGTCCTATTGCTCTCGGGAAGTTGAACATCCAACTTAAATACCAAAAGAGAAGAGACATTGTTTGTCCGAGAGTTATCTCATGCTTTGGCTCACAACACCAGAAGATGAAACTCACACAGCGAGAAATCCTTCCATCAGGACATAGCAAGAGGGAAAGGGGAAAGACAGTTAATCAATCCCTTGTCAGCGCCAAAGAAAGAAAATGAGAACCATGTGCAATTTCACTCGAGAAAAACATGCATGTTCAAGGATCTAGCACTGAAGGAAGATGATAGATTAGTTGAGAAGTGCCTTGAAGAAATCACACGAACATCGCCCGCTCGCCTCCAGCCAAAAGCATGGGGTAGCTCCAATGTCGTTGTTCACACGACTCTCATTGCATGCAATACGCGTTCAACCCTCGATCATCACCAGATTCAAGGAGCAGTTGCACGATGGAGTGACCATAAGACTCACCTGCTTTGTTACCATCGGAGTTGGCCCATCTAAACTATGAAATCAGACCCATAAAAGAGGCGCGAGATGCAAGCCTGACTTGCGATGTTTGTCGCGAAGGAGCAGCCTCACCGCCAAATCTAAAGCAAACGCCCGAACGAAATGCCAGAGCAACTTGCTAGAAGCTTACCAGATCTAGATGAACCACGAAAGGTGGTTACACAAATGTAAAATATAAAGCCTTTGCCACTGAATCTGAAGCAAAAATGCTTGAATAAAAAGCTTTGTCGTTCATCGTCGAAGCTTTGCCATAAAATGCGCATTTGTGAGGCTTGCCTGTGGTTTTCTTATTTCACGTCGAGATGAAGAGATGAGATCTCACTCGTTGAGGAAGCACAAGGAAAATATAATAATAATAATAATAAAAGGAAAGAAGAGGGTTGGAGAGAATGGAACCAACCTAGTGGGGGTCATCAAAGGTTCCCTCCAACGTCGGTGTAAGAGGAGGATGGATTAAGGTTTTTTGTTAAAAGAGATTTTAGAGAGAGAAAGCAAGTACATGACACCTTCCCCAAGTTTCTTAATAATAACTAATACAGTTTCCTAAACCATTGATGTTGTGTTTCCTTAAGGTATTAACTCTATTATTATTCATTATACACAAATTCATATGTTTCAAAACTATATGGATTTCTTCTTCATTTTTCTTTCCTAATTCTTGATTATTAGAGACATTACAGTCTCCTTATCGGATAATGGGTGTCGGAAACTCAAGGAAAGGGAAGGAGAATGCCATGTGAAGCGAAGACATCAGCAAAAGAACAATGTTTCATAACTCATAAAAGAGAGATGGAACAACCGAGGAAAAATATTACAAAGAGGATTGCCCTTGCCCAAGTATCCTCCCAAAAAAATGCACCTCTTGTACGGTACATGTGTATGAGATGTTCTTAAAATAGTTCATGCAATTGATTATTGCATGGATGACATTACTGAAATTGTCTTCTTCGTAACCATCTTGGGCTGGCCAACAAGTCATAAGACTCTTAGAGAACTAAGAGATTATGGGTTAATCTATGGTGGCAGTCTAACTAGGAATTTTTTTCCTACGAGTTTTCTTGACAGCGAAATGATGTAAGGTCAGACGGTTGTGGCATGAAAAGAGTCGAGGTGCGCATATGCTGGAGCCCTTATTTATAGGCAGTCACCCCCAATTTGTTTGAACCTTGGTTACTAGACTTATTGTTAATTACCCTCCAAGAGCAATTTTACTAGATTGAGCCCATTTTTATAGGTGGTTTCCCCAACTTATTTGGATTGCTTTTTTGTATGTCATTTGTATTGTTCTCTTCTTTCATTCTTTTCTCAATGAAAGCTTGGTTGGTTATTAATTTTTTTTTTTTTAAGGCATAACGGAAATTGTCAGCAGAACATAACAATAACATCTAAAAATGGTCTTCCAACCTTCTGGCTTCTAATAGAGTAGCTAGGGCAGCTTGGGACAGAGGTTTCAGAAGGGTAGGTCATACGAACAAATGAATTAGCTTCGTGGGGATGGAATATAATCTCCACTGGTTACAAAATAATTACGCACAAGCAACGAGAACTTGAAAAGAAGCAGATAAACAAAAATCCAGTGGTGAAATTCAGATATAAAATAGCAAAATGGCATCTAATTACTTCAAATAATGTACCCTCTAGCTGCCAATAAACTACCCAAATCAAGAAATGGAAGCAACCCAATTAAATTAGTAGCAGTAGATTAACGTATCGAAACTGATTGGCAATCATGGTGAATGAGCAGTTCGAAGTCATTGAAACAAAAAAGAAATCCGTAGCACTTCTGTTTGAACGCACCTGAGAGAGAGAGACGAAGAGAAATTAAGAACAGCAGGATGTAAGGAATATGAAAAGACATGGATGCTGATTTTGCTGTTCTTTCTCTCGAATCGCAGTTCGTCGGAGAGTTCTTGGGACCTCAGCTCTGCGCCAAAGGTGAATCGGTCCCTGGAATGGACTCCAGAGCCCACGTCGAGATGGAAATTCAACTTTCTTTTCTTTTTCTTTTTTTTAGTTCGAGATATTGATCTCCGGAAGTAAGAAAAATATTCAAAAAAATTTAGACTTTTGTTATAGTAATCTAATATATAAAATCAAAAAATTTAGTAAATTTAGTTATTAGTATTAGTATTTAGGTTAAAATACCATTTTGGTCCCTCGACTTTCATCTTTATTCCATTTTGGTCCCTGGACTTTCAAATGTTCAA
>JBBMKA010000021.1:10733863-10744547 GCA_037833695.1 Sechiopsis laciniata | reverse complement strand
TAATTTGAGATTAAAATAATAAATAAATAAATAAAATGATATCATTTTAAATCAAAAGAAAAAAAATTCATAAATGTTACATCATTAGAAAAAAAAAATAATAAATCTCTCATACAGCTCCTCCACAAAAAAACACATCCAAACGAGCTATTATTATAATCACTTTACAAACTACTTTACATACAACCACATCCAAACGAACTATTAGTATATTAACTCTATCTAATCACTCTACAAAAATGCATCCAAACACCCTTTGGCCCGATATGGTCAAACCCGTTTAATACCAGCTTTTGTGCCTTTTCTATTTTCATTTTTTATACTGTTTTTTTCTCCAACATACTATAATGTGCCAATATATTTTAATTTTTTTATCCATTCGTTTTACATCTTGGGCTAACTTTTTTTTTTTTCATCTATGTTTAAACTGTAAATTTACTTTCCTCTTTGATGTAAAAATTTAAAACTAATTTCTTTAAAATTTGAAGTTAATTCTCTTATTTTTTTTAGTATAAGTTGGGGGACCACAAACCATATCTAGAGAACACTAATGTTCTCAAATAAATGAGAGACAAATATCGATTTTTATGATCGATTAATTTTACCATTCAACAATGAAACCATCACGCACTAACCTTTCGATTTAATCCTATTTTCTTATTATATCATAATTAGCTATTAAACTTTATATTTAGTAATATATATCAAAGATTAAATATGTTCAAAATACATACCTAAAATTTGAATTTAATTTAATTATTTTAAAAATTAGAATTTAGTCTTTATATTTTAAAAGAAATTTGAGTTTATTCTTTACAATCTTTTTCTTTCCATCAATTAATCGGATAGATAAATTGATTTATCACCAACAAGAATTTAATTAGTTTATCAATGCACATGAGATCATATTTAAATCTTCCCCTCTATTAATTAATAGAATAATCAACTATTTTTATATTTAACAATCAAAACATTATTTCATAAGTAATATATTTGAAAAATTATACAATTAATTTTCTTCCATAAATTTTAAAAATATGTTTGTATTTTTATAATTTTTGGATTAAAATTAATAACATCATTGAATAATTTAAATGAAAAATAAGTTAAAATTTATCATAATGACCAATTTGTTATTTAAAAAAGAAAAACCATATTTGATATTTCACATATACATGCACTCCAAATAATGACTTTTATTATACCTTCGTATATACTTGCACCCCAAACACTGACTTCTAATATACCTTCCTATCATACATTTACTCAAAACACTGATTTTCTATATTTTATACCACCCTTATAAAATCTTTATCATACCATACTATCCTACAAAAATTTTACCCTGCAGCCATACACACCCTTAGTTATTACGTGTACTATAATGCCATAGCTACAGCTCCTGCTGGCGAGAAATAGCTCAATCTCCCACCCCAATTGCAATAATAATAAAAAAAAAAAAAAAAAAAAAAGAGTCTCGAGGCAGAACAGTACCGTACAGCCAAAACCTCTTAAAAACCACGTTCCCCTTCCGCCTACCTTCAATTTCACTCCTCCAGAAAACCGCTCGGATCAGACAAGGATGCAAACGAGCGGAGCTGCTATCAAATGGTTGAAGCGATTTAGCTCCCGTTCTACAGCATTCAATCGCACTTCTGAAACTCCCTTTTCTATCAATGTACCGATCGTCTTCTCCCGCTGTACGTAATTCAAGTTCTTCATCTAGTTCTTATTTGAATTTTGTTGATGCAACAGTGTTGGACCTAGAATAATTTGAATTATACAATGTTCGAAATGGTTTTTCAACTAGAGATAGTTTCTATGATGTTCAAATATCTGAATTTATTAGTAATTTTACGAATGTTCAAATAACTTAGTTGCATTTAGTTCTTAGCTATCTTGTGTTTCGAGTCATGTTTTGCACAATTGGAATTAGAAACGTTGGGACATGTTATTGATTCCGGATCACGAAATCCAGTTTAAACTCGGGTTTCTAATTGTTCATTGCATTGACCAATGATTGATGAATGGTGAATCATGTTAAATTGCTAATTAACTCAAAAGCTTAAGATTAAGTGCTGAGGTAAATTTAATTATATCAACTAACATTTCTCTCACTTGTGGATTTGAAAATTTGAGAATGTCCATTAAGTGGAAATCAATATTAAGTTGGGGAGGAAACGACTTGACAAATGTTTGAACACGATCTTCTCCTTTGAAACCATGTTGAATATGTTAAATTACCAATCAACTCAAAAGCTTAAGCCGATGGTTGTGCCCCTTTTTTTTAAAAAAAAAAAATTTCTGTTGACCATTTTCTCTTGCAGGCAACGTGAAACCCTCTTCTCGAACTAATAACAATGGCTATCAGGATGGTTATCTCAAGGGTTTTCCATGGGTTCTTTTTTCTGTTCCTGCTGCAGGTCTGCTCCCTTTACCATTTTATGTACCTGTTTCAATTTTTTTCGTTTAGTACTCAATGTGTTTGATTTTAGCATATGATTCGAAGTCAGGGCATGTTTGAAAACACTTTGAGATGGGTTTGAAGTGTTAAAAATGTGTTTATAAACACCTGGAAGTCATTCCAAGCAGCCATAAAGCTGAACTAAGTGATTTATTTTCTTCATTTGGGATTCTTTTTATCTGTCAATGAGGCTGGGCCCGACCTATGTATGGTATTGTGTACAGAATTGTACTCAACGTGCCTGAAGATTGATAATTTCTTTTAAACATCCATTAACCTCTGTGGTGCAGCTATAATTCTTGGAATAAACTCAAATCCTGTCTTAGCTAAAGATGCATCATTTAAGCCAAGTTCTGAAAATGGTATTGTGGAGACTGACACTGTTGGACTACGCAAAGTAGAGGATGGTTCTGTGATTTCAAATTTACATACTTCAAAGTGGAGGGTTTTTACAGATCATGCTCGGGACTTATTTCTGCAGGCAAGCATAATTTATTTTACCTTCACAAGCATTTAGTTCTGTAATGATTTGCACAAAGAGTATTGTAATGTTTTTTCTTTAAGTAGGGAAGACATGAAGAAGCTGAAAGATATTTTATTTCTGCGATTCAAGAAGCTAAAGAAGGTTTTGGGGAGAGGGATCCTCATGTCGCATCTGCCTTCAACAATCTGGTATTCTAGCTGCTGGGTTTTCTAATATTTTGCTCATTTGAACTTTTTTTTGAACAAAGGTAACCACACCCGTCCCTAGGCCAGGCACAAATTTGAACTTTTTAGAATTGTAGAATTGAACTTTCCTGCAGTTACCGACTAAGCCTAATGGACAAGATTTCTTCGAACCGAGACATCAAATAAAATATTAACACTAGTAAAATAACCGGCCTTTAGACTGTTGTCCTCCATTATTGGGAGGCTATGCTTTATTAGTTTAGTTTGGTTTTGGAGAGGGGACTCCCCCCTCTACCCTTAGGCTGTTGTTATCATTTTGCCAATTTATTTCTGTTTCTTATATTAAAAAAATCAAGCCTTTAAATGAATTATATTGTTTTAATTTTTAGTTATTATTAAATTTGGAGACTTTTTACTTGCCTTTGTTGTTGTGAAAGATGCCCTGAGGCATGCGTGCAAGGCACGGGCCTAGCATCTCACTTGAAAAGGCGAGGCGTATGTAATGTAAGAAGGTGCGCACTAAATGCTCACCTCACTCTGAAGCACTAAGGCATTGGGTTTGTGGAGTAGGGCTTTTTGATTAATTAAAAAAGCAATAAATTTTACCAGCACTAGACGCAAAAATCCTTGCATCTAGAGTTTTTTATTCTTTATCAATTTAAAAGAGAATAAAATTTACTACTAACTCTGAGGTTTTTTTTTTCCTTTCATATCACCACTTCAACCATGCTTTCTTTTATTTATGATTTTTTTTTTTTTTTTTTATATATATAGTGCACCTCAAAGAAAATGCTCGAGTTTTTATGTTTTGGCAATTAAACTCTAGGAGGCTATTGCGTCTTGAGCTAATACTGCTTAGGCTTACATTGAAGTCAATATTTATTTGTTTTTAAATTTTTAACAAAATTCAACATTTTCATTAGTCAAAGAAAAGAAACAAAAAGTAGGATACAAACTGGTATGTACTTTGTTTAGAAAAATTTACCATCAAGGACTGTTATGAAATAATGCCTTTTATTATAGATTGTGGAAGCATTATTAAAGTGATAAATATTTTTTTGCTACTCTCTTGTCAGGCAGAATTGTATAGAGTCATGAAAACGTTTGACAAAGCAGAGCCCATGTATTTGGAGGCCATCAACATATTGGAGGAATCCTATGGCTCTAAAGATATAAGGTTTTGCATCCTGCGATATTTTTCTATGTAGCAAACCTCTTATATTTTTCTTACAATAAATAGACATATCCTTTTTATTGGCCTTACTTTCGTGGATTATTTTGATCATGATGAGGGTCTTTTAATATTTTAAGAATATGGTGGGGTGTTAGGCAGAAGATAAAATATGCACAGGATAAGGGGTAGGGGTGTAAGCGAGAACGTGAAGTGGTGGTAGGACATGTAGGGCAACGTGTGATGATAGCATGTGTCGTAGATGACTTCAATGGGTGTGCTTAAGTATATGATTGCACAAACAATGACGACTTGATGCCTAGGATAAGGGTGCACATACACCCTAGGATAAGGGTGCACATATACATAGGTTAAGGGTGCACAAACAGGAACTTTGGAAGGGATGAAAATACGAATTTTTTCTATAGAGTTGCAAGTGGCAAAAGGAGTATGAATTTTATTGGCCAATAGGAAAATAAGTGGAGGAGATTCTTGCCCCTTACTCTTCTCTTTATGTCCTTATTCATCGTAGAGATTTTCTGGAGGGTGTGGATTGGTGTCCTCTCTCGGATAAGGGCAAATTGGAGTTGTGTGTACGATTCGGTTTGGTCAAGTTTTAGCCAAAACTAGTTATCAAACCGAACACCTTTGTTTCAGTTTTTTTCGGTTCGGTTCAGACTTAACTCGATTCTCTCCATCTTGCAAAGACAACAACAACAAATTTGGGGTGCATAAGGTGATGGGTTCAATCCATGGTGGCCACCTACCTAGGAATTAATTTCCTACGGGTTTCCTTGGCATCCAAATATTGTAGGGTTAGACGGTATGTCCCGTGACATTAGTCAAGGTGGACGCAAGCTGGCCCGGACAGTCACGAATATAAAAAAAAACAACAACAAATTTGTTTAAGGAAAAAAAAGAAAAAAAAGAAAAAAACACTTCAACAATGAAAGAGATGAGGCAGTGAGGGCATGATTTCAACAAAAACCGAGAGAGATGAGAACATTGTGTTTCAATTTTAAATGGACGTTTAACCAGAGTCATATGTCTTAGCCCTAACGAATGAAAAGGCAGGAATGGCGGTTGGTGGCCAACGATAGAGCAACAAACGACCACAGTTGGTGGCCATGAGAAGGTGAGGAGCGACGATAGTTTTTGGCCGTGTGAATGTGGGGACGAGGAGGAGTAGACTCGTATCAGCAAGGGAGGGAGATGAATAGAAATAGGAAGAGAGAGGAGAAAGAGAAGAGGAAATTTTTTTGACGGCTAGAATGTTGAAAGAGAATTATTTTCTCGTTTCACAACTTAAAATGAGCAAAGTCTTGAAAACATGACCAAGTTTTAGACTACTTAACTAAGGCTCGTGCAAATTCAATCCATTTCGTTTACCAGAATGCCAATCATTAGTTTCAAACACATGAATACTTACAATTGTTTGACGTGACGTGAATAAGATGAGGAGGGTTCATTCAGGAAATGCCAATCCATTTGGCTAATAAAGCTAAAATTTTGTTCTTCAAAGATCCAATTCCAAGATCTTCAACATTTTGAGCATTTGTAAATTGTAACCAAGTTCCAACAAACCAAATGAGTATCTTTTCCTCCCTAATTTTCTTATGAAAAAGAAGCCCTTGTCTTGAGTTCGAAATTCACCTATGACATTACTCCTTCGATGTCTCTGGTGCTTGGCCTAGAGACGGGTGTGGTTACCTTTGTTCAAAAAAAAGAAAAAGAGGCCCTTGTCTTAACTCACAAGAAGCCAGAATTCTAGCACAAGGCCGATCATTTGTAAAAACACAAAATTGTGGATCACGAATGCAAGCTTCTACTCACTTAGTCCACTTACTATCAAAAGCCATAAGCTGTAGCACTTCAATAAAAAATCCCAATCCACACATCAATGATTGTGTGGAATCATCTCCCGGATTTGAGCATGAGAATTTATCATTGGATAAAGGTATCTCCATTAGCTCTAATTCATCAATCAACTTATTAAACAATCTCATACCTTTTTGATGTAGCCTATGAGAATAAAAAGAGAATTCTCTCACAAAATCATTCAAGTGTTGTTATGAATAAAAAGTTACGAAAATTGGGGTATCTTGGTCAAATCCTTAATGAATTACGGTTAGAATTAGTTTACTTGGTTAATCAAAGATTAGGATTAGGATTAGTTACTTGGTTAATCAGAATTAAGAATGATTTATAAAAAAATATATGTTTGCTTGATTAAATGTGTTGTTTATTTGATTCACATTGCTTCTGATATTTTGCCTCCTCTAAGGTCAAAATTAATTTCAGTGTAAAGTTTTAAATAATTTTTCTTAATGAAATTATTTTCTTATAAATATACGAAAAAAGATCTTTGATTTGAACTCTTATTATTCAGAGTTGGTTCGGCACTTCACAACCTTGGACAATTTTATCTCGTTCAGAGGAAGCTAAAAGAAGCCTGCAACTGCTATGAGGTATCAAAATATTTTCAATTATTTTCTGTTTTTCACTCATTCCTGGAGCATTTTTGGTCCTGTGGATAGCAAAATTTCCCCACATACAAAACATAGCTATAGAGTTCTCAAAAGCAAGTATATGAAAGGATTGCTTCAATGAAGATAGTATAATATCAATAAAATGCATATTATCTAACAAATTGGAAAAACAAACAACGGAACGAAGATGGCATTCCAATTATGGTGTTACGTTACCATCCCGAATTCTTGTTAGTCAAACATAGCCAGAGAGAAGGATAATGAACCAGATCCCTTCCAAGCTCCACATCAAGTCGGTCATTTTTTACATGGTTCAAATCTCATTGGATGAGCATATTTATGAAGATTATTGTATTGAAATAAATTTTTATTAATTTATATGATCCTTGGTCATCCTTTCAAAGAAATGATCGCATCTTCGATGACACCATTACCCGTGAAGAGAACATTATTGACCCTATTACATTTCATGCTATGACTTGGGCCCATAAGAATTTATCTTTCAAAGATTATAGTCTTACCACTCTTTTATCTCATTGGAAAGGTTTTATGTAATATTTTTGAGATTTTATTATCCATGTAATTTTCATCTCATCAATGAAAGTTTTGGTTTCCTATAATTTTTTTTAAATTTTTTTTATTAATTTAGTTTTTAAAATTAAGTGGCATAGTAGCCCAGAATGTTAAATTTTGCATTTTTTACGAAGCACTAGATCAGATAGCATTACATGGCAGTCATTTTATTTTTGGACCTACTGACATTAAGGGACGATGGATCTTCAGGCAGTGAAAATATTTATGAGGTGTCATTAGGCTTTAGTGAATTGTAATTTACCAGTAGTTTTATGGTCTTTATTTGAGGGTAGAATTTAACTTTGATTGTTTTCCTACTTATAATGACTTATTTTCCCTATATTAGTAAATTTGATATGGGATAGTTGCTTAATGTTATAAACTCCTTTTATCAATGCTTTAACTATTATTGACAATTATTTCCAAAGCCGAGACATTAATTTATTTTTGGCATTTTTTCTTTTACTAAATATTTAATGTGCAAGTACTATTGTTGCTGCTCACTTTGCCTTTTCTTTTGTTTTGCTCTTTCTGGAGTTGTATTTTGAGCGTTAGTCTCATTTCATTTCGTCAATGAATTTTGGTTGTTATTTTGTCTAAAGAAATATATTTAATGTGCAAATTCTCTTGCTAACATTTTTTCCCCTTGTTTATGTGTTTTATGATCTGTTGGGCAGCGGGCATTGAAGGTATGCGGCTGGTCATCTGTACTCAAACAAACAGTTTATGTTTTATCATCTCACTTGAGATTAATTTTTGATCCTTCAGATCAAAGGTCGTGTTCTTGGACATGCCCATGTTGATTATGCAGATACTATGTATCATCTTGGAACAGTATGCTCTGAGATCCTTACTTTATCATATTTGTTTTGCCATATTGTTCTTTTCATCCTTCTCAAAATATTTGACATTCTCGATTGACATTTATTTTTTAAATAAACTACATCAATTAATCAGCTTATATAGTTATAGAAGCTAATTGATTTTACACATCAAGTTTGGTTGCTTCAATGTCGATTTGATAGTCCCATTTCTTCAAATAATAACATATATTTTCCATGCAGGTGCTATACCTTCTAGGGGAGGAAAAAGATTCTGAAGCCCTGATCCAGGATTCTATAAGGATACTGGAGGTATAACAACATCAACATGCATTGCCAAGGAAGGCAAAATTTTGTATTATTTCATATTTTCTTTGTTACATGTTTCATAACTTTATTGTTTGAGTGTTGATATAAATAAATATACCAAAACTTATTAGCTTAAGTTTTTGGGTTTAGTTAGGGATTTAGTATATATGAGCAAGGGTGTAAGTTCAGACCTCTGTAATGTGATTCCCTCCCCAATTAATTGTGATTTTTACTTGTTGCGTTTCTTACAAAGATCCAATCTCACAAGTGGAAAATTTTAGAGTGTTCGTATAATTAAGTTTCTTACAAAGATCCAATCTCACAAGTGGAAAATGTTAGAGGGTTCGTATAATTAAGTTTACCATAATCCATCAACTTAAGCTTTTGAGTTTGATTTGTGATTTAACACTATTTGTTTTGACCATGCAGGAAGGTGGATTAGGTGAGTCAATTCTTTGCATCAGAAGATTGCGATATCTTGCTAAGGTTGGGCTTTATCCTATATTTATCTTGTACTTTTCATATTTTATTCTCTTTAGATGTATCTAAAATTAACTCTTTATCACTTATAGAAGTCTTTTCTTTGCTAGGTCGGATAATGTTATACATGCATGGTCATTAACAAGAGTAAAAAACCATCTTTTTCATGATTAATTATAATCTTTTAGAAGCAACCCAAACATCACGATATGATATGTAAATGAACTAAGTTATGCTATTTGGAGGCTGTATAGATTTTGGTGAATGTATATCAATGATATTTTTGCTATCATGCAACTTTTACAATCATTAGAGGAAGAACTAACCCCTCAGGTAAACTTGAAATTAGAAATTTAAGACAAAAATTTGAGGTGCTAAAGGGACCAAAGCAGATCTGGTCAAGTCTGATAGTGGTAATACTAATAAAAAAACTACTATTATTATTATTTGGAAATTTGTTATAAATAGCAAATTCTAACATCCCTATTTTCATTATAGAAACTTTTTAAAAATATTTTATATTTCATATTTCAACTTTCATTATTTCAATCAATTTCACTTGATTGAAGGCCATCTGTCTCTCACATGTGACATTACTCCTTCGATGTCTCCTGATGTCTGGCCTAGAGACGGGCGTGGTTACCCTTATTTCAAAAAAAAAGAAAAGAAAAAAAGAGAAGGCCATCCGTTTCACTTGATTGAAGCCATCATTTTGTGGCTATCCGTGGAATTAGTTTTTGCTATATTTGAATTTTTTCTAAAATTTTGACATCCATAGATTTTTTTTCATTCTTTTGTTATTCATGAAAAAATCTCATTATTTATTACTAATTGAACATTTATCGCAGTAGTAGGACCATTAAGAAAACACGTTATCATTTTCTCTAAGTCATTTCATAAAAATATAATGGGATTTTAATTTTTTGAGAAAAGTTAGACTCTCTAGAAAACTTAGGATAGATAGAAGATTAGATCATGGACGACAATTTGTAGCGATTAATTTAGTAGTTTATTTTCTTGCCATAGAAGTAAGATAACAATTCAAATTTCTAGCTTCTTCCTGCAATAAGAAATAAAGTGAATTAAATAGATGAAAAAACTATTTGTATAGTCTTTATGGTAAAATATTCCAAAGTTTGTAGTTCACAGAGATGAATTACAACAAGAAAGAGCATTAGAACATTTACTTGTTTGTGTGCCAATTGCCAAAAATACATGATTGTTACAACGTGGAGTGTCAGGTGCTTTAGGACGAATAGCAACTAGGTTGTTAAGGTTTCTAATAACTAGGGTTTGGGAGCTGTGTTTTTTCTCCTTTGGCTTCCCAAAGGATATTGTATTTTGTCAATATATATCAGGTAATTCAAGAATCTTAATCACCTTCTTTGACATTATGAGATGGCTTCAGATGTTTAGAATTGATTTTTTTGAGTAGTTTGGTCTTGTTTGGCTAGACCAGTGTTTTTAAAGGCGCAAGGCGCAAAGGCTTTCTGGAGCCTGAGGCGCAAGGCACAAAAAAGGCGCGGGCTTTATCTTAAAGGCGCACCATGTATAAAAAAAAAAAAAAATATATATATATATTTATCACAAAATATTAAAAATATATATTTATCACAAAAATATACATTACACACAATTTAAATTTAAATAATACAACTTACAATAATACAAGTTAGTAAGTTACAACCATACAGTAACAGACTCACAA
>JBBMKA010000021.1:10690146-10722475 GCA_037833695.1 Sechiopsis laciniata | reverse complement strand
ATCTCTAACCTTTTTCCATGGAAAATGGTATGTTTTGAGTTTTAGGGTAAAAGAAAAAAGAGCCTGTGGTGGGAGAAGGGTGAAGAAGATGATGATAAATTGATTTTATTTTTATTATTTTGCCACCTCATCAATTTTTAACTGTGGTTAAGTTTTTTTTCTAATTCAAGGACTACTTTTAAACTTTTTAGAAAGTTGAATAACCAAAATTGGACTTTTGAAAATTGAGGGACCAAAACAGAACAAAAATGATAATTTAGGGACTAAAATTGGACTTTTGAAAGTTCAAGGACCAAAATAGAATTTACATGATAGTTCAGGGACCAAAATGGTATTTTATCCTATTTTGATTTGTTTGAAATGAATGATTAAAGATGATTGAGTAGCTAGAAATGAATGGTTAGAAATGAGAGTTATTTTTAAAAGCAAAAAGGAGGAGGAGTTGATAAAAACTCGTTTGGAAGTAGGTTTTCGAGGAGGAATTGGTAAATCCTTCAACTAGATCCTAGTTAAATATGACAAACAAACAACCCTTAAGGTTCATAGGATTATATATCCATGCAATCTCTCAGTCTCGCCAAACCACTAAAGATTAAAGTATCACTTTTGAAGATTCTTTGACTACACACGAAGAATCTTCAACCTGATTGAGAATGCGAATTGCTTCACCTGGCAATGATGAGAGCATATATTCAGAGAAACTCGCCTCATTTTGCTTTGAATCTTTACAAGTTGATGCTATCCAAGTATTTGGGTGCTGATAATTATCCGTCGATCCGAATGGGAAGGAAAAACAGAATATAATCATGTTTTAAAGTTGGGTTTTGAATCTGAGTGTAACACCCTGACCCTTTACGTCACCTATTTAACATGGAAAGGAACACCCAGCTACTCAACAATATATCAAAAGAAAATATGAAAATCCAAACACATGGAGGCAGATTTGCAGTGGTTGGATTCGTATAACAATCCAAACAACTAATCTAGAAACACCAAACAGAAATAGAAATAATCAAACATCTATATAATATTCCTAGATCTGGATCCCAAAGTAATTTGTATAATTTACTTAATCGCCTACGTGCCACGCCGTTGCTCATCTGTTATACGTGTAAAAACACGACAAGTTAAGATAAACGAACGCTTGTTAAATTCGAGTAAAACATGGGGGTGGCACTACTCATCACACATGCTACTCAACTAATCCACCATATACCCCTTCCATCTCTTTTGGGCCATGCACCACCCCACCCTCATATTGCAACAACTTGAAGATAGCCAAGAACTCCCCCTTATTACATTCATTAACTACCCAATAGGGATTTCACATCAACCCTCACTATCGCTCTTTGACACGACTCGGGTGAATTGCCAAGAAACGCCATTGCTAAAATGTTTCTTATCTCCATTCTAAAACCATCACTCGCATCTTAATGGCAACTCGGCACCACTTAACCTCCCCTTGCACGCGCACACCTGAACCCCACACTTCCCATGGTTGATCCTAACCATGTACATTCAAGTTTAGTATTTCCTTTTATCTCTTAGTCAGAACTCACCTCATCCATATCCCACTCAACTCCAAGGTTTAGAAACTCTCCCTACCTTACTTTCTTTTATAACAACACAGTAAGGATTTCATATCCATTGCAAACAACCTACAAACCTTTACAAGCAATTTACACCCCCTTTATTTTCCCAATACCACAATACACTTATTTGCCCAGCCACTGCATTATCAAGTGCATTTTGAAAATCTTAGGATCTATTGAATGGAGATTTCAAAAATTAAGAACCTATTGAAGGGATTTGGAAGTTGATATACTTGGTTTTGTTTTGTATACATAATAGATATACTTTTTAAAGCTAAAAAACCAAACAGATATAATTGGTTTTGTTTTTGTATTTAATATATATGCACTCGTCGGTGTCTGATATCATCAGCTCACAAGATCCCGGGTGTCATAGGATTGTTGTTGTCAAAGACCAACGGATCGTTCTCCGACATCATCATGAGATTACTGCCAAACTGGAACGGATTGTTTCTCAGGTATGATCAGCTCAAGATTGTTGATTAACATATTTAATGTTTATTTAGTTTAACTTCTCATTCATTTTAAATTCTATGATTATTTAATGTTTAACTTCTGATTCTATGATTATTTAATATTTATTTAAACTCAATTCGAGTATCTTTTAATTCGATTAGTTTCTCTAATTTTTTCCATACTTCATTAAATACTTTCCTTTTTTAATCATGTTTATTCACTTTTAAGTGTCTTTCTCTCCAAGTAAACAATATTTGTCATAACTATCATCTCTCGTCAGATAATTTTTTTTCATTGTATTGGATTTTAATAATTATTTTTTATCAGGGATGTCATTTCAACTATTTTTTTTGAAGTAATAATATTATCTCCATTTTTGACAAAAGTAATCTTTCAATTATCCTAATTACCTTAAAGTAACGGCCCCTAATAACAATCTTTCAATTCTATCAAATTAACCCATAACAAATCTTTATTACATTTTGTTTATAAAAAAATATTGTTCTAAAAGTAAAGGGGTATTAGAGATAAACCAACTAATCAAGTAAAAATGGTTTGTTAATTAATTTCAGACAACAGTAATCTCGGATCCTACAATTTTATTCATTTAATTGAACCTTGATTAATTTTAAGATTAGGGTTCCATTTTTTTTGCTTCTTTTTAAGTAATCGATTTCAACAGAATAAAAAATAATAATTGATTTTTTAGTTTAAATTGGGGAAAGAAATCATAAACTTACATAAAAGACATTATTTATTTCAAATAAAATGAAAATTAAATATTAATTTTAAAATAATTGGAACCGTAAGCTTAGATTGGATTACAAACAATCTAAGTAACGTGATTAACAATCACGAATCTTGCAACCCCAACGTCTTCTTATTTAAACCCCCAATCGGATCCTTTAATCAACTCAGATATTCACATCCAACGGTTGCTAAAATGTTCGCTATTATATTTTCCTTAATTGATTTCTATTTTCCATTTTTAATTCTATCGTTATTTAATGTTTATTTAGTTTAACTTCTGATTCATTTCCTCTTTTTTTCTTTTTCTTTTTTTTTCGTTTGAGATTATTATTTTGTTATTTCGAAGTTAACTTTCTCCTGCTTTTGTATTTTTAATTGTAAAATTATCGCTTCCATTTAGAATTTAACTATATTTTTATTTTAAAGGGTTTTTATTTTAATTTAACTACCCTTCTCCTGTTTTTTGTATTTTGAATTGTAAAATTATCGCTTCCATTTAGAATTTAACTAATTTGCCAACATTTTCCTGTGGAAGAGGTCTATGAAGAGGTTGATTGTGAAATTAAGAGAACGTTCTTTAAGAATGTAGACTTTATAGACATAAACAAATTAAATGCAACATTTAATCTATGTGCTCTCCCAAATCTCTATGGCTAATGTTTTCCAACCTTTATCTATTGGAGTGTTTATTAGTGTGCCCAAACAATCCCATTTTTTTATTTATTTTGAGTACATATCGAGTGAAGGGAGACAAATATAAATTATCGGGATCGAACCTGTGACACTGGTGTTGAACTGATTTATAACCAAATAATAAAATTATTGTGCCACTGATCTATTTGGTCCAAACAACTCTATTTTTTTGATAGGGAAGAGAATGTTTTTAATATGATTATGGACTTTTTTTGTTTTAGAAACTTACCAAGAATAGGGATCACTCCAAAGATTTCGCATAGTCCTCATTTTTTTGGGCCTTTTAGAAAACAATGAATGAACAATTGTATTAATCGTCCATTCTTAAGATGTAAGACTCAAAAATTGGTTCATTCAATGTCTTCCAATCTTATGAACAATGATTTTAGTTATTATATTTTGAGAAATTATTGTATGCTGTCAAGACAGCCTCCTACCGCCTATGTGGCGAAATTTGAACCACTCTATTATTTTTTTATGTTTTAAAAAATTATTTTTCAAAATTAAAAATAAAATAAATGGTCCAGATTTTGCCATATCGGTGGTAGCATGCTGCCAGCATAAAATGATTTCTCTTATATTTTCAAGAAAACTTAAATTTGGTCCTAAACTTTTAAATGTTTAATTTTAGTTATTATATTTTGAAAGAAACTTAAATTTGGTATCCATAGTAAATTTGAGGTCAATATTAATTAAAAAATGGTTCAATAATTTTAATAATTTTAATACAATGAAAAAAATATATGTGAATATAATTTGTTGGTTAAAAAAAAAAAGATGGTAATTTTTGTAAACAAGAATAAATTTTAAGAATTTACTTTTTTTATTGTTTTTAGTTCAAAGACCAAAAATAAAACAAATATCAAAGTTTGGAAATTGAAATTGAATTTTTAAAAGTTCAAAATTAAAATGGAATAAATTTGAGAATTTATAAAGAAAGTGGATAAAAATGGAATAATATCAAAGCTAAAGACCATTTTATCCTTATTATTATTATTCTTTTGTTATTCTATTTGTAAAAAGAAAAAAACGAACGAGTTTAGAGTGAGTTAGGTCTGGAAGGACGAAGAAACAAAGATCAAATGGATGCTCAAGCGAAGCGAAAGGCATTGTTTCGTGCTAAATTGAACGCCCAGAAGAAGGATAATCGCATCGATTCTCCTCTCCTCAGGTAAATATCCATCAATATTCAGCTTCAAATTCCTATATACGGATTGTTCTTATCTATTTCGTTGATCTCTGTTTCTGTTTTGGATTTCAACCATAGATTCTTCTACAGTACACAAATCATTAGCAGGAAGAAGTTTTCCATTTGAGATTATATGATCTAATTAGTCCTACATTGAGCTTCAAGTCTGGTCGCTCTTCCATTTTTTGTACTGTACTTTTTCTCATTTTTCTGTATAGAAGGGTGTCATAGAGATGTTTCAAAATGGATCTCCAGCTGCAATTTAACCTACTCCTGTCGAGGAAGATTGTTCTGGTTTTTTGTTGTTGTTTGTGTTCATATTGGAAATTTTATGAGTAAGATTTATCATTTTAACTTTTGCAGGTACAATGAACTGGACCAACCTGTCTGTAGGGTGTGTGATATTGTCTTGAAATCAGAGGCTTACTGGGATGCACACCAGTCCTCTCGTAAGCATCATGAGGTGATGTTTTACAGTTTTCAATATTCTTAAAAGATATTGTTTAAGGACACATTGGATTTTCGATGTTGGAAACTTGGAAAATAAGAGTTTCTATTGCCTGTAGTTTGTCATTGATGGTAAAAATGAAAGAATACAGGGGCGCATAATAAAAGTAAAACAAGCCCTAAAGAAACGGAGGAGTTCGGCACTAGCTACAAAAGGGTCGCCATTGTAAATGAAAAAAACCAAGACCGTAATTACAAAATAGACAAGATTATATTGCTTGTAATTTGAAAACATTACACAATCTTGAAGGAATAACTATTTATTGTATTATGCCCTTTGTTTTGTTCTTTCCATTCTTTTTTCAGTGAAAGTTTGGTATTTCAAAAATAAAATAAGGAATTGCTATTTATTTGGATATTTAGTTTATTCCTCTCAAGGCTCTTTATATTCAACAAAATCTCCTCTTCAGAAAAAGGGAGAGCGTACAGATTGTTATCAAAGTTAGAAACAACATCCCAAATAATGGTGATAGTTCTCTTTGGCACAAAGCTAAAGTGTAGACCGTTTTCATAGGTGGTCTCCCTTGTTTGCTTGGACTGTCTTTTATGACCTTTTGTTTTGTTTTATCTTTTCATTCTTTTTTCATTATAAGGTTGGTTTACAATAAAAAAAGAAACCCTTTTCAAACTTCTTGAATTGATAACCTACTTTCATTCTAAAGGATTAACATGCCACATGAACGACCATAGGCTTTCCATAGAAGAGAGAAAAAAGGGGGAAGGGGGTATATCCATTCTTTGGTTTTCAATTGCTGTAGATAGAAACGTAAAGCCCTAAATCCTAATCCAACCAAATTTGATCTGATTTCTGATCTAATTATGACTAATGGGATGTGATTGTGAATAACAGGCAATAAATAATCTCAAAGCTAATGCAGCAGGTAGGTCTGGGGTTAACAATATTAAACCTGAGGCCCCTGCTGAACTCTCTAAAAGCAGACCAATAGAATCGAGAGAGCAGAAAGCAACAACTGGGACATCAACAGATTTACCAAAACGTCAGTCGTCAACTGTGCTTCCTCCAGATTTTTTTGATCAGAATGCTAAAAGGCTCAAAACTGGTAAGGAAACAGATCATTTTTCAGTTTTCAATTTGGTGGTAGCGTTGCATGATATTTGACTTATGGCCTTCCAGGAAAGGAATCTGTTAAGTTTGTTGAACCAGATTCACATAGTGGCAGTATTGCACAGTCAGAGGTGATTGTAAAGACCAGTAATCATAGTCAGAAATCTTCCACGAATGCTGGTTTGGAGGGGAAGCAAATAAAGGCAGCTCTGCCCGAAGGTTTCTTTGATGATAAGGAGGCTGATTTGCGTGCGCATGGCATAAAACTTGTTAAGCCTGATGTCAAGTAGGTTCTTCTCACTTGTTATCAATGTTATGTGTGCATCTTTATTTTATTTTTTATTTTTTGAAACTGGGAAATTGGAGCTTCGCTCCACTATACCCGGGATAACTATGCCCGTCCTTAGGCTAGGCATTGGGAGCATAGAAGGAATGCAAACATGGGAGGTGTCTACAAATTAATGTCACATGTGAATTTTGAACCTAGGACCTTGAGGGAGCACACCTTCAAAACCCAAGTTTTCAACCACTGTGCCTTCCCTTGGGAACTGTGTGTATCTTTATTTTTGAAACAAGAAACAGACTTTTCATTAAGAAAATAAAAAAAGTCTAATGCTCAAGGATACAAACTCTCAAGGAAGTGAAGAAATACAAAACAAATTCAACGTAAGAACAAAATACTAAGTTCTTAAGAAATAAGAAATCAGAAACATATTCTTTAGGAATTAAGAGGTGAAAACAGAAACATTTTCTTTAGAAACTAAAAGGCGATGAGTTCAATCCATGGTAGCCTCCGACAAGAGTAGCTGCTCAGCGGCATTATTATACACCCAATAACCAAAAAGTCTTGGGTTCAAATCCCCCCACCCCCAATTGTTGCAATTTCCAAAAAAAAAAAAGAAAAACAAAAATCCATGGTGGCCACCTACCAAAAAATTAATTTCCTTTGGATTTCCTTGACATCCAAATATTGTAGGATCAGGCGATATATCTCGTGATAATAGTCAAGATGTGCATAAGCTGATCTAGATAGTCACGAATATCTAAAAAAAACAGAAACATAGAAGATGTGGAGGTGGGGGCAGGGCTCCCCAATTGCGACAAATATCTGAATGTGTGCATCTTTTTACTTATTATGCTTAATTTGGTATCTTAAATTTTTGTGATCTTTTATTATACCTTACGATACTATTGTGTTTGGCCCTTTCTCATTTGTTACCATATTCTTTTTGCTGTAACTTCCAACCACAGAGAAAATTGAGAAATTATATATCTTGGTTCTGTTTAACATTCTCTGGTATTTGCACTGATTCTGCATTTTCTATTATCACTTGATTTATATATTTAAGAGCTCTATCAATTTTAAAGATTCTGAACGGCTGAATATTAAAACATCTAGTTTCTTCATTCAATATTTTGATGGGGTCCACAATTGCATGGTATGGACGACATTACTTGAACAAGATCTATTCTATAGGTTGTACTACTGTGTCCTTTGAGTTCTAAAGAATTGCATGGTATGTGGACCATTTAATATGGTTTCCTTTAAATTTTACTATTCCCGAGTTCTTTGTATGGTCGTCTATTTCTACTATCAGTGAACAGACAACAATGTTAGTGATGAGAACTCCAGATGGGGTTCTGTCTGTTGACTGCATGTAAGGAATGATCTTATTGAAACTGCGCCAAAATGTGCCACTTTCACGTTCTTCAAAAATTTAATGTTATTGTGCATGCTCTTTTGCTCCATAGTTTATGGCAATGGGATTCTATAGGACCTTGACCATTTCTATTTCATTATCAGAGATGAATACAAGGAATTTGAAAAGTTGATCCAAGAAGATTTGCAGGAGGTGGATGACCGTTTGGAAGAGGAGGAGGTAATAATTAGTAAATACCCTTCTTATTTCTTTTTTGTTTCTCCACAAGTAAGTTTAATGGTACCCACTTGGACTTATGGAATATTTTGTTGTGTGATGTACCGCTACAGATCGATGCGGCAGAAATGATAGAGGAAGCTGAAACCTTAGAGCAGAAGTATGTGAAACACTGTATTTCGTGTTGCGTTGTTCTAAAATTTATTCCTGATTGCTTTAACTCTTAACCATTGGGTTTCTGTTGACAGGTCCTACAGGGAAAGAGTGGAAATGTTGAAGAGGAAGAAAATAGAGCTGAAGACGAAAAAATCAGTGGAACAGAGTCGAGCCAAGCCCAAAGTTCCTACTAAAGAGCCTAACCATGATGACTCTTTGAGTGATGATGATAGTGACACCAATTATACAGTGGATTGGAGAGCTCAACACTCTTGATAATAAGTCAATCTCTGTATCCATTCAGATGAAATGGAAAAAAAAAAAAGAAAAAAAAAAAAAAAAGAGAAAGGATGTTGTAGTGCAGATATAAATTTGATGTTTAACCACACATTAAGCTTGGAAAGAGTTGTCAGTTCTTGTTGCATATTGAAGAAATGTTTAAAGCTGAAAATTTTGAGTGATGTTTTGGCCATTTTGAGAAGTGATCTTTCAATGGGGAAAAAGAGTTTTTTTGAATTGATGAAGCATTTTGAGATTGGAAAGAGTTAAACAGAGAGGACATATTAGTACTTGGGGGGTTTTTGTTTGACATATTGGTATTGAAGATTTGTATTGAGTAGTTAAAAATTGAGAGTTGTAGCAAAAAATTCGTTTGGATGTAGTTTTTTTTGTGTAAAAGAGTAAGAGTCAAAACTTTGTTTGGATGTAAATTTAAAATGAGTAGTTATTTTTAGTAGTTAAAAAAGAAATGATTAAAAATAAGTGGTTAGAAATTAGTTATTTTGATTAATTGGAAATGAATGATTAAAAATAAGTGTTTAGAAATGAATGATTAAAAATGAATGGTTAGAAATGAGAATTATTTTTAAAAGTAAAAATGAGAAGAGGTTAGTAAAAACTCGTTTGGATGTAGGTTTTTGAGTAGAAGTTAATAAATCTTAAAATTAAATCCTATATAAATATGCCAAACAAACAGTCTCTTGAAGATTTGTGTTGGGATTGCCTTGGGAAAGAAGTTGCATACACCAATTAGTTGGGAGATAATAATAATCGAAAAACCAACAAAATCAAATCAAACCAAATTGATCCATTAGTTTGGTTTGGATTTTTAACATAATATCGATCCATCAATTTTTATAAAGAGAAAATCGTAAGTTATTGGTTTGGTTCAATTTCTACTTATAAGAATCAATAGAAATCAAAACGAACCAATATTGATTTATTTACTTTTAATTAGATTTTATTAGAATGACTAATTATTTTTGTTTAATTTAATTAAAAATTTTGAGATTTTTAAAGGAAAAAAATTTAAAAAGGAGTTGAAAGTAAAATAACAACTAAAAAAAAAAATCGAATCAACCTAAAATATTCCCGTTTATTGAAAAGTATAGAGTTAAATTGAATTGAAAAAAATGACAAATCTGAATTTTAAATTGTTAAAAAAAATTAGTCTCAATCTTGCGTTTAACCATGACCATGAAGTTTTGAGTTTCAATCTCGTACGCTCAATAATTTCAAAAAAAAAAAAGAAAGAAAGAAAGAAATTGCTCCTGGTCGTTCCTGAAACTATGTTCGGGTAATGGAACTCACACGCACATCCCAATGGCCGCCATTCCCACATTCAAACTCTCCCCATTCTCCAATTATTCCTTCCGCTACTCTACATGGTACTCTCCACCGCCACCCCCGGCCGCCGCCACCGCCGCCGCCGATCATATACTCGCCGCCGTGTCCAAAGCCATCACCAACGCCCAAACCAAGCCACTCACCTCATCTCTCCAACGGCTCCTCCCCTCCTTCAAACCCCACCATTTCATCAACCTCATCCACCACAACCCCTTCTCTCTCTCTCCTCTCTCTCTCTCCTCCTTCTTCATCTCCCTCTCCTCCATCCCCACCTTCCGCCACTCCCTCCATTCCTACTGCGCCATGGCCAATTTCCTCGCCGCCCATCGAATGCTCCAACAATCCCGATCCAGCGTCCGATTCCTCGTCGCCCGGAAAGGCAAGGACTCCGCCGCCTCCATCGTTGCCGCGGTTCTCGATGCTGCAGGTACTCGTTGCTCTACTTTCCTGTTTGATGATTTGATGATTGCGTATGCGGACTCTGGATTCGTCTCCGATGCGATTCAGTGTCTTAGATTGGTTAGGAAGAGCAATCTTCAAATCCCGTTTCGTGGTTGTGGGTACTTGCTTGATAGGATGATGAACTCGAACTCCCCTGTTACGATTTGGAAGTTTTTTGAGGAGATTTTGGATTATGGGTTCCCTCCTAATGTGAAGGATTTTAACGTTTTGATCAATAAATTCTGTAAATTCGGGAGTATTGGAGATGCCAGGTTGATTTTCGATGAGATTGGGAAGAGGGGTTTGCGGCCCACAACTGTTAGTTTCAATACCTTGATTAATGGGCTCTGTAAATCTAGAGATTTAGATAAGGGTTTTAGGTTGAAGAAGATCATGGAAGAGAATAGAATATTTCCTGATGTTTTTACTTTCACTGTTTTGATTAATGGGTTGTGCAAGGAAGGAAGGTTAGATGATGCAGAACAACTGTTTGATGAAATGCAGCAGAGAGGATTGAGGCCAAACGATGTTACGTTCACTGCTTTGATCGATGGGCAATGTAGGAGCAGGCGAATTGGTTCGGCCATGAAGAATTATCAGCAGATGTTAGCCATGGGAGTGAAACCAGATTTGGTTATGTATAATACACTCATAAATGGCCTTTGCAAGGTTGGGGATGTTAGTAAAGCTAGGAAGCTAATTGATGAGATGAAAATGGCGGGAATAAAACCAGATAAAATCAGTTTCACTACCCTCATAGATGGTTACTGCAAAGAGGGAGATTTAGAATCAGCCATGGAGATCAGGGAATGGATGAATGAGGAAGGGATTGTGCTTGATAATGTAGCTTTCACAGCCCTTATTTCGGGTTTGTGTAGAGATGGAAGGGTGATGGATGCAAAGAGGGCCTTGGAGGAGATGATGGAAGCTGGGATGAAACCGGACGATGCCACGTATACTATGCTAATCGATGGGTATTGCAAGAAAAGCGATGTTAAGATGGGCTTTAAGCTGCTGAAAGAGATGCAGACCAGTGGCCATAATCCTGGTGTCATAACTTACAATGTGCTTATGAATGGACTGTGCAAACAAGGACAGATGAAGAATGCAAATATGCTATTAGAAGCAATGCTGAATTTAGGAGTAACTCCAGATGACATTACATACAACATTCTTTTGGAAGGACACTGTAAAAATGAAAGAGCAGAAGATTTCCTTAAACTTAGAAATGAGAAAGGACTCGTGGTAGATTACGCGTATTACACTTCTTTAGTCGGTGAATGCAATAAAACCTTAAAGGATCGTCGAAAGAGGTGATGAAGATATGTTGTTGAATGCAAACTTGTCTTCTTTCAGTTTGCAGGAGAACCCTTTATTTCAAGGCTTAAATGGATATTTGGAAGTGCACTCCTCTCACAAAATGAACCACCTTGAATTATTGCTGATTATCCTTGGAAGAGAGATCTTATTTTTTTGAATAGGAAACAAAACATTTTCATTAATAAGGTGAAAGTGTTATAAAGAAGTTTTTCAAAATAGCGATAAAGGCCCATCAAAGAGCAAAATTAAAAGACAAATCGGTAAATACCAGCTCAAAAATGTGAGATACAATGAAACGAGAGGATGGTGTTGCATGGACTTCTAGGTCGAAATCGACGTAGGCAATAAGTATCTTTATATTTTGCTCGAAGATCAAAATAAAGATGCTCATGTGCCAAGAACCTATTCGGTTGGATATGGCCAAAGGAAGGAGAAAATCAGGGAAGATCGAGAGAGATTGGCGTGACGCAAGGTATGAAGAGGGAGTCTCGAAGAAGATAGGAGATTTTGGGTTATGGATTTAGACACTCCAGGTGACGTTAATCTTAGAAAAGAAATCTACTTTCACTTTTCTTTTTTTGATACTATAGTTAATCTGATCGTCACATGGTGTAAATTCTCCCCTATCTTTCATTACTAAAATTATACCATCTTCCATTCAAATTGGAAAGGTCTCATGTAATATCTCTTTCTGGCCCATTTTTTAATTTCATATTTCCTATATAAAAATAATCTGAGAAGCTTTTTTCATGTTTATGATTTGGAAAAAGGGAGGAGCTTTGAAGGAAATCTTTTTTCCAATAATGTCTGCAACATCTTCCATGATTGTTAATTTGTTTTAAAATTATTATTGAATACCTGCAAATATTGAAATCACTTTTTGCATATCTATGATTTGGAAAGAAATAGCGCAGCATTTTTCTTTCAAGCATAAATTATTCGAGTGAGAACACCAAAAAGGAAGACTTATGTAAGATGATTATTCAAACATTTTCGTAATGAGCTATTTTTCCCCTAAAAACGAGCCCATTTTAAAAACTGGTTTGCAAACAAGCCCTCAAGTCATTGTTAGCATGAAAATTCACCTTGTAGAGCAGTGTTTGATGCGATATGCCCCTCAATGATCTCAAGGCGAGAAGCGAAAAAAAAGAAGTAAGGTTTGAGTGCAAGCAATAAACTCTCATTCTATGTGCCACATTCGACGGCCAATGTTGGCGGACTTGATCATGCTTGATCAATGTCGTCTATCTAAATGTTGGGGGTCACCTAAACTCTGGTTGAGTTTCCTACCGGACTAAAGATCTAGTAGCTTTGCAGCTTTGGAACCTTTATATTCAATTCTCTAGAATCTTTCCATTTGGAACCTTAAGAAACCCATTCTAAGGAGACCATGAACAAAAATTTCATTATGGGCCTTCATGGATAGAAAGCCATGGAAGTTGGCAGAGGCCAGTTCTAGCACTACCAGCACAACATGACTTTCATAGCCTATACATTACCACTGGCTGGTTGCTTACCAAAATAAAGTGTATCAAGTAGGTCATGAGAAATTGAGTACATGCCCTATAAAATAAACAACACACTTAAACATAAGTTTTTTTTTTTTTTTTTTTTTTTTTTAAAGAAAATTACATTGCAGTACAAAAGAGTTAATATAAGTACAATAAAGAGGACATTAGAAAATATGGGAGAGGCGTGAAGAAAACTGCGGTGAACGCTAAACCAACTCAGCCCTCTTAGGAATTTTCACAGGCGAAGCTGGGGAATGACTTTTCCGTCCCCAACTCCACCACCAAAATCATTCGTCGTCTCCGCAAAATTCATCATTTTTTTTGTGGGGATGGAAGCGGGAATTCCCCACGGGAAATTGACAGGGATCGAGTTACTCCTAGTGAAAAATTTACCGTTTTATTTTTATTTTTTCTTTTTCTAATCATAATTTTTATAAGTATTTTTAGATAGTTAGTTTTTCATGGAGAATATATATTAATTTTAATTAAATAACTAATTATTGTAAAAATATACATTTGAATAAATTTTTCTACAAAAAAAAATATAATTAAAGATTAAATTAGTAAAAAAAAGAAAGAAAGAAAAATCATTTTTAAAAATAAAATAAAATAAATAAAATGTAAACAGGGTGGGAATCGAGGAAACGGGATGGAGAATACATTTTCCGTCCCCGATTACGTTGCCAGGAATTTTTCATCCGCTCTAACTCCCCTCATTCACAGCCTAAATGGGGATTCACCGCTCCGTTCGAGGTGGGTCCCTGTGGGACCGAAAATGGAATCTCTAATCTTGAAACCATAAATATTTATATATTATGTATAAATTTTTTTTTATATAAGAAAAACTTTATGTATTGGTAAATTTGAGATCTTATAATTAAAGTATTTAGTATCAATGTTAAACTTGTATTTTAGTGAGCTCGATTAACCTATAAAATAGAAGAATGGTAATTATTTTCTGCACATTCACACTCAAGTTAGATCACTTATCTCAAGAATAAGAACAAGCCGAGACAATAGATTTAAAATCTCTATTTTGGCTTACCTTTCTTTTTCTTCATGCGTTGTATATATAAGCTCCCTCTCCATCTATTTTGAAGTTAGATGTAATAAGGTCAGCATAGTTCTTTTTAATACTAATCGAAGATAATTTCCGTAATAGCGAAGCGCTTTGCTTCTAACCTCGGGCAATGTTGCCTAGTTGTCGTTGCTTCTAACCTCTCCTTGTTGCCCGAGGTTAGGAGCAAAGCGCTTTGAAGATATTGGCTAGTTGTGAAGGAGTTAGGATTCTCCCCTCACTTGACATTTCATTCTTCTTTTAACTCTCCCTTACCACATAATGATTCTTAGGTGACATGTGGGAGACACACCCGTCCGAGGTATGCCCACCCCTTAGTTCTTGGGAGATGGTTTTGTTGTGTATCATGATTATATCGCCTTGCCATGTGTTATGAAAACGGCAATTAACCAACCAATCGAAGAATAAAGAAAACGTAGAAGAAAAAAAAACAATACAAAAATTTATGTGGTTCACTAATGTTGTGTTAGTAGTCCACAGGCAGAGAGGTGCCGAATGTTATTAAGGAGAAGCGAATTACAAAATGAAGATCATAATCAACTAGGGTTTAATTCGAATTTATATATATACTTTAATTAAACCTTATTATAGATAAAAGGTTCAAATGCGAGCACTTTTACAAATGCGGAAACAAATACAAAATGCGGAGATGTGTTCACGCTGGCACAATGCATTCACGCATGCGTAATGCATTTACGAAACGAAATACGGATGCGTTCACGAATGCCAAACGCAGAAAGTGTTTACACAACGAAAGTGTTACCCCCGCACTTCCACTCGTTGACCGGACAGCGAGACCCCCGACTAACTAATCGCATGACATTCAGTCGTTCATGGCATATTTCAACACCATGTGTGGCCAAGCGCCAATCCCTTAAGGGATTGATGGTGCCACCCAGTCGTTTGAGGGCTAAACTTTTGGCGGAGTGGTCTCTCATGGGTTGTGCGTTGTCCCTTGAACTAAGCATGATTCCCTTAGGCTTGATCTTTGAATATTTAGCCCATCTTTTTCGTTGGCCCAAATATATTTTTGGATTAACCTATATTTTGGGCTTGTTAATTTTCTTTCGCAACACGTTTATAAGATTTTGAAAATTTGATTTTCCATTTCCCCACCTGTTGAACTCAATAGAAAAAAAAATCAACTAAATGAAAAGATAAAAAGCTGTAAGAGGATAATAAATAATTGAGTTTTTACCAAAATTGATGCATCTGTATACATCAAATTTAAAACTACAACTAAAATCGATATTTTAAAAAATCGAATACCTTGAACTAATAAATCAATTGCGTCTCCAATTATTGGTTGAGACTTTCAAGACATGCTTGATTAAAAGTTTCAAGTTCGAACTCCACGTATGAATTTAATTGTAAACTCAGGTGATGGTACGGACACAAGTGCAACAAAGCTCTGATTTTTTTCGATTTCAAAAAAAGGAAAAAAAAAAAAAAAACAAATGAACCAAAACCAAACAAATTGAACCGGTTAACAAAGATAATTTTAAAATATCAAACCGGTTCATTCGAATTTTTGTATTTTTTTTTTTTTGCCTCCACCTTTAACTCGGAACTAAATAGTTTTGTCAATCTAAATTATAAAGTAAAAGCCGAAAGGAAGAAGCAACAGGCTGGCATTGGACTATGGATGGGGGACCAAAACAAATAACACTGTTTTTTTTTTTTTTTTTTTTTTTTTTTTAAGATATTTATGTCAAACAAGACGGCAAAGTCTTACCATTTTCAGACCCATTGCCCTATAAAACCCAACCAATAAAAATCCCTTTTTTCATTCCTCAACGTTTTTCTTAGCAATGTCTGTGAGAAAGTTCCTGAAACTGGGGCTCACCAAACCACCTTAAATCATAAGCATCTTAGTGCATTTTAAATCATTTTTTAAAATGCTTCTTAATTTTTTTTTTTAAAAAATAAAAAAAATCAGACTTCTAGAGCACTTAGACTAAAACCATTCTATAAAGTGCATTTAAATGTTTAAGAAGTAGCCAACAAGAACATAGTTTTACCCACATCTTGTACAACCTAGTAACTCTGAAGTTATAGGTTCAAATCTCCTCTCCTCCAATATTAGTGTATCAAAAAAAATGTTTAAGAAGTATTTCGTTTTAGCTTCAAATTTTCAACCTCTTAATTGTTGAAATCTCAAAAAAAAAAAAAACTTGAAGTATATCTCACATATATATATATATTACTTAAAGTAATGTTTATACTCTTATTTTTAAAAATTTGAAAACAAAAAAAATATATATATATATATATAACATGACCTATTATGTTTAGACCTAGATAAAAAAAGAGACCTAACTATAATCAGTATCTACAAGAAAATAAACAAGAGTGCACACACTATAAATAAATAAATAATTTAAAAATCAACTTGAATATAATTTATTAAGTAGAGTCGGAGTTTGAAATCTGTACATTCATATCATGTAATACTTTAAAACAAATAAATAAACAGACAAAGTCAAAGAGCTAGAAACTTTTGTAGGAAGAAACAAAATATTACTGTGCTACATATGTGTATAGTCTTTCAATTTTGAAAACGAAAAGAGGGAAGAGAAAAATACAAGAGGAAAAATCTAAAATTTTAACTATTTTCTATATACCATTAATAAATTACGACAATTTAAAAAGAAAGTGACTGTCTTGCTTTTGAACTATTACAAATTATGATAAGAGATAATCTCTCTCTCTTTTTATTTTTTTTACTTTCATCATCAATCAAATAAAAATTAGTTTTGTTCGGTAATGAAATTATTCTTATTAAAACAAAATTAAGAAGAAAAAAATATAAAGGTGTTGTAATCTCTAACTTGTTCAAATTTTAAGCTTAAGGAAACTTTAATTGTTTAAGCTCAGTTTGATAATCATTCATTTTTTTATTTTTAGTTTTTTAAATTTAAGTTTATTTTTACTCATATTTTTTATCATGTATTTCATCTTTCCTAGAATGTATTTATCTTTTTTTTTTTTTTTTTAAGAAAGTAGGTCAAATTTTAGAAACAAAAACAAACTTTTGGAAGTTTTTTTTTTAATTTTTAATTTTTGGTTTGATTTCTAAAAAACTAATATGTTACTTGTTCAAAATCTAAGGCAACGTTTGATAATCATTTTGTTTTTAGTTTTTTGTTTTGGAATTTTAACCTACAACAATACTTTATCATATATATTTTTTGGGGATTTTGCATGTATATTAAAAAAAAATAAAATAATTTTATGTATAGCACAATTCCCAAACTTATTTATTTGGGGCAAAAAAAATTATTGAAGTCTATCAATTGAACTGATAGAAGTCTATTAGCTGAACTGATTGAAGTCTATCAGCTGAACTGATAGAAGTCTAATGATGGTAGAATATGAATTTTGGACAAAATGTGCTATGAATGAATTATTTTAAAAAATGTGCTATAATTGTAATGAAGAGAAAAAAATGTGCTATGTAGGGCAAATTCTCTTTTTTTTTTTACTTGCATGTCTACATCTTACCTATATTTTTATAAAATTAATTTTTTTTTTTTTTTTTTTTTAAAAGTAAGTTTCAAAGGTTTGTTTTTGTTTTTAAAATTTAGTTAACATTCACATATTTTCTTAAAGAAATATAGAATACATTGTAGGAAGGTTGAGTAAAAATAAATTTAAATTTCAAAAACAAAAAATAAAAACCAAATAGTTATGAAATGGGTCTTAAAAATACAATTCTTTCTCATTGAAATAAAAAAGAATCATTAAGCCTCCTTTGAATTGTAGTTATAAAAAGAAAAAAGAAAAAGAAAACTTTTGATGATTATTTTTGTTTTTTAGTTTCTCAAAGTTCAACCCAAAAGAAGCATTTGATTCGCTGGAAGAAGAAAAAAAAACCAATTTTTTTTAAAATTTTCAAAATGTGCCTTTAACTTAAAAAAAAAAAAAACATAACAAAACATAGATAACATAAATAATACAAGTTATAAATAAAAAGTAGGGTTAAAAAGTTTAATTTTTCAAACAAAATTTAAAACCAAATATAGTTAGAGGCAAAATTTTTAATTACGCCTGTGATTCTTGAATTTAAAGTGTCTAGCAGGATTTTTTAACTTCGTTTTTTACTTCTAAAAACTTACGTATCAAAAGAGATAATTTTCTTCAATTATATATATTCGTAACTAGATTTTTAATAAATAATAAATGATCACCAAAGACACGTTTGGGGGCTTACTTGGGGGAGGAAGGGATGGAAAGGGTTGAGTTATTTTTGTTTGGCCCACTGGAAAGAATAAGTCGGGTGGGAAGGATGTGAAGGGCACGTGTTTTTCACGCTAGAAAATAAAACTGCGAGTAACTCGCCTATTTCTCCACGCGTAACTTTATCGATTTCTCAGACTTTTTTTTCTTTTCTTTTCTTTTTTTAACCTTTCGTGTCTCTGTTTGTTGGGATTTCAATCTCCACTGTCGCTGGCCTTTCCCATCCACTGACCGCTGAGCCGAATCACCTACTGTAGAGAGAAACTCAGCACTCAGAAAATGAAAGACTCATAGAGAAGAAGAAATGCACATAAACAATTTGTTATTCAATGAATGAAATGATTACAGAGGGGGGTCAGATAAATAGAAGGCTAGGACAACAGAATAAGGTCCCAAGCCTGTAAAGAATCAACACGCATACAATTTGTTATAAAAGGAATAAAGTACAGCAAGGGTAAAACAACATCGTTTGGTCACACAAGAGGCATCTCCTAAAACGACGTCACATTATCTATTCTCACATCCCACCATGTTCAGGATTGGAAGCCAAGGAGATGGCGCTCGTGTTATCACACCAAACAATAGGTGTAGTTGTAGGCACCATGTTCAGTTAGCAAGCGATCTGTACTCAGACTCTACACTAGACCGCGAGATTACAGGTTGTTTCTTAGAGCTCCACGACACCAAGGAATTCCCATAGAACACACAATAAGCAGCAATAGAGCGACGGTCATCAATACAACACGCCCAATCAACATCTGTAAAGCAAACCAGAGACAGGTCACAGTCCTTAGGAAGATAAAGTCCATAGTCAGTCGTCCCTTTAAGATAGAGTAAAACCCTTTTCAGCCACTGTCCAAATTTGTGAAGGAGATGGTGAAAATACGTTAATGGGGAAACATTGCCTGCAACTTCTTCTCCTCTGATATTCATTTATTAGATGCGTTCAAGGAAGAAGAAATTTTGCATTTGAATCGTTAATTTCTAAAATCCATGTAAGTATTCATAAAACTTACAATCTAGCAGAAACCAAAACGCAATCAAATTAATTAGATAGAGAAGGAAAGAAGATAGAAGAAATTAATTAAAGTGGTTGGGCGAGTTCACCTACATCCATTATAAAAGCAGAGCATGAGGGAGAATTTTTATTTATTAAAAGGTCACAAGTCGGAGAACGTTTCTGCTTCTTATACAGTAGTAAACCAAAACCCCCTTTTTATATGCGTTAAAACAAACTGATATTACTAAACCATAAGTTAACCATATAACCATGGAATATTAAACTAGCTTGAAAGTTAATCACAACCCAACACTATTATCTGCAATTTGTTTGTTTTTAGATTATGGTTTCTACTCTCAGATTTGGTAGAATGTATTGTGTTTTTATTTTTTAATCATTTAAAAAAAATCTAAAAATATACTTATATATGAATGATTTTGACACGATACAATTCATCTAAATTAAATAAGTTCTTGTTTTATTGTAATTTATCTTGAATTAATTTCAATTCATATATATATGTGAATTAATTTCCTTCTTTTATTTGGTAATCTTAGCAATCAAAGTGCACATAATTGAATTTTTTTTTATCAAGATAATAAATGAAATGAATTTTAAAAAAATTTTGGTAAATGAATATTTATGCATTTGTAATTTATTTCTAAAATAATTTTTTTATTAAAATTATCAATGAAATTAAATGAATTTCAAAACAACACGTTTATACCATGTCTTTTAAATAAAGAAAATGCACTAAGTTTTTAAATTTTATTAAAAATAAAATAAAATAAATTTTAAAATGATATTTTCATTATATTTAATAATAAATGTTATATAAATTTTTTTTTTAAATTTCATCACTTCTCTTCCCTTCCCACCAAACATAAATTTATTATCACCATTCATTCTCTTCCCACCAAACATAAATTTATTATCACTTTCTTCACACCAAACATTAAGTTACTCTTATTTTCTCTTCCCTTCCCTTCCCATCCCATTCCATCTCATCCCTCCTTGGCCAAACATGCCCCAAATCTCCTTCCAATTCTTCATCCATGTGTCGACTTAGACAGTTCCTAGAGAACTTGTTCTTTACCTTCATAGAGCATAGAATGATGACATTGTGGGACCTATAACTACTCCTCTCTAACATAGAACATCAAATTTCTATCCCAACCACCTTACTAATTGATAATGTTCTATTGCCAATTTTTGTTTGACATATGGGGACTGCATGACTTTTAATGTCACAATTAAATTTAGGAGCATCACTCTCATACTACTAGTAAATGTAGTAAATGATGCAATATTGTGTACTCAAACCGTTATTTGATGTGCATGAATGAAAATAGTCAACTGTGCTAATTTAATAAGTATCTTACATATTTGGAGATTGTTGTAGTAAATAGTAGGGAACATTTCGTCACAAGATATAATTCAATTCTTTTTTACATGTGTGAAGTAGAGGAGTTGTTCTTAATGTCTGATTTTTGGGCTTGAACAAAAGGTACCTGCCTTTCACTAGCTCGAGAGGATATTAGTTCATAGTTGGACCATGAACAACTTGTTCAATATTAGAGGAATCAATGACATTTAAGAAGAAAGATGTAATTGTGGGAGTAAAATGGACTTTTGACCATATTGTAATTACGAATAACACGTGAAGGTTCGTTTAGCCGATGACCGATTGTATACATGGACATAACTTGTCATATAGTGTGAGAGGGTGCAGTTCAGGTCTTTAGTGGAATAAGCATGTAATTAATGACAGATTGAATTCAGACTAAAGAGTTTAGTTGAATCTATCTTGGATCGTTGAAACTTTCAATCTGAAAGTCCATAAATCCTCAGACTAGCTTATATGAATTGGTATTTAACTTATTCAAACTAATTAATTAAAAATATTTATTGAGAATTTTATTAATAATGAGAGATATTAATAATTATCTAATTATTAGATAATCAGATAAACGTGTAATTAATTGATTAATTGCATAAAAAAAGATTGAAAAGTGTATAATAATGTTAATACTCGCTTAAGTTTATGCCCGCTTGAGTGGGATCCACACCCGCTTTTTTGAATTCAAAGCATTTTGGGTTGGATCGGAATTTGGAGGGACCATTAACCCACATGGAGCGTTGATACCATACTAGATAATATGAGCTTCCACTCCAAAACCAATTGACAACGAAGGAGTAACTTATATCCTTTATAAATGTGTTGTAGAATCCTCACATTTGTAATATGGAACAATTACCAAAGTACCACAGAGTGAGTTTCTGTAACACTCTTCAAATTCTTTATTCTCTAAGGACGACGGATTGAAATCTTTAAGCTTCAAACCGACCAGATCCATCAATATTCGTGCTCAGATGATGCCATGTTTGGTAAAAGAATAAAAAAAATTGTAAACCACTTAAAAAAAAAGTAATCGCATAATCACGTCAAAACCGACATTCGAACCCCTCCCAAGTCTCTTCTAATCATAAAATAGCTACATGTATCTTAATTTTCAAATATTGGATATTAAAGAAATTAAACTGTAGAAAATTATCTCAAGAAAAGTGGTCACTATAAATTAAATATTTAATTTTCAAGATCTCTTTAATCACTATACCAACTTATAAGTGCATTTTACATGTATAATAAAAAATGACAAATTATTTTTATCTATGGTACAAAATTAAAATTAATACATTTGTAAGAGAAAATCTAAATTGAATTCTATTACCAATAGAATTCAATAGAGTTCTATCACTAATAAAAATTATGTACTAGAAGAATTATTTTAAAAATTATACTATAAATATAATATAAGAGGTCTTGTAAATTCCCAACCTATAACGTCTCCACTCCTCCACATTATTTATTTACAAATAATTTACGCTTGAAATTCACAGAATTTTGCTAACGTAAATAAATGTTCAAAAACAAAATTCATGAATTTGAATTATTCCTAGAATTCAAAATAAAAAAATATACTTCAAAAAAAAAAAATCAAAAGAATATTAATCGGACAAGTAATGAATGAAGTAATTTGAGTCACAAGATCAATATGAAAAAGAAAATGTCTAAGAAACAGCCACGTGTCAGACGTAAACAAGGGGCAAGAAGCCGAACATATCTAAACATGTCGATGTCGGGAATAACTAAGGTTCATGGTTTCTTTTATTTCAAAAATAATAATTATTTTATTATTTGTTGCTCTTATTGGATTTGTTTGGTTGGCAGATAGAATTAATTTCGAATACTAAGATGTCTTCTTCCCATCCAAATTAAACACCCATTTCCCTCGTCTCTCTTTTACTTCCAAATTATATAATTGATTTTTAACAGAAGAAAGTTGAGAGATTTGCATAAATTAAACATAATTATAATGTTAATCTGTCTTACATGACCAAAATTTAAAAGATTCTTTCAAAATTTTACATGACTATGTATTCTGAAAATCACTCTATTTTTGTTAGAACTTGAAGCTTGGTTTTGTGTAGTTTTGACATAATAATGTCCATTTTAGATACTAGCTAGCTTGAATGATTTGTATTTTTGGTTCAATTATTGGAGATAGAAAATCAAATTAACAACCTTTGATATGATAATAGATATTTTGACCAATTGAACTATGCTAGATGTTTGTTGGCCTAATGATTTTATTCAAATACTATTAAAAACAATATTATATTAAAGATGTTTAGTTCTTTACTCTTAAAATTTTGATATCTATAACTAAAGCAAGACTACATACATGTTTTCAGAAAGAAAAAGAAAAGACTACATACGTAGCTTAATCATGAAAAAAAATTGATTTAAACTACTTCGTAATTTTCTTCTTTTTTGGCCAAAATTATAAAAGTGGGTTTTCCGAAATTAAAACCAACCAAAACATACCCGATTTTTACCCAAACATGACCAACCAACTATTTTCTAGTCACATACTTTATAAAATGAAACAAACCAATAAATATAGTCAAATTAGCAAAAATCGACAAAATTCTTTCGATTTAAAATCATAACCCAAAAAAAAAAAACCAATCTTTGCTTAGTAAAATAAATTTGGTTTTACTATAGAAATTATAAAACTATACACACATATGTATCTCACCAATACAATTCTCTCCAAACATTCAAAAGCCCATTTCTCTAGAACCCTCCACAAGCTCCAACACGTGTAATAATCTCCACCGTCCATCACGATTTCAATCCACTGCACTCAGCTCCACCAAACCCAATTCTCCCATTGGCCAAATCATACTCCACCCACATATTCTGTTGATGAACGTTCCCGATTATATTACTCCCAATCCCAAGCCTTCCCGACCGTCCGATCCCCACGCACTTCACACCCTTTTCCACTTCCGTCAATACCCCTTCCCCTTTCCCCACCACAATCTCCACCCCATTCTCAAACTCGAACGACACGTCGCCAATCCTCCCCCCCACCTCCGCCGCCGCCCCGCCGTCGAAACACATGTCGGCCACGGCGGCGTATTCATATCCCTTCTTCATCAAGGGCCCCACCAATCTCACAATCTCATCTCTCACCTTGTGGTACGCTTCCTCCACTAAATACGTCAGGTCCGAACCGGAGTCCACCATGGTCTGACCAGACCCGGTACGGTCCGGTCGGAAAATGGCCGAGGAGACGTTAAGCCGGTTTCCACCTATCTTGATCCCCTTCATTGGGAGGGTGTAGGCCAGTGGGTCGAGATTCGGGGAGCGTTGACTTTTGGGGAAAGTCAACAGGTCGACGTATTCGAATCGACCCGAGTTCGGGTTGTCTCCGAGGTAGAACAAGCCGGTCGGGTCGGACCCGGTTCGAGAGGGGACGCAATAGGAAAACTTGGAGATTTTGGCCTGGGAAAGGAAGGAGAGGCGGCCGGTGTTCATTCCCAAAATACCCCTGTTGTCGGGGGAGGCGTGAGCGCAGCCGAGGATGACGGGAGGGGTAGTTAGGGAATTAGGGAAGGTGAATTTTTCTCTGACGAGATTGCCCTCGGCCAGGGTGCCGTCGGCGTAGAAGTAGGAGTAGTGGCAGAGGCGGTTTTGGTCGCAGGAAGTGGGGAGGGTAAAATCGGGGATGGAAGGTTTGCATAAAGGGTGGTTGCAAGGGAGGAGAGAGAAAGAGGAGGAGAGAGAAGGGTCAAACGAGGTCGTCGTCGTCGTAGGGAGAGGTTTGACTTTGTGGTGGCATTGAATCCATGACAGCTGGCTGCCGGTGTCGAGGAGCAGGTCCGTCGTCTGCGGCGGCGTTCCGATGGGTAGAGACACCACAAGGGCGGTGGAGTATTTGAAGGGGAGTTTGGGGGAGCCGTACGACGGCGTTTTGGAGTAGAGGGAAGGGTAGAATGGGGAGGTTTTTGTAGAGAGAGAAACAGAGGTGAGGGGGAAGGAGAGAGAGTGGGATTGGGAGAAACAAAGAGAGAACAAGAGAAGGAGAAGCATGTTGTTGTAGGTGGGTTTTGGTGGGATTGGGGAACTGGGGGTGTTGGCCTCTTGTTTAAATAGAGGATAAAATGGAGGACACACAAGAGGAGTTATTCCATAAGCTTCTTAACAAATTTTAAATTTGTATTTCAAAAGATGTGAGGAATGATTTTTTTTTTTTTTTTTTTTTTTTTTTTTTTTTTTTGGGGTTCAACAATATGTGGTGGGGGGGGATTCCAATCTATTATTTCATGTTACTAAATATGTTTTCGAAGTTATACTTTTTATTCAAAGTCGATAGCTGAATGGATATAATTTATTTTTAATTAAGAAGTTCTACTTTCAAATTCTCTTACACTAAAGAAAACTTGGAAAATTGATATTTTTAGTCCTTAGATTTAGGGTATAGTTTCAATTTTGTCCATTAAATTTTAAAATTGAACAATTTTAATCTTTGACAAAATAGTTAATTATATAAAGTAATATTGACTAGAATGATGATTAAACTAATTTCAAATTTTAATGTATTGATGAAGTGATTATTTTAGTTTTTTCGAGAATTTAATTTACATCAGAACTAAAAGTGAGCATTATAAAATGTCATAGATAAAAATATTTAATTTTTTTAAATATATGGACCAAACTAAAACTAGATTTCAAACGAATATTTCAAAAAAAAAAAATCTAAAAAGTGTGAATTTAACTAATTAACTTTTTTTTAGTACATATTTTGGGGGAGAGAGAACAACAAATTCTACATCGATGACATAACTACTCTAAGATAATATGGAAGTTAAATATCAATTTCTGAGCTCGAATCTGTGACAAGTGGTGTGTTTAGTTATACACATCGAGGAAATGGAATTTGGATATTCTATAATTTAATTAAAAAATCAATTTGAATTATGATCAAGTTGTAAGATTTGACATATATCGATTATTAAAGGATAAGGATGTTTTGAGTGATTATTGGAAGGTAGTAACCTTTTTTAGGGATTGGGTTGAATAATTGTTTGAGAGAGATGGCAAAGATAAGACTTAAGAAGGGAGAGTCGACGCGTTTTCAATGGGCAGTTAATTAGATTCGGAAGTGAAGAAGTGGAAATTGCATGCCATCTCTCTCATTTTACTATCATAACGTAACTCCCTTCATCTATTTTTCTTCTTTTTTATGATTAATTTAATGTGTTTAAGCACCTAGCTAAAGATTATATATTTTCATTTAGTATCAAAGCTTGAAGAAATTAATTAATTAAAGTAATAATTCTTGGAGTCTATAAAAAGATTAGATGTGTAAACCTTCTTTCTCGAATAATAAAAACAAGTTTTTTTTTGTTACACATCTTTAACCTTTGATTTATTATAATTAGTTTTAAGAGAAAATTTAGTAAAAAAATATATTATTTGTAAAAAAAGAAGATGTGTGGCTCCACATGGGTGACATCAGGATGGAGTACAGTCCGAGCTACACCCAAATTCTTTTCTTATTCGTATGGATTTAGTACATGCACTCATTTGTTTGTGTAAGAATTTAGATTATCATTATTATTATTTTATTTTTATTTTTTTGTAGAAGAAGAGTGGTAAAGTACAACTAATCTTTTATAACCTCTTGTTTGTATCGGTGGTAAACAACTCAAATGAGAAAAAGATAAAGAGGCAGATGATTTGTGACTGAGTAGCATTGAGAGCCCTTCAACACAAATAAAAAAAAAAAGATAAAAAGAGATAGAGGATTTCCTTGTAAAGAGAAAATTTCTTACGGAGATGACCATTAATCTAGAAAAAGAAGACCACCAACTTCACACATGCTTGAATCATGCAAATCCAAGGGCTAAGCCCCAACTTGAGGAGCCACCGAGTGAATGCATTCAAAACCAATACATATTGCAGAGACTTATAAGCTTATAAGATCTTTCATTCTATTGGCATCCTCAATTTTAGGTATAACAACGATGAGTCGACTTTTATTAATTTGGTCTAAAGTTCGTCCCATCATTAAGAATACTAAGACACGCCTTAACAACTTCATTAGTCATTACCAAGAACCCCCCAATAATTTGAAACAAAATAGACGCATATCTTGGAGGAGATACAATTCAAAATTTTGTTAGTTGCCACATCACTAGAGGTATGCATTTGGAACAAATTAACAAAATACTCTTTTGCATTAATTGTAGGTATGTTGTACTCCTTAGTACAGCTATAATTTAGTACAATCCATCTTTTAAGAAATAAAAGTTATTTCTCTTTTTTAAGGAGACTTTGACATGAAACTATTTTGTATTTTCGTCTCCCCATTTAAGTCGATCCTATCTAGATCTTTATTTCCAAAAACTTTTTTCCTCTTTAAGAACAAAATTGAACAAAGTTAGATTCTCGAGATCTAATCTAAACAAAATTGGAAACACCCTCTCGAGATCTAATCTAAAATATCTGTTTTAGCCTGACTCTGACTACAATAACATTACCTTGCTCTATATCTAGGTAAACTGGCACCATATGACCAAAATAAAAAAGAGCACAATTGTCAACCGCACAATTGTTCCTTGATTGGAATAAGTGTGGAAGCCTTCTGTTTTTTTTCAGAATTCGACTTCTGTGGTAATAATCAAATCTTTCTTCCAACATCATATTGATATTCAGACTTTGAAGGGAAACTAGTTGTTGTGATTGATCACTCGTTTTTATGAAAACTCCAATGCAACTAAAACGAAACATTCCTCAAAAATTATGAGAAACTTTAATACAGTTAGTCACTATTGACTCCTAAAAATGAAAACCAATTTGGGAACTAAATTTTTTCCACTTCATGACAAAGTGCCCCCACCATTCTAGGGTACTCCAATCCTCGAACATTTTACCTTAATGTTTTCATCACAAAATTAAAAAATGATAGGTCAAATCGAACAAAGTTCATTCATTGCCTATTTTAAAGCCAAATAGTTGAATTTAAAATAAATAGATATATATTATCTCTTAATATATGACAATAAATTTTAATATTTTTATTAATAAAAAAATTAAATATTATTTATTTATTTATTTAATCATCTTTAAGAACAAAGAAATTTATAAAACTTCAATTGTTTGGAGATAGACTATAAATATCGTATTTATAAATTTATAATTAAAAAATTAATGTTCTAAAATAATGTGTTTCTTTTTAATATTAACAATATGTACATCAAGTTATTGAAACAATAATTAAATTTAAATAATTTATACACATTGAATTTTTATTCATAGTTTACAATAGGTTTAAAAGTATGAACTTATTTCCAACAAATTTAAAAATATTGAACTTATTTTGTTTGTTAAAACAATGAGATTCAAATTTTGTACTCCTCTATTAAGCTACACTTTAAAATAATAGTAAGATCTAGTTTTTTTTTTTTGAAGAAGAAGAAGTAAATTGATTTAAATAATTTTGAGAGTCTTGCTTGTATTTACCAAAAACAACTATAGGTTTCAAGATTTATATGAGTGAACATAGGGATTGAGTTCTATTTTACATTAAAAAAAAATCTAAAATTTGAGGAGTATTGTCTTACTTCCATGTAATAATTATTATCAAAATGTAATTGGGTTCACTTTTAACTACAAAAAACAAAAAATTAAAAAATTTAAGGGTGTTTATGGTTCTCTAGAAGCGTCAATAACTAATAAGATAAATATGTTTAATTTATTGTTAACCCATTAATTAGTATATTTTATTGACAATTCTTTGACATTCGGTAAATATGAATATGAATGTATAAAAATATATGAGAAAATAGTTTATTTTTTAATAAAATAAAAATAAAAATTGCTATCAAGATTTTATAATGACTAGTTTAACGAAATAGTTTTATTTTTATTTTTTAATGCATTATTTTTTAATAAATAGAATCTTGGTATTTTTTAAATTTGTTTTTATTATTTAAATCTAACAAATCTTGAAAAAAAAAGTTTTTAATGATCTACAAATATTTTAGATGAGTCCAACTTCATTTTTGTGGTGTGAAGTTTTTTCTCATTATATTTTTTTAATTAAACAATATTTAGGTGTGAAAAAATCGAAACTTTGACCTCATGGTTATTATGTCGTACATAAGATTATTGAAACTTTGTTTTTTTTTAATATAAACATTAATATGATCAAGAGGGGTATGATATTAATTTTATATTACTTACATTTTATTTATGATAGTGGTTATATTTACGTACTTATGTTAATAGCTACAAATTTGAGAATAATTGTTTAAAAAAAATTGAGAATAATATTATTGTTAAAAAAAAACATATGAATAGATAAATAAAATAAAATAATAAAATACCCTAACATCTCATATCGTCTCCCTCCACCTCAAACTAGATTTTTCTGTCATCTCATCTTATGTCTGTGCATCCCAAACGAGATTTTTCTGTCATCTCATCTCCTCTCCCTGCACCCAAAACAAGATTTTTTTTGCTATCAACATCTCCTTTTATCTCATCTCATCTCACCTGCAGTCAAACACCAAGTCTTGAATTTGGTAAGATAATTAGAGACAAAAAAAAAAAGAGTAAAAATACTAATTTATATTATTCATGTTTATCACTTAGAAGTTGAGTCTATCATTCAAGTCTTCTCTTGAGCTAATTACTGAGACAATACACCAATAATGTAGACTTAATCAACTAAAAGCAGACACTTATAAGGTCTTAATAGATGTCCTCAATTTTGTTAGATAATTAGAGACAAAAACAAAATTATATTAATATGTAACAGTTCTAGTTTATATTATTCATGTTTATCACTTGGCAGTTTGTGTCTATAATTATTCCAGCCTTCTATAGCTAATTTATGAGACAATGCACCAATAATGACATTAATATTTGATAGTTTTAGAATATTAGTTTCATATAAAAGATATTTCAAGTTATTTTAGCAACATGATCCTATATAATAGGCATATGGTACAAATTATAACAATTAATATATTTTTAATTTATATAACATACATGTTTATATGAACTTTATTATTATGTATTTAAATAAATTTTGTTTTGTTTTTGTTTTTTTTTTATAAATAATTTCTTGTATACTTGCCTATGTTTTTATATGTTTGGTAAATTTTAATAATATATATAAATATAATGTTAAGCATGCTTAACCAACCTTAATTAATATATATTATCGATAAAATGCATGTATAGTATACAAAATTAATAAAGGGTAAAAAAGTCTTTAACGAATATTTTTTACGTGAAAATCTAGAAAATTGATATTTTAAAGGGCATCCGAAAATAGTCAAATGCCTTCATATGAACATCCTAAGAAAAAAATGTTAAGGTATCTTACATTCTCCAAAAAAAATCAATGAGGTAATAATTTTCTCATTTTATGAGAATCTCAGATTAGCTTCGTCTGTTTTTTTCGTTAACATAAATTGAACTTAATTTATATGATAATTTAATAATTAAGAAATTACGAATTTAAATTTTCTTTCTCAAATATTACTAAATTGAAATATATATATATATATAGTTTGGATTGGATTCCGACTTTTGGAGAGAAATCTCTTCCCCTCATATTACTTCTATTTTGGAGGATTGTTTGGTTTTTATGCATTATAGTCATTCTATTGAAAAAAAAAAAAAACCAAAATTTAAAATACAAAAAAGTTTTTATTTTATTTTTGATAAGCAAGTGTCATATTACCTTCGAAAGGTAAGATGTTCAAGTAATATATATATATTTTTTTTTGACATCGATGTTCAAGTAATTTAATTATAGTCATAGTGATATAATTATAGAAAAAATGATGTTACTATGTATTATGTTTCATTATTTTAGGCTTAAATTTTATTTTTTATATATTGAACTAAAATGGTTAAATTCCACTTTTCAAGATAATTAAGCACCCGTTTGATACTTTATTTTATTTTTTAAGATTTAAACTTGTTCCACTCAACCGGTTTTATCTTTTCTTAAGAGAGTATTTGAATTTAAACAAAATTTTAAAAATCAAAAAAAGTTTCTAGATACTATTTTTTTTTTTTTTTCAAATTTTAGTTTGATTTTAAAAAATAGAGGTAAAATGTAGATATCAAATTAAAAAAATTCATAAGTTCAAATAGTTGTTATAGACTTAAATTTTATAACAAAATAATTATTAAACTAGGTTTAAGTTTACAAGAGCTATTTCATCTTATCGTTTTTCTTATGTTGATATTTGAATTTTACCTATATTTTTAAAAGTTAAACCAAATTAAGAAACTAAAAAAAATAACTTCCAAAAATTAGTTCTCATTTTAAAAATTTGATTAGGATTCACATACTTCAAAGAATGATGAATCTGTTTCTAAAATATTTAAAAAAAAAACAAGTTAAAATTTCAAAAATAAAAAATAAAAAACTAAATAGTAATCAAACATGATCCTAACTTTTTAGTTTTAGTTTGGGTCATGCAATTTTTAAAGTTTTCGTTATTATCTTTACCATTTTTTGATTAAAATTTTTCAATGTATCTCTACTAGGTGTGCAACAAAAAACTGAAAAACTAAAAAACTAAAAAATCCAACAGATTCAATCCAATCCAATGGATCTGATCGATTTTTTAGCACAAAATTGGACAAATCGGTTTGTAATTTGAAAAAATCGAAAATATTGGATCAGTTCCGATTTTTGTTTTAAAAAACCAATAAAAAACTATCCAAACCGATATATATATATATATATATACACACACACGTCAATAAGTCAAGTCATCTTCCTTCCATTATTTAGAAGATTTTTTAAATTCTTGACGATTTTCTTAATTCACCTCTATTTCAAGTAAAAAAACATCCTTAAATATTTTTTAATAAGTTCACAAACTTCCGACCTTTAAAAAAATTATTTTTATGAGATTTTTTTTTAATAAAAAATGTTTTTGATATATTAAAAAAAATTGGACATCGGATCGGATCTAAAACCAAGCCGAACCAATGATTCTATACTTTATTGGACATTGGATCGGATTAATTTTTTGAAAACCGAATATATCGGTTTGGTACCAAACCGATAAAATTCGAACCGAAATCACCCCTAATCTCTAACATAAATATATAAGGAGGTGAAATTGAATCTTCCACTCTACTTAAAAAACTAGAAATCTCTATCATTATATAAATTAATTGAAAAACACAATGATTTGTTTTAATAACTTGGGATTAAGCACATGAGTTGAAAAATATGACGTTTGGTTAGTCTGCAAGTCAATGTTAGCTTCAATAATTTCTTGGGGGTTTTGCATATATAGCAAAATAGGGCAAAATATTTACATGTATAGCAGAATTTCAAAAGAAATTATTTTGTACCCGAAAATCAAAACCGGCCCAATGAAATGACTAAAAAACCCATTTTACGACTAACAATTGCAAACAACCCATTATGC
>JBBMKA010000021.1:10662752-10682244 GCA_037833695.1 Sechiopsis laciniata | reverse complement strand
AGTAACAAATGCACATAGGGTTGGGGAAGAAAGAACTATTCAATAAATATCTTAGGTTCAAAAGACCAAAATACCCTTCATCCTTTTCCTTACCACAAAACTGCCACAACTTCAATTAAATTCCATTTAACCAAAATAGCACCATAAACTTGGGTTATTACACATCAAGTTATCCGTGTTAAGTATGATAGTATAAAATAAAGTTCTTACACTTCTTGGTCTAGTTCTGGGCCTTATTATATTAACTTATAAAAAGTGTAATATCCGATCATTATTTTATTGAAAATGCAACATATTTTCATAAATTTCTTGAATAGTTAGGTTTTTTTTATGATTATTATTATTTTGTTTGATATTTTAATGGAACTGTAATAGATGTTTATGAATTCTAATCGTTAATGTTTTTATATTGGTTCACATGGTCTACATGTTATTTTCCATATTGAACTTTTTAATATATATATATATATATATATATAATACTTATAAACATAATATTTCTCTCGATTTAATAATAATTTCAATTTAATTTTTTAAGAGGCTTAAATTTATATTGTCTATAATAATTAAGTTGCCCTTAAAAAAAGTGTTACATTGTGTTTCTACAAATTTGACTTTCCATAACAGTTAACTAAATAAATAAGTCAAAAGTAAAAAAATTGTCATTAAAAAAAAAAAAAAAGATGGATAATTTTAAATTATAAAAAATCCATCACAATTAATAATTTCATAGAAAATTCAATTTTTTTAACATTTTTACTTTTTTTTTTAAAGTCATATGTTTTCTATTTTTAACATTTTAATAATCGTTATAAACTTATGACATTTGCTTAACTATCATAAAAAGTAGATATTAGAATTATGATTTTTTTTTTGAGATCATAGAATTATTAACTGTCATAAATATCTAAAAAATTAACTATTTAATTTTTCTATAAAATGGTTAATGAAAACCAGCTCTAATTTTGATTTCATTTCACTCACTCGCAGGACGCCTTCCCTTTGTTTGGACTTTATCGACAGGAGTCGCACGCTAGGCCAGGGGCCACGCCGTCGCCTGCCTTTTCCTTTTCTCTTCTCTTCTCTTCTTTTCAACTAAAATTTATTATAACATAAAATTTATTCTTAGATAATTGTTTTCAAATACTAATTTTATATTTTCATATGTATCTTTTAACTTTTTTGGAGTTAGGATTTTTTAATTAAAAAATAATAATAAATAAAGCAAGTCATCAAGTTACCCGTGTTAAGTATGACAGTATAAAATAAAATTTGTACACTTCTTCGTCTAATTCTGTTTGGCCTCACCTTATTATATTAACTTGTAAAAAGTGTAATATCCAATCATTATATTATTGAAAATGCAACATAGTTTTCATAAATTTAGGTTTTTTTTTATGATTATTATTATTTTGTTTGATATTCTAATGGGACTGTAATGGATGTTTAAGAATTCTAATTGGTAATTTTTTTATATTGGTTCACATGCTCTGTATGTTATTTTTCATATTAAACTTTTTAAAAATATATATATAATGCTTATAAACATAATATCTCCTGACCCAATAATAATTTCAATTTAATTCCTTAGGCTTAAATTTATATTGTCTATAATAGTTAAGTTGCCCCGAAAAAAGTGTCACATTGTGTTCGTCGTCTTTATCCCTTAGCTATGAATGTCACATTATTTGTAAATGGTTGATCATTCTCTTCTCAAATTTTTGTCAATTATTACTATTTATTAACAAATAATTCCACAATATTTAAAAAACACCCACACATTTCACAAATGTACACTTTTTTAGCAAAAAAAAACCTTCATTAACTGAACAAAACTAACACAACTAGGCCAAACACTGGTCTGACACCACAAGTTGGTGCATGAACAGTCAAAAGATTAGAACATGACTAAACCTCTTAGAACATGAAATTTTGATGTTCCAATTGTGAAAACTCGATATCTATCCTTACCCAATAGTCATGATTCGATTTGGTTATAACCGATAATTTTTTTCTTCTTCTTTTCTTAGATGTCATTTAATTTTAAAAAATAATCATTGTCCCACCCATAAAAGTGATCCTCAATTATTAACGTTGCAACAAAAAAGAAAGATGAAAAACTAAAAAAGCAATAATTGCTTACTAATTTGTGCTGCAAGGAATTAGATAAAAGATCGAGATAGAATTGAAAGAAAGAAAAATGTGCGACAAAAAATCCCTAGGGTTTTGTAAAGTAAATCGTATACATATAAATAGTTGTTGATTAGGTCAATAATTACGATTTTCCCAAAACTTTTATATGAGTTGAAGAACTATTTATTAAATAAAAAATATAAATAACTAGTAGGTGGTCACCATAGATAAAACCTATCATCTTAAGAACCACAAGCCCTCTTTGACCACTTGATTGAGCCACTCCATGATGGTTTATTATTTAAAGGAGTGGTATTATTGTCACATCATACATAATACTACTAAATTATTATTATTATTTTAACAATTATTTTAGCAGTACCTTATACAACCTAGTAGCCTAGAGATAACATATTTGAATATCATTACTCTCAAATATTATTAAATAAAAAAAAATATTTGAATTCTACATAAAATTTTCGAACTAAGACCTCTAGCTCAACAAAAGAGATTATCTAAAGTTAAACACTAAAATCGAAAATTTGAAATTTAAAATTTAAAATATAGTGAATATGAAAGATGGAAAAAAAAAAATAGCATTTAACAAAAAATTTAAATGAAGAATAAATTTTATATATGTGTGATGTATGTAGATTAAATGGAACATAAAAACAAAAGAAGAAAAAAGGAATATAATTTCAACAGGTTGCAAGAGAATAGTGCCACGTGTTATTGTTATAGAGGAGAAGATAAAATTGGAATTAGGTGGTGGTTCTGAATTTCTATGGCTAAATATAATGTTTTGGGACAAAACATTATATGTTAACATCAAAACTAATGTGGTTGAAGATTGAACAGATGCAACTCTTGATTCACACAAGTTTTTAAAAGAATTTTTAGTGGGATGCACACTTCATTCTCCCTTTTACATATAATTTTCAAATACCACACTTTTATTAAATTTGACGATTCATAAATCTCAATAGCTGTAGTTTATATTTGAATTGTACAAAAAAGAATAAGTGATTATACATATATTTCAGCTGGTGTAATTTGTAGTTGAATTATGAGCTTAATATGAGATTGATTTAGCGATAATTAATATGTATCATCAATTATAAGAATAGAGTTTTGAATCTTCACCTTAAACGATCGTTAAAACGAAGCTGACTTAACGGTGATTAACATGCCTTTAATGCCTTTATTACTATTCTAGGCTAAAATAATCTAACTTAGTTTCTAGTATTTCTTTTTAGTTTTAATAGATTGATGTTCTATTAAAAAAAAAAAACATGTTTGAGTCGTACTCCTAAATTTTCATATTGCATATTTAGAATGAATTCTATGTTGTATCACAAAAATAGAATTTGCATTTTTTTTAATAAAGGTTTGAGACTTATGATACTACAATTGAAACTATAGAACAAATATTACAAGATTGATAAGAAAGTTCATATAAATTAAATAAAATATTTTAAAGCTAACAAGAGTATAGCTTAATGAACCTAAAATATGTGTTTAAGAGGTCATGAGCTCGAATTTACACTCATTTGTTGTTGACTAAAAAAAATATATTTTGAACTTTATATCAATATTTAAAATATACTTGATGATAGATTCAAACAAATAAATAAAGGGTTAATAAAGAAAAGGTATACTTCTTATCACCCTTTCAAACAAATATATAATTAGGTTGAGTTAGGGCAGTTAATTAGGTTGTAATAATTATGGTTCTTGTTAGATTTATTAACAACTAAGGAATGAAGTTGAGAGAAATAATTCAAAATATAGAGAGGGGAAGGTCACCAAATTTGGAAGAAGCTTGAAAGCTTTTAATTAATTTAAAATTAGGTAAAGGGAAGGTGGTTTGAAGGAAAAAAAAAAAAAAAAGGAGGAAAGGTGTTTTGCTTCCATTCATCAACTATATAAAATTTGTTAGATCATCCCATATTTTTTTGCTTCCACCCTTTACATAAAGTTTGTTAGGACTAAATTTTATAGTTGAATTGAGCAATATCAATATATTTTCACGACCAAAAAAATAAAAAAAGAGATGCCAATAGTGCTCTATTTTTTTTTATCAAAATGTATTCATTTTAGTTCTCTACTATGTTTATTTTTTATTGTCTTATATTATTTTTTAAAAATAATTTTTTTGAGATATGAGATTTATTATTAATGATTTAAATACAAAAATCTATTTGAATTATATATACATAAATAGATAATTTAAATTCTTTAAAAAAAAAAGATAATTTAAATATAAATATTATTTTGAGATATGAGATTTGAGTTTTTTTAAGAATGCAGATAAATTAAGTTTTTTCACTAATTGAAAAATAATTTATATTTTAATTAAAATGTAAGAGTTTAAAACTTTTAACTTATTGGTTTAAAATATGTGATTCAATTAAGTTTAAAAAGAAAAAAAAAAAACAATTCTCTCATTTAGTTTATGTACGCTCAATAAATTTTGATTATTTTAGTGGTGTGTTGGTTATCTTATTGGTGATAATCTATTTCAATTTCTTGATCATGAATTTGATTTTGAAATAGGTATTTGGATCTCTCTTCTCCAATTTCAAAAACAAAAAAAAAAAGAAGAAAGAAAGCAAGTCCTTATTTTAGTTTAAAGTTGATTTTTATATCAAAATTGGTAAAATAATAACAAATTTTTTGTTCTTAGGAAAAGAAAGGATATAAGTATATGTTTCAAAATTTATAGATGGAGAGTTAATAAAGAGTTATTTTTTTAATTGTAAAACTTAGCAATAAATTAACAATGGGATTGAAGTTTAGGGACTAGTCAAAATTAGCATAATTAAAATATAACCAATTCCCATATATGATTAAAATTTAGAAAAAGGTTAGATAGTTGGTTAGTTATCTTTATTGGTGGAAATTCATTTCAATTCACGGTCACGAATTCAATTCTACAAATTGATATTAACCTATAATTTTTTTTATTTCAATATCTAAGTTTTACTCATATTATTAAAAAAAAAAAAAAAAAAAAGTAAGAAGGTCAAACTTAAATATATGAAAATTTAAAAAAAAAATCTAAAAATTTGTTTTAGATTTTAGAATTTTGTTAAGATTCAAATAGTTTCTTTAAATAAGATGAAATTATTTATAAAGAATCTAAGTTTAAATTTCAAGAATAATACTTAAACAAGAAATTAAATGGCTGTAAAATGTGGTACAAATTATAACTTTGTAAGATTATCTCTCCCTTCCAAAAATTAATTTATTTGTGTGTCGAAGTGGTGTGTGAATGGTTCTAGTGAAATGACAAAGACTGCTACTTTTGTATGGTTCCTTATGTCTTCTTCCTTTGTTGCTTCTTTGGCATGCAATAAAGTTCCTTATGAAAATGAAAGCCACATTATTCACAAGGAATCCTTTGGATTTTGTACTTCCACAAATTAATTATTGCTCTTTTCAGTTTTGTTAGTTATTAAAGTGGCTTTTAATATCACGCTCTCTATAACTTTCTTTTACTTCACTCGCATCCTTAAAAAAATTAACAATCATCAAAAGAATTAGCAGCGTGTTGATTTTATTGTTTGGTGATAATTCGGTTCAACGCTATAATTACAGGTTCGATTTCGAAAATCAAAATTTAACTCATTCGTTGATCGAAAATATATGATAAAAACTAGTTGATGATCAATATCTATATTGATATAATACCATATTTTTTTTAAATGGTTTTGAACTTCATCAATGCAAATGTAACTTAATTTGTTAAGGCATGGTCAACAATAGCGGTGAACAAAAAAACCAAAAACCTACAAAATTTAATCGTACTAAACCGATTCAATAGATAGGTTTAGTTTTTTAAAATAATATTGGTTCATTCGATAGATAACTGACATATATTGGTTCGATTCGATTTTGATGAAAGAATTAAAATATATTGGTATTGAGATTTGGTGGAAGAACCAATTTAAATATGAAATATGAATTAAAAATATTATTAATATTACGTTATTTATAGGACATATTATTTTCGGCTCGTAAAAAATAAAACTCTCAAAAATCAAATTAAATATCATATGAAAAGAAGACACAAAAAAATGAAAAATGAATCCAATTCTCATTAAAATCAATACAACTAGCAATTAATCTAAATTAACAATTTTGTCTTTTATTGAATGTTGGTTTTGACCAAATTATTAAAAATCGAAAATATCGATTTGATACAAAATCGATAAAAACTTGCTAAAATGACCCTTAATCAACGAGAGCAATAGCTTAGTAGTATAAGTATGTGTACTCTTGACTAAAAATTCATGCATCAAAATCCTCATGGTCTGTTTGTTTGACATATTTAGGTAGGATTTAGTTTTATGATTTATTAATTTCTCCTCAAAACCTACATCCAAACAAATTTTTACTAACTCCTCTTCATTTTTACTTTTAAAAATAACTTTCATTTTTAACTATTCATTTTTAATCATTCATATATAACTACTCAATCATTTCTAACCACTCATTTTTAATCATTCCTATCAAATCAATCAAAATAACTCATTTTTAACCATTTATTTTTAATCATTTATTTTTTTAACTACTAAAAATAACTACTCATTTTAAATCTACATCCAAACAAAATTTTAACTCTAATTCCTCTATACAAAAACTACATCCAAACAAGTTTTTGGCACAATTCTCAATTTTTAACTACTGAATATAACTTTTCAATATAATTCCTTAACTTAAATCCTACCTAAATATGTCAAACAAACACCCTCACTTTCATAACAAAAAACTCATGACTTCTTGATTATGGACATAAATTTCTTATTAGTATCAATGTGAAGGTTATGTATTGTTAGGATGCAAACAAAATATCTCACATTGGTTAGATGAGCAGAAGATTATGAATATATAAGTGATGACAATCATCTCCATTGAGATGAGATCTTTTGGAAGATACCAAAAAACAAAGTCATGAAGGTCTTTTGATTTTTGTACCGAATTTAGAGTGAACTATCCGTACAAGATAATTGATATAAGAAATTCAAAACAAATGAATTAAATTTTGGGAGAAATCTCACCGACTTATTTATTTATGAAAATAAAGTGTATTATATAATATTTTCAATTTTTCTTGATACAATAAGAAAATAAGAAATTAGAGCTCTCCAACCACAGATTTCGTAATTGTCAATATATTAGCCTTGCTCACTTTAATATGTAATATTTTTAATTTGTTGATTGAAAATTAAAATTTTATATCGTGAAAGAGTGTAAAAATGTTGTATCTAAATTAAATTACAAAAAAGGCAAAAAAAAGAAACAAGCAAACAAAAAAAAAAAACAACAACAACAAACAAATGAGTTTCCATATGTGACATGATATGTGCCAAATGAACATGAGTAAGAACTGCTTGCTGATTAATCAGCAGACAAGTTCTGCGCCGAAAAAAAAAACGATTTTTTTTATTTAAATACAATTGGGAACGAAAGAAATCGAACATCATGGATAAGCCTCAATATCATTTTTCATTTGTCCATCCATGGCATGAAGGTTAAATGAAACCTCATTCATAATATTCAAACGTTTTAAATTAATTATTTTTTTAATATTTTTGATTATTTGGATGAACTTATATGCCTACTATTGTCACAGGATATACTTCTGACTCTACAATATTTAAATGTAAAAAAAATTTATAAAAAAATTAATTTTTAAGTAGATGACTATCATGAATTTGAATCAATCACCTCTTAATTTTTCAATTAAACTCTCTTAATCACTAGATCAATTCATGATATTTATTGATTACACTATTTTTAGAAACTAAAACAACTAAAACAAAATATACAAGAAATATAGAAACCAAATCAAATTAGCCCAAAAAATACAAGAATGTAATATAACAAAGAAAAAACATTAAACAAAGATGGAAATGATATATATTCTGAAATTAGAAATTAATTAAAGAAAGAAAACAAAGGTTCACGAGAGAGAAAGGAATCACGGGATGACTAATTAATAATACAATCAATCAACAAGTTAATGACATAACAAATAGAAGTATCAAAAAAGAAAAAAAAAAGACATAACAAATAGACCAAAATATCACATAACTCTTATGACATGTTTGGAAAATGCCAAACATTTTTCAATAAGGTTTGTGAAAAGAACTGTCTTTTTCACATTTTTTAATTTATTTATTTTCTTTTTTGGACTTTCTGTTTTAATTAGTTTGTTAGTGTCCAAAAATATCATCCCTATACTGTGAACCAAACCTTATCTATCACCTTTTCCCCAAAATCACAATCTTATACATGCCAACCAATTTCTTTTTACAATTGTGATTGGGTTCATTGAACTAAACTAATTCAAAAATGAAAAAAATAAAATAAAATTTTGGCTAATTATTAGAATTATCCCAGTGGGCAAGACTATTTTTATGGGTCAGTCGTTTTAGTTTGTTGTATTGGATGCCTTTTAAACTGGATTTAGAAATTTTAGTTTTTTTTAGTAAAAAATAAATAAACTTCCCATTTTCTTAAATATACTTGCAAAGCCATTTTTTCTTAAAATAATGTTTGGTTGTCTTAGCTGATAATTTTCATAATTTAGAATTAAATTGTCAAACCGAAACGGACAATGGCGTGATGATTCCATTGTTCGGTGATAATCGAGTTCAACACTATAGTTACAGTTTGATTTCGAGAATTGACATTTGACTCTCATTTATTTGAGAGTAGTGGTTAACAATTTAATTAATTAGACACCGTTTGATAACCATTTGATATTTTATTTTTGGTTTTCGAAATATAAGTTTATTCTTACTCAAATTTTTTAAAATGTATTCCACTTTTCCTACAATGTATCCATCTTTCCTTAAAAAAGAATGTAAATGATAACCAACTTTCAAAAACAAAAACAAGCTTTTGGAAGCCTTTTTTTTTGCTCAATTTTGGTTTGGTTTCTTCAAATATAGATGAGACGTAGATATTCAAGTAAAAAAAAATATGGTAAAATAGTTGTTGTAGGCTTAAATTTCAAAAACAAAAAATAAAAAATCAAATAGTTATCAAACGAAGTCTTAGTTTTTTTTTTTTTTTTTAGATTACGACAATTAGGGGTGGGGGATTCGAATTCAAAACTTCTTCATTTACTAAAATTAAACATTAAATGCAGTAATAAAAATATTTAATTTTAAAACATAAAAATTAAATATGAACGATATTTAAAATTGTTAGGATCTCACAATTATCCCACATTGAAAAAGTTGAGAGTTCTACAATCATTTAAAGAGATATGAGTTACTTCTCCCATAGTCAATCGGTTATGAGGTGAACCACATATTCTTAATAAAAATATAGGATTAAAAATATATTACTTCTATTATTTTTTAAAGAAAAAAAGGTTAAAAAATAAACCGTTTTTTTTTTTTTTTTTTGGAAAAAAAACCATGATAAATTAATCGAAATACATAAAATTTCAAAAACAGAATTAATTGAACTACGTACTATATTTTCTGCCCTTGTCTTTTAGCTACTATTTTTATGACATTTATTTCAATGTTGGATCTAAAGCCATCCATTTTTTTTCTTGTGCTACATACATAAAATTGTTATGTCGAGCAGTTGTCTTCGTTCAAAAATTATTTGTAAATGCAAAATAAGCCCAGCTCGTAACTTAATAATGAAGAGAGTATTGAGATTTTTTTTTTACAGCAGACTATTTAGAAATTAAGAGGTGATTGATTCAATGTATAATGATTACACATACTTATTAATTTTTTATGAGTTTTTTTTTATAGCTAAATATTTTACAGACGGTTCACTCGAACAACTACGAATACAACAAATCTCAACCAAGAATTTGTACGAATATTCTATTTATCACCTTTGTTTTCCTCATCTTGTCTTTTTTTTTCCCTCTTCCTTGAGGACCAAATACTTATTTACTATCGGTATCATTTTCTATCATACTTACCAATCATTGATTTATTTTCTTTTTCCTTCCTTTCATTTTCTCTTCTGATCGCACTATAGCCAAATATGCTCTTATGATAATTTTAATCTTACGATATTAAATTTTTTAAGACCAAATAGAATTATAAGATTTTCAACAAATCCTCGATTCACTTATTGGGCAACCACTAATTTTCATAAGTTTTTTTTTTTTTTTCTTTTTTCACATTTGAGACTCAAACCTGTTATCAACCGATTACTTTGTTATACATGATGTCACTGAAATATTACTTCTTTTGGCTTAATAGTGATGAGTTATTGATCTTTTTGGAAAAAATATATGTCAATTACGATTAATATAATTTTACGGAATGTTCATTACATTTTACTTTTACTTTTACTTTGCTTCAATGAAAATTATTTTTACTTTTTTTTAATCGAATTCTTATTATGAGTGAATCAACTGTCTTTGACTCTTTATCATTTTAATTTCATCTAATTAAACCTTTGATCTAAATAATAATAAATTGAGTTCATCATTTTTTTTTTTTGGTCAAATTTGTTGTTATCAGCTCGTATACGTTTCCATGACTAAACGAGTAGATGATGATTCCACTAAACTATGAAGGTTGTTTTTAGTTGAATTTGGTTGAGATTAATTTTGAATTTTCTTTAGCTCCTTATAGAAAAATATATTCCAATTTTGTGTTTTACTTAAAAATGAAATTTAGGCTTCTATATATGAGTTGGTTGGTGAATAGAATCTTCACTTAATTTAACTATTAAAAATTGATGTCTTTACCATTTTTTATATTAAAATTAAATTAGTTAAAGTATCCCATGAAGTTTTGTCTCTTTTGGAACAAAACCACTTGAATTTATTCAGGTTTATGGAATATTTGTAGTGCATGTCTCCAATTATTGATGACTTGGACATTGCACACCATATATAATTCAATGATGTTTCAATTTTAAATTAAAGAAACAATCTCTCTCCCTTTATTTATTTATATATTGAGAGAGATAAAGCTATCAAAATCTTGAAACTAGCTATATTGATTGGAATATCTTACCAAACTAACAGGTAAAGTAATAGAAATATATTTGATTCAAAAAAAAAAAAATAATAATAGAAATATAATATTCTTTATTTCCGTCGCTAACTTTGTAAATTATACTTGATCAAGTCTAGTATTTCAATGTTAAACGTAGTGAGTGAACCCCACTATAGTTTAATTAGTACAAAATAGGCAAAAGAACAAGAGTTTCATACTTTTTTTTGTGACATGTCGACAATATTAATAGTTCGATAAAAGTAGTAGCTTGACTAATATTAATGTATACTCAATGGCTAGGAGATTATAGGTTCAAATACCTTATCCCAAATAGTTATATTATAAAATCTATAATTATTTTATTTTTTTTATTTTTGGTGTTTAATTTTATTTTTAATCGAAACAAATACCATACACATTTGATACCTCTTTTTTGTTTTTGGGTTTTTGAAAATTAAAAACAAAAACAGGTTTGATATTTAAAAAAACAAAAAAAATTATTGTTTCTAATTTATTCATCTTATATACCACTATGGACAATCCAACTATCATTAATTCTTAAATTGAAATAAAATTTGGTTTCAAAAAAAAATGAAGAAAAGCAACATTAAAATAAACATATCCAAACACACCCATAGCAATTACAATATATTTTATGATTGAAAAAAGAAATTACAATATATTTTATATGATAAAAAAATATTCATAATATATAATCATGACAAAAATTCTTAAAAGTGAAATTATAGAATTGTAAAAGCAACAATATATCAATGTTGAAATTATATCCTATGTTGATAAATAGTTCAATTGGTCACTTAACCATGTAATTAAAAGGATAATTATTTATTAAATTGTTTATTCAAAAATTATTTCCATAATAAAAAATAGTAAGTTAAATTACAAATTTAGCATTAGATTTTGAAATTTATTTTAATTTTTTTTAACACGATTTGATTAAGATATATATTTAATAAAATGAAAAGTATTTACTAAATATAAAAGATATCGTATTGATTTCTGGGTTCGAACGTCTAAACTAACGCCTTTAGCGCCATTTTACCACTCTTTTTCTAAAAAAATAATAGTAAATAAAAAACAAAATGGTTATCTACTTAAGAAATTATAAATTCGATCAAAAATCTCAATTGGGTTGAATTAGGGGGATTTTTAAAAGTAGTCCAATCTTTTGGTTTGGTCAATCCTTCAACTCGTCCAACACTCATTAGATCCAATCCAATCCTATATCTTCAGGTTAGGATGAGTTGAGCTTTCAAAATTGAGTGGACATATATTTCAAGTGTTAATTTCTTGTGGGAAAAAAAAAAAAAAAAAAAACTTTTTTTTTTTTTTTTTTTTTTTTTTGAGAATCACCTTCATTAGTTTTTTAAATATATATTTTTTAATATGTTAAAAATTTATTAATTTTTAAGAAATTTATTTGATATTAATTTTTAAAATTTAAGAACTTAGTATATACAAAATTAAAAAACATTAGGGAACCTGTTTGATTGATACAAACGTTAAATTTTGCAAACTTTTTTTTTTTTAATATGAAAACGAGATTCGTACTTAAATAATGTAAGAAAAATTAGTTACGAGTTTTAAATGGAATTTACTAAAAAGTAAGAAACCAAAAATGAATTTAATAAAAGCACCTATGAGTTCATACAGAATAATATAAAACAGAATTTAAAGGGAAAGACATGCATAAATGGAAGGGTATATTAAAATTACATTATTTTTGGCCAAATATAAATTTCATTATGAATTTATGAGAATCTCAACACAACTATTTTGTATAGCTATCAATTGTTGTTAGTAATGAGGATCATTGAATGCATTTTTATTATAAAAGTGAGATAATTGATCAATGTAGCGTTTGGCAAGAGAAATTGAATTTAACAAGTTTGTATAGCTTTAAATCTCTGTTCGGTAAACACCAATTTTTATAAGTTTATTGTTAAAGTTAAAAAATGCTCCAAACAAAATTGTTCGAGTTAAAAATATAATTGTATAAATCTTAATTAGTTGAGTTAGCAAAAAATAGCATTCATCTAGGACTTACCAAGAAGTCACAAATTTTAATCTCAACATCAAACGATTTTAAGCAGAATTGGTTTTTATACATAATTTGGTAGAATTTTATTGGATTTACAGATAGTTGTAAATAAGAAAAAAAATGTTTTTAAGAAATTCTTTTGTAAGCTGTTCAATAATTAACCTAATTCGATTACTGTTAAATTTAAATTTATGATATGAATGAATTAATTTTAATTTTTTAATTACAAAAATTAAAATGATGGAACTAAAATGAAATAAACTTCAAAATTCAAGGATAAAAATAGTATTAAAACTAGCAATTTAATAATTGATCAAATATCATTTTGGTTCCTAAATTTTAAGATTTGTACCATTTTTTTTCTAAGCTTTCAAAGTTTTATTTGAATCCATAAAATTTCAAAAGTATTATTTTAATCTTTATACTTTAAAATAAAAAAATAAAAAATAAAACTTAAAATTGATCCATATAATAAATTTAAAGTTAGTATTAATCGAAATTAGTTCAATAATGTTAATAATTTTAATATAATCAAACTTTTTAAAATTTATAGAGTAAGGTGGTAACTTTTTCAAAAAATAATAATAATAATAATAATTTTTTTTTATGAAATTTAATTATTATTATTTTTTTTTAAAGTTCAATCATCCTAAAAAAACAAAACTCGAAGTTTAGTGACTAAAATTAGATTTTTGTAGGTTGAAAGGTAATAGAACCAACTCAAATTTTAATGATTAGAATTAAACTTTTAAAAACCAAAATTTAACAAATCAAAAAGTGATTTCCTAAAAAATGGTATTTTAGCCTTTTAATTCTCATTCATATTTCTCTCTCCCTAAGCTAATAGCCTAAAAGAAAACGCGTCTCTCCACTTTTCAATTTTTTGGTGGTTTTATTCCCACCCCCCTTACCTTCTTTTTCTTTCCTCTTTTTCCCATCTTATTCAATCTTATTGCTAACTGGCTCCTAACAATCACCATATAATTTTCAATTACAAAATATCGTCTAATAATTATTTCAATACCGCGTCTAAAATTAAGATATATGTTTTCAATTAATAGATTAGAAGCTCAAATCTTTAATTTTAGAATTATGAAAATTACTATACTCCTTTCGTTAACCCAAACATAATTCAAGGTTAAAATAATATTTTCGTTTTCATATTTAGTTTTTTTTTTTTTTTTTTTTTTTAATATTCATGAGTTCGTATGTTCAATTTTAAACCATATACTTTTTAAAAATATATATTAATCTCTATGTTAAGTATGAAGTTGATTTTAATTGAAATTGATTTAATAATATTGATATTTTAATACAAGAAATGATAAATTGTAAATATATTTTTAAAATTTATTAAAAAAAATGTTTTAAAAAAATTATAATATAGATCAATTTAATTTCTTTTTATGGAAGTGCCAAAATGAGTAGTACTTAGTAAGATTATGTACTATAGATTTGAGTCCAAATAATTTTCAATAATAAATAATATAGAGCCTAAATTGAAATTTAACAGTTTAAAACCAAAAATAATTTTTTAATTAACCATTATAATATTATAACTTTATTGTTTAAATTGAATATTAATTGGAACAGAGAATTTTAAATTTATAATCTTAATATATTTTTTTTAGTGTATTTAAGTAATTGAAAATATTGAACTATATATCTTATAGTTATTAGTACTCAAAATATCGTATAGCTATTGCATTTATTATCAACATTTTAATTACTAAGTCATACCTAAGACACTAAAATTATATGATTTCAAAAAAAAAGACACTAGAATTATACTTGATATTTAAATTTTGAAACAAATATTCAACCCGTTGTAAGTTTGATATTCAAATGCATACTTTCGCATATGTTGAATTAAAATAATATAGTTTTTTTTTTTTTTCCTTTGGTTTAAAGTTCAAAACTCCATAACTTAAATTGAGCAAAAGTTGATGATTCTATTGACCATTTTTCTTCTTTTTCTTGTCTCTCAATTTTCTCTTTCTTCCATTTTTTTTTCTCTATATATACAAAACCCAACATCCTCATTTCACCAAAAACCCACCACTAAAAATGATTTTCTTTCTCTTCCTTTTCTCTCTCTCCTTCTCCCATTCCAACTCCCTCTCTCTCTCCTTCCCTCTTTCTCTCTCTAAAACAATCCCTCCAAAATCCCCATTATACCCTTCCTTATACTCCAAAACGACGCCGCATAACTCCGCCGCCAAGCTCCTCTTCAAATACTCCACCGCCCTCGTTGTCTCTCTCCCCATCGGAACGCCGCCGCAGCCAACGGACTTTGTCCTCGACACCGGCAGCCAGCTGTCATGGATTCAGTGTCACGACAAAATCAAACCAAAAACGACGTCGTTCGACCCTTCTCTCTCCTCCTCTTTCTCTCTCCTCTCTTGCAACAACCCTCTCTGCAAACCCCGAATTCCCGATTTTACCCTCCCCACTTCCTGTGACCAAAATCGCCTCTGCCACTACTCCTACTTCTACGCCGACGGCACTTTGGCCGAGGGCAATCTCGTCAGAGAAAAATTCGCCTTCTCAAATTACTTCACTACCCCTCCCGTCATCCTCGGCTGCGCTCAAGCCTCCTCCGAAAACAGGGGTATTTTGGGAATGAACACCGGTCGCCTCTCCTTCATTTCCCAAGCCAAAATCAACAAATTTTCATATTGCATTCCCGGTTCAAACCGACCCGGCTCCACCGGGTTGTTCTACCTCGGACAAAACCCGAACTCCGCCCATTTCAAATACGTCAGCATGTTGACCTTTCCCAAAAGTCAACGCTCTCCTAATCTTGACCCACTTGCCTACACCCTCCCGATGAAGGGGATAAAAATAGGTGGGAACCGGCTCAATATCTCCTCGGGTGTGTTTAAACCGGACCGTTCTGGGTCGGGTCAGACCATGGTGGATTCCGGTTCGGATTTGACGTATTTTGTGGATGAAGCTTATGATAAAGTTAGAGAAGTGGTAGTGAGATTGGTGGGACCCATGATGAAGAAGGGGTACGAATACGCCGCCGTGGCCGACATGTGTTTCGACGGGAGGACGGCGGCGGCAGTGGGGCGGAGGATTGGCGACATGTCGTTCGAATTTGAAAACGGGGTGGAGATTTTGGTGGGGAAAGGGGAAGGGGTATTAACGGAAGTTGAAAAGGGGGTGAAGTGCGTGGCGATCGGACGGTCAGGAAGGCTTGGGATTGGGAGTAATATAATCGGGAACGTTCATCAGCGGAATATGTGGGTGGAGTATGATTTGGCCAATAGGAGAATTGGATTTGGTGGAGCTGTGTGTAGTGGATTGAAATGATGATGGACGGTGGAGATTAATACACGTTTTGAGGTTTGTGGAGGGTTCTAGAAAAGGGAGTTTGGATGTTTCAAGAATGGCACTGTTGGATAACTATGTGTATATATGTGTGTATACTTTTATACTTTATATAATAAAGGGAATTTTATTCTATTATGTGAAAATGGAATTTTATTCTCCTTTTTGTTGGTATTGAAGAGTTTAAATCGAATCTCGATTTTCGCTATTTAAAAACTACACATATAGTTGATTTCATTTTTTAAAGTATGTCTAGAAAATAGTTGGTTTGGTCTAATTTGAATAAAAACTTTATAGATTATACTAGCTTTTGTTTCATCAATAAAAACAATAGGTTTGTGAGTCTTTTCTTTTTTTTTTCTTTTTTTGTATTTATGACACACTAAAATTAATATTATATAATATATTGTTTGACTCTCTAACATGTCAAAAATATATGTAAAAGATTAATTTATAGGTAAGGTATTCCAATAAATTTGTTGTATAAATATATAACGAATGATCTCAAGAATTCCTATATTCAAATTTATTGCTTTACCATGAAAAATTGATCACTTTGACCACGAATTTTTGCCAAAAAATGGAAAAAATAAAAAATTTAAATCAATTCGTTATCCTCTTATATATATTTATATATAAGAGAGAGAGAGAGAGAAAGACTTTAGTATGTATAACCATAAAGACAATAAAGACCAACAATATTATAAAAATAATATACAAGTGAGCTAATATGTGCGTAACTTAATTGGTCAAAATACCTAGGGCATTTTGAAAGTTGTTAGTTTGATCCTCTATTCCCAATCGTTAAAGTCATAAAAGAAACAAATCATTTTAGGTTAATAACTAAACCATAGATATTATGATATTAAAACCACCCACTATAACAAAAGAAATGCAGTTAAATACTTTCAGAGAGTACCATCACATCAAATTGTGAACGAATCTTTTAATTTTCTTTTTAAAGAGAACGAATCTTTTAAATTTAAGACATAATAATGTTTAAATCCTAAATAAATATGTTTGTTTAATTTTTATTTTTTAAAATCATAATTATATAGTTTGGAAGTAAAAGGGATATCAGAAGAGAAATGGAGCTTTAATTTGGTTTGGGAAGAAGAAGACGGGTTATTATTCAAAATTAATCATATCTGCCAACCTAATTAAACAAATCAAATAAAGGCAACATATAATAAAATAGTAGTTATTTTTAAATAAAAACAGTTAATCTTAATTAATCCCGACATTGACATGATTAGATCGGCTTTTTGCTCTTTGATTACGTTTGACACGTGGTTGTAAACATGTTTTCTGTCGTTTCATAGTACTCATGTTTTCTTCAATTCTCTCCTTCTTATTCTTAGTATTATTATATGTTAAATTATTATATACGCATCAAATCTTTCAACTATGGTATGGTTAGAATAAAGGAAAAGGTTACTTTTTTTTTAAGAGAGGAAAAGGGTTATTTAAATAAATATTGTCAATCTTAAGTGAAGTATCTCTATAGTTCAAAAAAAAAAAAAAAACAAATGAAGTAATTCATCTATATATCTTCAACAAACAAAAACAATAGTTCAAAAACGTGATTGCGGAAAAAAGATTTCGAGTGGCCCAAATACGGAGAATCATCCTCATTTTCATTCTCCTTCTTAATCTTGGTGGCACAAAACACACCCTATATGCTTTGTAACATCCATAAAAGTTGATCCTTGTATTTTGATTGTTTGCTAAAAAAGCTTAAAATTGATTCTTGCAATAAATTTGAAATTTAATATTAAGCAAAATTGTTTCAATAATTTTAATACAAAAAAAGACAAAATGTAAATATATTTTTATATTTTATGGAGAGTGAGTAATTTTTGTTAGGAAAAATTAACAAAACCGTAGTATAAAAATACAATTTTGAATTTTTTAAAAATACATGAATTAAAATTGGACATTTAGATGAAGGTTCAAAATATAATAAAAATTAAAGTACATAAACTAAAATAATTTGAACGTATTTATAAAATTTCATCCGGATGTCATGTGCATGGAGGATGCACATAGTATTAGACTTCTCAATATATGGATGTTGGTTATGCGATCTAAATACACCTAAAAACAAAATAATCAACAAAAACACTCAAATCAACATAAATACTAAACTCTTTCATGAAAATATATGAACTCAATAACAAAATTGAATAAGTAGAACACAATCTCAACACCAAAATGCTCAAACTCGGACAAAAATCAATCAAATCACAACCCATAAAAGTAGTTTTATAATTTAAACTACCGATCGTAACAGTAGTCATAACTTTACTAGAAATTTTAAAAATCAACTAATCGAATTTTTTTTTTCTTAAATCAACTACAAAATTGAGATGGATAATTCGAACCTCTAACCTCTTGTTAAAGAGTTATACATGATATTATTGAAGTTTCACTCTTTTTAGAGGGTAGACACTATAAATTAAATATATAACCTCTTATGATTATTTATTACACTCTTAATTCCATTAGTTCACTTCATGACAATTGACATCCATACTAATTGTTCACTCATTTACATCTAAATATTCAATTTGATGAAATTAAAACTATAAAGGTTCACGAATTTGGCCAGTAAAAGATTAAATTAAATTTTTTTTTTAAAATGTTGAGAAAGAGAGAACTACGCAAAATGGGCATTTGTAACTTGGCCTTAAAAGTTGTTGATATAATGGAAGACAAATTTGAATGGAAGTTCATGTGATTATAAACAAAGAGAAAGGAACTAAAGGGGGCATTGCTCGTGGGATAAATATTTAATAATATAATGTTGGAGAAATTTTCATCATGTCTTTAGAGTATGGTCTTCAATATTGAATCCATGTGAATTTATGATTTTGGTGTTAAATAGATGACATACTCAATGATTTAGATAGAAAAAATAATATATTTTTATTGATGTTTAGTATTAGTGTCGACCTCTAACCTG
>JBBMKA010000021.1:10631882-10645664 GCA_037833695.1 Sechiopsis laciniata | reverse complement strand
ACGGTTTGTCCTCAAACCTTTGTTTTTTTTTTCTCACCTCAAAACCTAGAAAAGACAAATCACCATATTTAGATTCATAAATTTTCAGAAAAAAAAAAAAAAAAAAAAAAAAAAACCCAATCAAGCTCCTTCCAATCCCAATTGATCACCATCCGGCTTTCCTAGTTGTCCCTGATATCTTCTTTCCTAGTTGGCCCTAACATCTCTTTTCCCAGTTGGCCCTGACATCTCTTTTCCCAGCTGGCCCTGGCAACTCCTTTCTCAGCTGGCCCTGACATCTCCTTTCTCAGCTGGCCCTGGCATCTCCTTTCTTAATTGACCCTGACCAGATTTTCCAAATTTGTCCCTGACAACACTCATCCAATTGGCCCTAACAGCACTCATCCAATTGGCCCTGACAACACTCATGATCTCAATTGGCGAATCATCATCACAATGACCAACTCTGATAAATTTAACTTCAAGCTTGACTTGTATTCCATATACAATCCAGCTTGAGGGGGAGTGTTGGTTTATGTTTATTTTAGTATTTTCATTCTTTTAATTATTTATTCCTTTTAGGATTAGATTAAATATTATTTTCTATTTTTTCCTTTTATAACTAGGTAGAATCTTTTCCTTTTATGATTAGATATTATATTTTCCTTTTATAATTAGGTCATCTCTTGTATCTATTTAAACCCATTGTTAGGTTCATCATTAAATGAAGAATTTAGAGAATTTGTATTTCCATCTTTCAACATCATATTTAGAAGGTAACACAGAAAGAGAAAACAAATTCTAAAACTGTAGAGGGCTAATAAATTTTATTTATAAGTTAATTATACAACGAATGAGCATGTTACTAACTCTTATGGAATAAGAAGCAATTTACTCGAGGAATACTGGGGATGAGCTATATGTGATAGAGTTGCAGTCCAAAACAATCAAAAGATAAAGCTCAAAGCAATTATGATTCAAAAAACAAAAAAGTGATCAAATCAGTTTCGAGTTCTATGATAACTTGATTAGCAACTAGTAGAGTTCTATTTAGATATATTAAAGGTAAAAGATTAGTCAAACATTCAAGAAGTCAAGGACCCCACTCCCCCTCCACTTGATTACAAAAAATAGTCTTCAACAGCCAACCAACAACGTGTCCCTAACTTCCATGTGCGTATTTAGTTAAATCACTGCTAAATCCAAAAGCTTATAGGTTACGACAAATTTAATCTTTTATCAATACTTTAAAATTCCTTCTTATGGGCTTGGTATTTTGTAGAAAGCCAAACAAGTGGATAACAATATTATTTGGAAAATGACATTATAATAGTTTGTACACAGAACCTCTAACTCCCAAAAGTTTAAAAATGTGAGTTACAAACTGACAACAAAGTTAATCTTTTATCAATACTCAAACATGTTTTCATGATGCACTTCATTAAACAACTGGCATAATCAGTCTACCATTATATCGATACATGATGGTACACAATCATCTGTAAGATCAAGAGTAAGAAGGAAGTTCATTGTTTGGGATGAAAATAAGTTCACTATTTGGGATGAAAAGTAGGCAAAAATAGTGGAAGTTTTCAAGGGTGACTATTCTATTTACCTGTGATTTAAAAGGCTCACTCAGGATCACGCCTAACTAGGCTCAAGGCACATGTCTAGCGCCTTGCCTTGAGCGCCTCAGGTAAAATGGCGTGTGCCATCCTGTGTTAATGGTAAAGAAAATAAGTTTTATTAATCCTAAATGCAAAAATCCTTGGGTTTAGGATTTCTTTTTTGATACACCTCCAATTACTCGCGTGTACCATCGAAGGAAACGATAGTTAGGAATAAGTGGGTGTTTGGACATTGACAGTTATGGTTGTTAGGGAGTTAGTAGTGAGTTAGCTCTATAAATACTTTTTGTACCCTTTCTATTCAGGGCAGAGAATGTTATAGTGAGTTGTAATACTTGGCATAGTATTCAATAAAAAGTGTGAAGAATTGTTACCTCTTGTGTGATTTTCTCTTTGCGTTATACCAATTTTGGTATCAGAGCATTCAAAATTTTTTTTTTTTTTTCGTCTTTTCTTGTGAAGATCTTACAATTGAGAATGACGATGCGAATGGAAAGAACAGAAGATCATCGAGATCCAGGGGATTATCGAAAAAGAATCATTCTTACAGCAAGGCGCAATTTGTAAAGAAATCGATTTAGCCATGATGAGAAGACTTCCTGATGCGATCGCTGCCAGAGTTTAACAAGCCATGAAACAACTGGAAATTGATAAAAGTACGTCTTCTTCGTTAATCAATAATTTGAAGACACCAGTACCGATATCGGCGATGCAAGGCGCGGAAAAAAATGAAACGAATCTGGAAAAAGTTCTTGCCCCAATCTTTGATCTTCGTTTACGAAAATTGGAAGTACCAATTTTTGGGGGCGATCAACCTCAAGATTGGATCCAACAAGTTGAGCGCTATTTTTTTTATCAATCGTTTAGCCGAATCAGAAAAACTGGAAGGAGCGATCTTATGCCTTGAAGGAGTAGCATTGAAATGGTACAATTAGGCTGATAATCGTAACCCTATTCCGAATTGGACGGAATTTCAAAATCAACTAATTCGGCGATTTTTACCTTCTGAAGTGGGATCTATTTATGAAAGATTCTTCGCTCTAAAACAAAAGGAATGGTGAAGGAATACAGAGCAGCGTTTGAACTGTCATCAACATTGACGCTAGAAGATGAAACCCTAGAAGGAAAATTCATTGGGGGTTTGAAGGAAACTGGTCGTAAATCCACTCCATATCTTCCCATGATGCATCAACTGTCGTCGTGCCCTTCCATCGAATTAGGACTTCAAACTTATTTGGTGTAGTAGCCATTTGGCGCACTCCCAGTAATGCCTCTAGTTCTAACAGCCATGAGTAATCTTCTTCAATTGTCGTAGGGAATGGAATTACTGAAAAGGTGTTACCTTTTTGTTGGTAATCTTCTTTTCACCTTGAGGACAAGGTGAAACTTTGGGGGCTGGGTAGTGATACACTCCAATTACTCGGGTGTACCATCGAAGTAAACGATAGTTAGGAATAAGTGGGTGTTTGGACATTGGCAGTTATGGTTGTTAGGGAGTTAGTAGTGAGTTAGAGTTATGGTTGTTAGGGAGTTAGTAGTGAGTTAGCTCTATAAATACTTTTTGTACCCTTTCTATTCAGGGCAGAGAATGTTATAGTGAGTTGTAATACTTGGCATAGTATTCAATAAAAAGTGTGAAGAATTGTTACTTCTTGTGTGATTTTCTCTTTGCGTTATACCATTTTTGTTCTTTATTAAGTAAAAAATAACCTTTACTAACCCTTAGATTTTCTTTTTTAAATATCCTCACTCCAATTATGTTGTCTCTTGTTTATGAATGTTCTTATATATAGTGTGCCTTACAAAAAAAACTCTTTTTTGGCACCATGCACCTATGCTCCAAAATATGCACTATTGCACCTTAGTGCATCTTGAGCATTTAAAAACTCTACTATTTATGTATAAATCAATTTTTTTATAAGAAACTCAGCTCTTGTCCAAAAAATGAGAGAATGTAAAAGGGCATACAAAAATCAAGTCCACAAAAAGAATCCTCAACTACCTACAAAAAAGGGACTCCAATCCAAAAAATAAGATCTAGTTGATAATCACAAACAACCTAGTTCATAGACACCCCATAAAAAAGTATTCAACCTCATCACCTCCCACACCTCCTCCAAAGATCTCTCAACCCCTCTAAAGAGCCAACTATTCCTCTCAACTCACATCCCACAAAATAGTGAAGAAACACACCTGGCACTACACTTTTCCCATAACACGAAAGGCAGAGTTCATTAGAATCTCCTTAATTTAGGCCCTGTTGTTTTTACACACACATGCCACCTCAAACACACACATGCCACCTCAAGCACACAAAAGCAATGACTCTAAAGCGAGGAGAAAAAGAAAACTCCCTGCTCTGAAAGAGAATAAAGAATATAGAACTACGACAACAAGAGAACCCATGTAAAGAAAGTGAAGTCCATACCCAACAGTAAACACCCCTTCTCCCTAAGTAGACCCTCTAATCCAAAATAATAGAAAGAACGCCCACTGCCTCCAGATTCCCTCAATGAGTAAGAAGACGACAAAAAAAGGAGTGTGAAGAAGAGTATGAGCAAGATTAACACTTGGCAGGTTCCCTCCCTTCCACCTGGCAGGTTCTCCTTATAAAGATTAACACCTTAAACAGGGTGAAGCGAAAGGTTCCCTCCTTAATGGGCCCTACGTGCTGCATCGTGTGCATAAAGGTGGACGAGGACTTAGATCACCTCCTTTGGCATTGTGAGATGGTCATTGATGTGTGGAATCAATTCTTCAAAGAGTTCGGGTTTGTTTTAGCCAGACAGATGGTGGAGCTACTTTCCTCCCCTCCCTTCCACGAGAAAGGGGCCTTTTATGGAAAATTGGTGGTGCGTGTAGGGCTTTGAGGGGAGAGAAACCATAGGATTTTTAGAGGATTAAAACGTTCAATTGTTGTTGTGTGGAGCTCATAAATTTTATGTTTCTCTTTGGACCTCTATTGCTAAGTTTTTTTGTAACTATACCACGCCACTATTTACTCAACTAGAGACTGTTATTTAGTTAGGTCTCCTCTTTATGCAGGCTTTCTTTTTTTTTTCGTATGCCTTTCTTTTGTATGTTCTTTCATTATTTTCTCAATGAAAGTTTGGTTAATCATAAAAATAAATAAATAATAAAAAAAGTGTGAAGAAGACAAGAGAGCGGCCACCAAATGCAACCTCATGTTAGACAAGTGGGAAAGTGGTGGCAATAGCACACAAAGGGGCTTCTCACCCATTCTCACAAAAATAAGTATCAAACACATCCTCGATAGAAGATTTAACAAACAAGAAAAACATTGAAAACCCCAAAGTAATAGCAACTCAGAGGCTTTTGATCATACACCAAAGTGGGGTCTCGACCACACTAACTCATAATGATCATACACCAAAGGACATGCAGTTCCCTGAAGAACCGTCATAATCATTAAGCCAGTTCCCTGAAGAACCGTCATAATCATTAAGCCAGTTCCCTGCAAGCTACATTCCATAATTTAGTCTAAATCCAAATTAACCAACAGCTGGCATCACAACCATAACATGACAACATGTTTTTGATGAAAACAACAACCTTTCAACTTCAACTACTTATTCTGAAACTGTAGTTTGATCTAATAAGGTTCAACTTTTCAAACATTGCAATAGTACAGAGTCGGCTAATGAAACTCTCCTCATTCGAACATCTAGGAATTTAATAGATCTAGTCTGGAATTAGTAAGTCATAAAACAAATTATATCAAAATATTCTATCATGACTTCAGATGAGTGAAAGAACAAACAATTCTCAAAAACCTTATGGAAGTTCAAAAACATATAAAGCTTTATACTACAGAAGAAATTTGGTTATAAACCTCCATAAGAAAAAACATATAATCTATCTTAAAAGAAATAGTAGTCCGTATCACATCACATGCACTGAAAAAAGAGGGGAAAAAGTTCAGCAAAATCAAGGGACAAATTTCATACTAGGTAGAGAGTTACTGATCCAGTCCTTGATCCTTCCTGGGGACACTCATGCTCTATTACAATCATCTCTCCTTGGTCATTCATTCAAAGAGAAAAAGAAATTGTTATGGAATAACTTTGTTAGAGCATTCTGCTGGAATTTATGGAGAGAAAGGAACTATAGGATCTTTCAGGATAAGTGCACAAACTTCCCCAGCTTTATTGAAAATCTAACTATTATTGTTGTACCCTGGTGCAAACTATCTCCCCTTTTCCATGCCTATAGTTATGACATCCTATTAAGTAATTGGAGATCTATTTTGTAACTTTTTGTGACTGGCCTTGTGCCTTCTTATAATTTCATATCCATAATGAAATTGTTTCTTATCCAAAAAAAAAAAAAACCTCAATTTTCAAATATCACCTTAAAAGCCATATAACTTTATATGCTGACTATATGAACACAGAACTCTTGAACAAATGTCCCTAATCAAATCGTCATGTAACTACCGAAATTGTACCATTTGTAGATTCCAAAAAAAAAAAATTTACCTTTAAATCAAACAATTTTCCTCCATAGATTGTAAACTATAATCTCACCTGGTACACTGAATGCACCGTGTCATTACAGTTTTCACAAGGGGACCAAGATTCTTGTCGACCACTGATCTCTTCACATCAGTAAACCGGCCACGATCTGACCCAAATGCCATAGACTGATCCTGAAGATCACACTCTCCACCCTGATCACAAATTGGACAATCCAATGGATGATTCATCAACAAGAATTCCATCACTCCTTCTCGAGCCTTTTTTGCCAGAGGGGTATCAGTCTTAATTTTCATTCCTAGAAAGCAGATATATTCAGATAAATTACTTTCTTAACCACAGAAAAACAAACCATGCATCCTCTCAGATAGATAAAACACAAAACTACACTTCTAAAAGTATTCTCTCAATTCATCACTCGAGATTACACTGTATAAACCATATAACCATTCAAAGAAAATCCTTAAAAATCCCAACATCACAATAAATGGATGAAGCAGAGTATCTTGCACAGAACCAATGAATCACCCATAAAATGGACAGAAATAAAATAAAGCCAACCAGGAAAGAGTCAAGTATGCATTAGGAAAACCATATCCACAAAGCAAATCACCATTACTATCTTAATGTCAAGCACAACATAAAACAAAAAAAGCAGACTAGTCAGCAGTAATTGCTCTGATTGCAACACAGATATAAACATAATAGCATATACGCAACAGTTAGACGATAAATCCCTTGTCAATTTACATAGTGCAAATCTAAGAAATCCAAAATCAGGAGCCAATTGCAAAGAAATATTACCAGGAAGAGCGGGCATAGCACAAGAAGCAACAGGCTTGGGCGATTTCTCAACCTCAACAAGGCACATACGGCAATTCCCAGCGATGGAGAGGCGACTATGGTAACAAAATCTAGGAATGTCAACCCCAGCGATCTCACAGGCCTGAAGAACGGTCATACCCTTGGGGATTTTGACAGGGTACCCATCAACGAAGACCTCGATGGCGTCGTCGGGAGAGGAGAAGTGGACACGGGCGCCGCCGACCGGGGTCCGAGGAAGCGGGGGCGGGGCCGGATCGGCCTGGGGCTGGGCGGCGGAGGCATCAGCGTTGAGAAGCTCGGTGGTGGAGACAATGGGTCGAAAATGGAGGAGATTTCTAGGGTTTTGGGAGGTGAGGAGCCTGGAAGAAGGCCTGACAACTCTGGAAGCGAGGGAACCCAACCCCATTGCTGGAAATCGAACTCAGACGGTATCTTGCTCGATTGATTGATCTGAAAAAAAAAAAACCCCTTTTGAATGTGTGATTCGTAGAAAGAAAGAGCACTGGGAATGTGAATTTTGAGTTTTGGGATCTTAGTTAAAATTCCATGTTTTATAATGCAAAGTTATTTTCAGTTATTGTGTTTAGTATATCAAATAATTTTGGTTGTAAACAAACTTAGCTAGTCACCAAATGGGTCACTCACCGAATAGTTTTATTGTTTAGTTGTAAATCAATTCAATATCAGTGTCATTGATTCCATTTCGAAAATTGATATTTATTCCCATCATTTTTTCTTACCTCCCAAACTTTAATTATTTTTTTTAAATTTTTGAGAACCCAAACTTTAATTATTAGGTTATATAAAATAAATAATTTCGGCTGTCAAACAAATTAGATTAGCAATTAAAGTGAATTCTTTGTTTTAGATGACAATAATGGAGGGTTATTAATTGTACATTAATATCATTTTTAAAAAATAAAAAATGCACACAATTTAGTTTAATAGTATGCACATTTTTAGAGATGGCATATTCCAATCCTTGAACACGATGTAGTTGTTTTATTAAACAATTATTAGGTTAGTGGGAAATAATTTTTTTTAGGGGAAATGTCCTTTCAATTCTTAGATATCGTGAAATTTATATTTGGTTTGTTTGTTTTAAAATTAAAAACTACCATCTTTTTTTTTTTTTTAATTTAAACACTTTTATCTTTAATATTTTTAATTTTAGTAGCAATATGTTTTTTAGTTTTTTAGTTTTTTATATATTTTCTTCTAATAATTAAATTAATGTTAATCATTCATCTCTATATTGAAACTTAAAAAATAGTCTAGTCAATATTGTGGAGCACCTAACAATTTTATTATTTCAAATATTAATTATTTTTTTTAAACATATTTTAAAAATTAAAATTGAACATTATTAAAATATTTAAAAATGAAAGTTTTAATTTTGAAACATAAAAACTAAATAGAAATTTAAGAATTTATTGTAGATAGAAAATTCTACCATCCCTAATTTAACTTTGGAAAATTTTTAAACTTTCATGGTCTTTCACTTATTGGTTTCATTAATTTTTACTTGATTATTTTCAATCAATTTAACTTGATTGAAGTCATCAGTTTAAGTTGATTGAAACGATCAGTTAGTGGGCTGAATTATCATGAGAGGAATATTCATTCCTAGTTTTTGCTATAATTCAATCAATTTTTACTATATTTAAAAATAAAATTCTTTTAACTTTTGAGATCTATAAATTTTCTTTCTTTCTTCGTTATTCATATAACTAATTTTTTTATTCTAAAAATGAATAATAAATTTATTTTGGTTTCAAACTAAGAGTGGACATTTGATTTTGTTTTATTAAATATATATATATATATATATCATAATTAAGAATGAGAAATTTAAATTTATGATCTTTCGAAGGTAGGTACACATTTATACTATTCTCTTTTTTGTGAAAAGTCACATTTGTACATGGTTGAATTAGGTTCTTGTTGAATATTTCATTTGTCACAAATATTGAATCAAATATCAATCACTTTGTCGATTTTATTGCTGCTATGTGTAACATTTGATCAAATATTTTATTAGTTTGTTCATCTTGGTGTTGCTATTAATATCACTTGAATACTTTAAAGTATTATAGCAAGGATTACATCAGCTACTAATCATTATATGAATTGTGCCATACATTATTCTCACTACAAATAGATTATGACATACATTATTCACTCTACAAATGATACCCCTATGCTGAAAAACTAGAAGCCTCAAAATTAATTGTTCCCTCCAATTCTATTTCACTCCTTTCATAATAGAGAAAAGAAACCAATCACAATGATGAACTATTGAAAATTAGAAGGAAATGCCAATCATAATAATCAATGGATTTCTTTGTAACTCATTATAATCAACGGTAACAAAAACAAGAGAAGAAACTATCGATTATTGAACTATTAACAATGTAAAATATGCCATTGCTAATGTGAACCTAGCTTGGCAATAATTAATATATAGCGTCGATTAAGAGGTCAAAAATTCAAATAATTCACATTCAAATATTTTTGTACTCAAAATAACAATAACAATAATTATTATTATTACATTGCTTGTGTGTTAGTGTTACAAAAGTTCGTAGTTCTTCCCACTTCCCACAGGCTTTTGTAATAGAGTATTAAAAATTTAATGTACGCTCTGTGCTACTATGATGAAGAAACAAACGCTAGAAACTCAATTATATGTACATTAAAAGAAGAAAAAGAAAAAAAAAAAAAAAGAAGCTATTTTAAAATAATAGTGGCTTAAGTATAAAATTTCAATGCCTAGAGTATCACAAAAATACCACTTCCTTTGCCTTTATCATCGATATAAAAATAGTTTAAAAAATCATCATCATGTGATTCTTTTGTTCATCGTGTCCAACCCAATTTATGTGCATTCAACTACTCTCGCATAATAAACTATTTAATCCTACGACATTTGATTTGCAAGAAAATTTATAGAAAATCAATTAATATGTAGGTAACAACCGTGGATCAAACATATACCCTTCTTAGATCTCCTAAGTTTTCTTTGACCAATAAGCCAATGGTTGATTGCTTTTCCTTTTCATAAAATAGTTTGATCAATGAGCTTTGATTCAATTTGATCTCAATTTATCAACCATTTTAGAACAAGATAATAATAAACACAACACTTCCATTCAATTGTATTGCAGCTTAACCTACCTTAAACAAATAAAAGGAAATAGATTGTTGAGTTTGGGCCACAAAGTTTCTAAGCACTAAAATTTAAACAACTACCCGTTTCTATAAATTCTCTAACTTAACAACATCAACAAAAAGATATAATTTAAGAGATGTAACTTAACTAGTCAGTAATGCACATACACTAAATAAACATGTTGGAGTTATTAATTTCATTAATAAACTATGTGACCATGTCAAATGTGTAAAACATATTAGTCTTAGAAGCCATAGTTATATCAGAAGAGAGAGAAAAAAGGTTCATTGCTGAGTTTGCAAAAAGTGGACTTTTATGGGAAGAGCTGAAGGGCCACACCACATCATCAATAGTCATCACCTCTGGAAATAACTTCTTTGCAGGTTGGCCTTAGTAAAATGGTATGCTCAAACTGAGAAACATAGCTGCCCTTGGTGTCACATAATGGAGGATAGGCCTGAGAAAAGAGGACACTTATCAATGGTAAACTAAAGAATGTGAAAATACAATCATAAAAGACAAATAACTAATTTACTGTCTAAGTGAGAACAACTTTCTAGATGAGCATTAGTTCAATGGTAATTAACATATACTCTTCCCTTTGCGGTCATAAGTTCCAATCCTCATACTCTACCTTTATTGTACTAAAAAAACAAGGCATGAATTTGGATTACGACAGATATACATAAAAACCAAACCCAATTTAAATTGCTTGATGAGCAAGCACTTGCTAAATGCTAGCTAGAAAGCACTTGAAAAACATTTTTTATAATCGTTTGTATTTGAGCCAGCTTATGCAGGCCTTGATTGTTTATACAGAACAATTGTCCGACTCTATTACTTTTGGTTGTCAAGGAAACTCATAGAAAAGTATACTTAGTTAGGTGGCTACCATAGACCTATTGCGACAAAAAAAAAAACATTTTTAAGAATATAGAACTAAATGTTGGAGTAAATTCTTATCAAGCACTTTGGTAGAGAAATGCTTATAACTTAAGTACTTCTATTAAAAGCACCCCAAACATACCAGCCATCAGAATCACATCAAAGACACAACTTACGTTGCTAACGGACACTAACAAGATTGAAACTTTCCTGGTCAACAAAAGGAAATCAAGATAAATTCCTAATCCGAGCTAATTTATACTTGATCTCTTAATATCATACCAAAGAGACAAGCCAATGGGTAGTAGAGAAGCACCTGAACAATTCCGGAATCACACAAATTCTTTAATGCCATTATATATTTTGTCTCCCCAAGTCGATCCAAATATCGTCTACAGAATGCCAATGTCGAGAAGTTCTTATTAATGGTCGCCAACAGTTGCTTAGCTCTTGAAACCCTCAGTGGAACATGGCCGACATCAAAATTCTTCATGTAATGGCTACATTCAAGATCTTCTCTAACATATCCTTTCCCTGGATAAAGCACAGATGAACTGCACTATCAACAAGGGCGACCTGTAATGTATAACAATAACTTCCGAGCTGCATAATTTCTTACCAGTCGATCCAAAAGTTTCGATAGCAAAGAATTCACCCTCTTCCATTTTGGTTTGGTCCCCTCCTTTTACAATAGGAACAGATTTACCAGCATGGATCTGGTAACGACCAATGCTATGCCCATTCAAATTGCGAATGCTTTTAACTGAAAAGGGAAACATATCAATCATTAAAGCCTGTCTTACAAGGACAAGAAATGCATATTTTTGTCCTTAGAAAGAAAACAAAGCATATGATGTTGAAAAGTATAAAATTGTACAATTTTCATTAAAACAATGCTTAAGGGAGGGTAACAACATTGTTTATGTCAATATAATAAAGAAGAGATGAGTTGAGAATGCGGAGTTATAGCCTATTCAAGAGATGACGAATAACGTTTACTTTAATGGCAAATGGAACACTCATACCTTGACACACCTTGCCATTAATTTCAACCTCATATGATTCCATGACCTCCTGGATTGCAGCACCCACGTCACAAAGCCGAACGTCGATTCCAGACTCCTAGAAAAATAAAAGATAGTTAATTTGTAGAGGATTCAAGAAACCATCAAATTCATTTGGAATATTAATAAATTAAATTGTATTTATTTTGTAATACAAACTCTAAGAGAAAAAAGCTTGTCATTGAAAACATGGAATAAATATATATTTTTCAAACATTTTCATAGTTGGATTTATTCTTTGATACTAACTTGATAAATACAATTGGGATCAGCGTAATTACCCCGGTATAGTGGAGCGAAGCTCCAATTCTCAATTTCCAAACAAAAAAAAAACTTGATAAAGATCTTAACCAATACAGATTCTTGTAATTTCCTAAAATGAACAAAATTTTCATTAAGATTATCTTGTTAACAAGAGAAATAGAGAAAACAACAGAACACACCAAAGGTGTCCAAATACTTACCTAATCCTAAATTTAGAGGGAGGTAATGCCTTTCGACTTTAATTTATATTTATTTGTGTATTATGCAGCCAATACTTTATTAAAATTGTATTTGATATACACAAGCAGTATCATGTTAAGATTTTTTGTTTTTAATATTTGTGAGTGTCTACAGGAGCTTAAGTGCATCTAGACTATTGTCATGGAGTAACCACCCCTACCACATTTTGTTGACAAAAAAATTCATAGGTGATAGGATCACCATGGATTAAACTCATAACCTCTTAGTTCTCCAAGATTCACCAAGGTTGTTAATTCGTGAAACGCAAAGTGTATCGAAATCAAATTTTAATATAAAGTATATCCTAACATATCGAGTATCGTAAGTTTCAATTTGAGAAATAATATTGAAATATAAACTTAAATAGTCTAATCTAACATAGAAAAATAAATAATGAATCAAGTAACTTTTCAAAATAGGTATGGTAACCTTGTCTAATTTCAAAATTCAACAAATCAAATAATAATAATTAATAAAGAAAACACTATTGTAAAAAAGGAAAAAAGTTAAAATTTAGAATAGTAAAACTAGATAAATAAACAACGATAAAAAATGAAAACTAGATAAATTAATATACAATAAAGGATTGAAATTCGAGAGAATTTCAAAAGTGACCCTTGAGCAACGTATATGACACCGGGGAAATTAAATTTAAATAATATTTTATTATTTTCCAGATTTCAATGAGTGTTTTTCATTTTCTATTTCTTTTTCCTTTTCTACCTTTTCTTCTCCAGGATACTTGTGCTTTTCACTTTCAGACCTTTTTTTTTCATTCTTAAACGATAATGACTTCTTTATTTCTAGGTTAACATGAGCTTCTTCTTCCCTGATCTTCTCAGTATGTTTAGTTTCTTTTTTTTTACCTCAGTTTATTTGTTTTACTGAATCGCATAGTTGCGATTCACCACACCTTCTGCGATTCAACTTTTTATTCATATGTTTTTTCTCATTTCCGATTCACATGAACGACTCAAGTCGTTTTAGCTCCAATTCAAGTCGACCTGTACGACACAACTCATGTATCATATGTTTTTTACAATCGTGTAATAAATCCCTTCAATTGCAGAAGGACATCGATAAGATTGATTCTAAAGAGATGATCGAATCTATTGATGAAGCTGATAGATTGAGAAGAAGTTGCTTGAAAGCTGAGCTATTGATGCATTCTGCTAGGGAAGAGATTCACTGGAGACAAATGTGCAAAGCTTTATGGCTCAAAGAGGGTG
>JBBMKA010000021.1:10610530-10622591 GCA_037833695.1 Sechiopsis laciniata | reverse complement strand
TATTTACTATCTTATTTTATTTTTTGTATATTTGTTTACTGTAATTTAATTTTTTTGTTTTTTATAACCACATTTATTTATTTATATATATATATATATATATATATATATATATATAAATTTAGTCTAAGAAGTACTACATGGTTATAAATACAAAGGGTTATACAAAGGGTTATATTTTATGATTTAACTATGTATTTTTTAATTTAAAATGAGGCTTACGCCTCATACCGCCTCGAGGCCGCCTTAAGCCTTTTAAAACATTGATTTTAACACAACGTTTCCCACATTTAGAAAGCAACAAAGAAAATAATTTCTAGAGTTTCATTTCTCATAAAAATGGGAGAAAAGATTAAACTTCCAATTGCATCTACAATGAATAATTAGATGATAAAAAATTCTGAACAAACATAAAGTAGATTATCACAATATCCACGACTAGTTCATTGAAAATATACTTCATCAAGGCTGAGTAATCAAGTTAAATTTATTATAGCAACGGCCAGCAAGGATAGTTAACTAGCACATTACCTTGATGCCAGTGTTAGTTGCTTCGCGCGTGGCTTCCAGTAGTGGATCAAACATAGGATTGAACGCAACTGTAAATGCACAATCAACTATGCAACCTGCACTCACCATAACCAGTTTTTTTACTTCTATAAAATGATATTATCCATATGATACAATAACGAGCACTGGAACACAAAAAATATACCATCAATATGCGTTCCAAAATCCAATTTCATTACATCGTCGAACTGAAGCACAGTCTTATCTCCGGTATTAGGAGTCCAATGAGCAGCAACCCTGAACGAAGAGAAGCCTAATCTATCAACAAATACTCTAGAAACGTATAAATATATATACTCACACAAATTTGATGGACTTCTTTAATATTACCAGTTCAAAGAACATCCTGTAGGAAATGCTATGCCCGCTTGCAAGCCATTCTCAGATATCAGCTTTCTAACTGTGTTTTCTAATGTCTCACACAGGTCAGTCATCAACATCCCTGGCTTCAGTATGCTTCTGATGTATTTTCTTACCTAATAGCAATGAGGAAAAAAAGGTAAGGTGATTCTATAGCATGGCTACATTAATCCATAATATATGCCAACATAACAACTAATACAATCAAGTCACATTACCTGACGATGAACTTCAGCTGCTCGGCGAACAGAATTATAGATTGGCTTTTCAAGGCGCTCCAACTCCCTCTTCTCTTCAGATGTAGTCCTCCACAGGTTACTGATGTAGAGCAAAGAAAATAGTCAGATATTGATAAAAATGCTCAATCATATTAGGAGTAGGATAATGATAGGTATTAGATTAGTATGGGAACCCAACTCAAAACTAATTGACAATGCAGCCCACGTATCTTATAAATCTTGAAAGGCCTCCTCACTTGTCCAATGTGAGGAGGTCGAAAGCATTGAAAGGCATTGAATTGAGGATTGAGTGAACTCAAGATAGGAAGGGTCCAAAAAAGTCACCCTGGACAGCACTCCCTCCTAGTTGCTATCACTTATGTCTGTCTTCTACTGAGAGCAAAGATCGCTTATTTAGAAGCGACCCTTGCATCTTTGGATGATCCACCCCACTACCAATTGATGTCCCTAGTCTCTATATTTATGTGCTGACGGGCCACCCATTCAAAAATGGCTCAAAGATCTTATGGATCAACATAGTAGCTGCATTCCTATGGAAGTTATGGCTTTGAAAGGATGACACACTCTTCTCATATAAGCAACAAAATTTCAAACCCTTTATTGTATACGTCATTTATTTAGCCATTTTTTGGAGCCATCGTTCTATAAGGATCTCACAGTTGTCCCACATTGGAAAAGTGGGGAGTCCTACAAGCATTTATAAGAGATATGGATTAGTCCCCTCATTGTCAATTGGTTTTGAGGTGAAACCTCATATTCTCTAATATAGTATCAGAGCCCATAAAGTCCAAACGGGTATCAGTCCAATAAAAATGAAATTGAGATCCGATTCAAGATTGGTGAGTCCAAGAAGAGGCACCATCTTGAGGGGGCATGTTAGGATCTCACAGTTGTCCCACATTGAAAAAGTGGGGAGTCCTACAAGCATTTATAAGAGATATGAATTACTCTCCTCATTCCCAATTGGTTTTGAGGTGGAACCTCATATTCTCTAATACGTCCTTCTCCCTTTTGAGATTATAGTCTTAATATTCTATTATCACATTGGAATTTGGAGCTTATTGTAAATCTCAATAGGCCTTTTTGTAACTATTTAATACAGCAATGAAAATTTTATTGTTTCCTATAAAAAAAGGAGGGTTCAAGTACCTTGAACATTTGGGTTACCTTTCTTTTTTATAGGAAACAAAACAATTTTATTGATTGTTGAAAATGTTACATACTTCCTATCGAAACAGTGATAAGTGAGATAAAATTGAATATGATAGCCGATCAGTGGAACAAATACAAAGGGAAAACCAATATTTAAAGCCATTTACCATTAAAACAAATAAAGCTTTGGAAGGAGAGGAAGAACACTAGGTGGGGAAGGGTGAGACTTGCGAGTCTCAAATAATTTTGAAAGATATTTCCATCTGATATAAGAAGATGGTTGGTGAAGAGGAAGGATGAGTCGTGTGTTGCTAACGGCAAAGTGTGAGGAAAAAGCATGTTGTGTTGATGAAGAGACCTGCTTTTTGGAGAAAAAGAAGTTTACGCCACCGCTAGTAAAATGCCAATGCACAAGGAAAGGTTTGCCAGTGATGAGCTTGCATACTGGAAACTTGATCCGTAGGAGGAAGGTTAAAGAGAGAAGGTGTTATTGGTGAACACGACAAGAAAAAGAAACAAGCGTAGGTCGATGTAATTGCACAGAAGGAAAAGTATAGTGACTTGGCTGAAGAAAACGAACCATAGTCGGAGAACACGAATTATGGTTGGACAAAACGAACGACAATCAAGTAAGGAGGACAAGCCATGGTTGGAGACAACGATTGGCGAGCAAATAAGATATGGTGTCAAATTCCATCGATGAGCTCTAAACGGTGCTGGTTGTGAATGGACGGAGACAACGAAGGAAGGAAACGACGTGTAAAAAGGGATGTCATGTGAAGAACGAAGTGAGGGGCCAACGAAGGCAAAGGTCGGGGGTGGCTAGAGTTTACAAAATAATTGAGAGCATTTTTTAGGAGAGAAGAGTCACAACTATGTTATCTTTGTTATCTTTTCATATCGATACATATTTGGTTTGTATCATATATCAAGAACTTTGACAACAAATCCTCATAGTTCCCATTAAGTTTCCAAACACCACAAGGTTTTGATGAACAGCCCTTAAAAGTTTCTTGACTTAAAATGAAATCAATTTCTTACTTGTAGACGAAATTAGGCAAACTACTTCAAAAGAGCTATGCACAATCATAAAAATGCACCATAAACTTAAAGCCATACTTATTGATCACAACTAATTAATGAGTATTGTCATCATATAACACAATATAAAATGTAAATTTTCTTCGAGCACCTCCGTGAAGTTATTATATTTTTCTATTGAATTTGAAAGATGCTTGCAAGTTACAAGTGCATCTACACCCTGTTTAATTTTAAATTTTAATATACTATTCTTGATTTTGCAATCAGTGCAAAGCAAATATGTTTTGAACAATAATATTTTACAAGAAAATTATTAATATGCAGAATTCAAATCAAGTCTTATACTCACTCATCCTTGTACTGTTGAATTTCACCCTCCGGAAAATCCCCAGACGGGAAAAGATCAACAATGGGAATAGATGGTGGATCCGTTTGTTGAGGCACTTCTTTCTTTTTCCTAGTCATGAAAGAAATATATAAGACTCGAAACTAGCATGCAATCTCCTGCCAACCCCCTAGGGGAAAGCGTAAACACACACAAGAAACAGTGCACTAAAAAATAATCAGTTCTCACTTGCTTTTATTTTTCTTCTTCTTTTTCTTTGATCCTTCTGCAAAATGAGAGAGAAGCATCAGCCCAATACAAGCATAAGTAAAAAATAATAATCATAATAATATAATATCAGCCCGTTACAAGCATAAGTAAACCATCACTAAATTAAACGTGGACATCTCAACTAATATACAACCACTAAAGATGAAGATTTATATCAAATCTAATAATCATTTGAGGGGTAAAGTTTATTTTTTATTTCTTGCAATGAGAAAGCTTTTTTAATATCAGTGAGTATTCGAGTCATTCTGTGCAGCTTAACTAATCTCACAAGACGGACTATCTGACCCTACAACATTTGGATGTCAAGAAATTCTAGGGAATTAATTTTTAGGTAGGTGGTCATCATGACTTGAACCCATAACCTTCTAGATCTCCAAGACCCTCATGATGGTTTGTTTATTCTTTCATAGTAGACATGCCACTAGGCCAATACTTGCAATGAGAAATTCAACATTAAAATTATTACAAACAGCTAGGAAGAAGCTTACAAGTATAATTCACTTTTTTTTATTCTCGAGCAAACTAATCTTTGTGATAAATGGAAGTACATAAGAGGACCAACAAAATAATAACAATAAATAAAGAACTAATCCAACTGTGAAAAATTAAGAGTGTTGTTGTTGTTGTTGATCAAGAAGGAGATAACTTTTTTATTACCGAGACATCAGAGCCGCTCATTTTATCATTTGATATTATATTTGACTCCACTACAAAGTCACCCAGACCCGGGAGACAACAAGAACATTTACAATCAAGCTCACTCGAAGGTTCAAACTTGAGACCTCTAATTCAGTATGATTAAGAGTACCCGGGCCCGAGCGTCTCCCAACGAGGCTGCCCCTAGGAAATCACAAGAGATAACTACAAAATAGAATTTATTAGCTCACGATGCATCAACTCCAAACATCTTCCCATCAATAAACAAAAAAAGTTTTCTTGCTCTATTCCAAACTAAATATTCCACAACCTTGTGAGAGGAGAAAAAACAAGCAAGCAAACAGCCAGAATAGAGAATCCATAATAACTTCCATCATCCTCAAAATAAAAGTATGTGAAAAGTAACCCCACATGCCTTGGTACTTAGTCGCAAAAGGAAAAAGCTACAAAGGTTATTTGAATCTTCCCAAACACACTTGCAAAGAACACAACGAGAACAAAAGAAATGTCTCTCTGAGTATAGTCAGAGGTGTATGTAAATCTTCCCAAAGAGAACAAGATATAAAAAGAGCCGAATTATCTTTGAAATTTCAACTTCGAAAGATTAGAAGAAAAGCACAAGAGATAAAGAACGATAAATCAAACTAGACATAAACACCATAAAGATCAATATATATTAAACGACCATTATGTCCACTAAAAAGGTTCACCACATAAATAAAACTAAGGAAGCTAAATGTTCAAACTATCAACCAAGAAGGCCATTATAGAAACAATAATCAAAAGAAGAAAAATTTCCGATCAACTAATGATTGAGGATGTTGGTGGTAGGAACTTATCTTGATATTATTCAAAAGGGATGTTTAGAGCACTCCCAAATCTCAATCCTTAAGGCTTAACCCTTAGTCAATACATTGTCTATCCATATAAGACACTAGCTAGTGCTTATATAGGCACCTAGCTTAACTAACCTAACTAACTCTAGTTAATTAACTCATCTACTAATGAAAATCCAAATATTTTTTGGATACTAATTTTCAAATTTGATTAAATTTGAAAATTAATCAAACAATACAAATATTTGATCTTAAGATTGATCAATGTGAAAATATTATTGGATAAGAAACGATTTCATTATAATGAAAATCCAAATTGTTATATAAGGTTACATATAGGGAAAATTAGTGAAAACTACAAAAGGGCAGCCTAACAATAATTTTTAAAGTAATAAAAAGGGGAAAAATAAAAAGGAAGCCAACAAAGGAGCCAGCAAACAAAATAATAAAAGAAGACCTTTAGACAGAGTAAATGGCATTAATTTTTAAATGGAAAAGAATGACAGAACAAAAAAAGAGGCATACAAAAAACATTCCAAGCAAAAAGGGACACCACCTATAGAAACGGTCTTTAATCAAGAAAATTACACCTAATGGTAGTTATACAAAAGAGAAACATAGAATCTAATGAGGGCACAAGCATCAGCAGAAAATTTTTCCACCCCTCTATGGCATTAATCCACCTATGATAAACTAGCCAAGAAAAAGAAATACGTAAATGTACAAGCTAGCTTACGCGCACCTCAACTATTCTCACAAGACATAACACCTAACCGTACAACATTTGGATGTTAAGGAAACCAGCCGAAAATTATTTCCTAGATAGGTGATCACCATGGATCAAATCCATAACCTCTTGGATCCCCAAGACTCTTTGACCACTAGGTCAACCCATAATGGTAAAAGAGGGCAAACCACAAAGATTGAGAGAGCACTAAATTGGAACAAAATAGACTTATAAAAGAACAAAATCAAAGAATCAAGGGTCCAAAACACCAGTTTCCCTAGACCCAGAAAGAAGTATGAACCCATTCAGAAGAGAAAGCAAAAGTCTCCTAAAATCAAATTTGCACTAAGTGAAGTCCTATAAAAAGTAAGAAGAGAGACTACATAGGTTAGGTAGTTCAAAGAAGAGAGAAGAAAAAGACTCAACCAATGGTCTTCCTGAAAATAATATAAGCCACTCAATTTCTATGCCTCGAATTTCCTATTCCTAGCTCACCTAAAAGCTCCAGACTAGCTCATTTAAAAGCTATCTTTACATCCTAATCGCAGGAAAATTAGCCAAAGTATGATAAAATCTTGCCACCTAAAAACTACAAATAACAAAAGAAAATATAAACTCTAACCTATAAACAGAAACATTAACATTAACCTGATTGATGAACTCTAAACAGAAACATCAAGCTACCTGAAAACACATTGTATTGTGCACGTAAGCGGCCGGGACACTAACATATACAACTTCATCAATTTTTACTTTCTTCTTAAATACCCATTAGCATAAACAACAAAGTAAACCTAATCTAAAGATAACCCATCCAAAAGATGTGAAAGCTCGTTAACCTTCCTTGAAGAATTTATGCTATAACCATATGGAAGCATAACAAACCATATCGCACGATTCTGTATTCATTCAACAATCATAATAAAATCAAACATTAAAAAAAAAAACCCCAAGTTGCAAATAAGAAAAGAAAATCACCTTTGACATCATCTTCATCATTCAGCGATGTGGAAGCAAGTTCGACAGAAGCTAGTTCAATCCCATTACTGGGTTCTGAAGCCTCCTCTTCAGGGACAGGAACTTCAGAGTGATTTTCGTCGGCCATAGCTGGAAAAACCCTTTGCGGCGGAGATTGCTATCCTGCAGGGGAATAAAAGTCTCAAGCAAGCAGAAAAGGGGAATGTAAATCAAAAGAAACAGAGAAAGAAAAACATGCAGAAGGAGGACCTTACGGAATTGTTGTTCCTTAGATGAACGAAGAAGAAGAAGAAAGTTGTAAATGGAAGAACCCTATGAACCGAAAGTTTGTAATAGTGCGCTGAGAAAGAGGAGACTTGAAAATCGGTGGGTTCTACGAGGAATTCAATTTGGGTTTGTACCAAAATTTGTACTTTTTATGAGAAACTGGCCGATTGAGGGTTTATTGGCCAAGGTGTAATTAATCATATCTTGATCAACATGTACTAGGTTTGAATAAACCATGTTCAAATGAATCGGTGGTATGATTGGTTATCTGATTTGATGTTAATTCATTTTTACTTCACGGTCACAGGTTCGAAAGTTTGAGATTAATATTTATATTTTAAAATTTAAAAAAAAAAAAAAAAGTTTGGTTTTTGGTTTCCACTTTAAAAGCCGATAAAAATTGAACCAAATATATATACATGTTGTCAATAAATCTTAAAAAATCTTTTTCTTTAACATTGTTGTCTTAGAAAATTAAAAATTGAAATCCTATCTCAATTAAAAATCGAATTAAAAGTCATAAATGCACTAGAAATCCAAAATCAAAATCAATTGAACCGACCAAAATCGAATTGATTTCACCCTTATAAATTATTATGGGACTTAAAAAGTTTGAGGGTGTACATGTCAATTATTTAAGTAATTCTCAATTTGATATTTTTATGTATAAACTTGAGCTATCATATTTCATCCAAACGTAGATAAAATTGCAATTTAAATTCTACATTTTAATAGTTTGACCCCTGACAAGTTTCATAAAAAGATTAAAAAAATTGATAAATTATAAATTTAGTCGTTAAAATTTAGAAAATGGTATTTAGTCGAACCTGTGATGTTGGTGTTGAACTGATTTACAACTAAACAATGAAATCATTGTACAACTGGCCTATTACATGAACTATTTTCACAAAATAATTACAAATGCAATCAAATTTTAAAGTATTTACATTAAATAATAAAAAAGTATTTATAAATACTCACATACATTTATAATTTTTAAAATAATTATATTTGTAATTATTTTCTAGATTTCATCAATGAAAGTTTGTGTTTCTTATAAAAAAAAAAAATTATTTTCTAGATTTGACAAATGTGGCAAATTTGCTAATATATTACATTGTTTGGTTGTAAACCAGTTCAACGCGAGTGTCATAGGTTCGATCCCAAAATTAATGGTTAAAAAATGAGTTATTTTGATTGATTCGAACTGAATGAATAAGAACGAGTTGTTTGAAAATGAAGAGTTATATTGAGTAATTATAAATAAATGGTTAGAAATGAATTGTTTTTAATAATAAAAATGATAAATTATTTTGAATAATTACAAAAACTCATTGATGTATTTTTTCAAGTAGGAATTAATAAATCTTCAATCTAAATCCTCTTCGATTAATTATGACAAACTAACATCCCCTAATTCAACTAAAGTAAAATGTGTATTTATGACAAAAAGTAATAATAAAATTAAATTATCTACACTTGATTGTAGTGAAATTAAAAAGAATAGTAATCATATTTAATTAAATTATCAACAAAAATATAGTTTGAACTAACATAAAATGTGCATATGAACAAGAGATCACAAAAGTAAATAATTTAAGTCTCTCCAATTATTGATGGGTAGTAATAAACTTTCAATTTGGTATCCTCTTATTTCTTTCATTGATATGTTGCATAACATGATTCTTAATTAATGAACAGTTGTTTTCTACCTCCCTTTGTTCAAGTTCTTTATTCCCACATATTTTGTCACAGAAGCTATTTTTCTATTCTTAATTTGTCAGAAATTATTAGTAGATTTAGTGACTCTTGATTCTTAATTAATGAAAAGTTGTTTTCTACCTCATTTTTGTTTAAGTTCTTTATTCCCACATATTTTGTTGTAGAAGTCATATTTCTAATCTTAATTTGTCAGAAATTACTAATAGATTTAATGACTCTTTTCTAATTGTTTTTTCACGTATTTAATGCTTTGAGTAAAAGAAAAGAAAAGCAAATTCATTACATTTATGATGTTAAAGGATGTCAACCCTTTTTGGGAAAAAAAAAAAAAAAAAAAAAAAAAAGAGAAGAGAACAAAATACATAGAAGAAAAAATATTGATCACGAATCAATATTTCGTTTGGAAATAATAATAAAAATATTAACTATATAAATTATAAACTTGGTCCTTAATTATGATTAGAATAAAATTAAAATTTAGTTCATATATAGTTTTAAAAGTTTGAATGAATCATTGAATAATTATGTAATTAGTTAGATGTGTATCATGCAGGAGTATCTTTGTTTAGATCTTATTTTAGTTGGGATTTTATTATGTAATTGTATAAATACTCCCATTGAAGAGATTATAAGACCAAAAATCAAAGTTTTTAAAAAAAAAAATTATGATGCAAGTACTATCTCTTCTATTTGGAAGAGTCTATGTTTTTTCCAAAACAAGAATTGATTTTCAAAATATTTTGCCAAAAACACAATCCTGTCGCCTACGGTACAAACAACTTCAAAGGGGGTTTTGCATTTATTAATTATAATAACCTTCCACATAAAACCTCCATTTCTAACCAAACACAAATAATAAGTGGTTTCCAACCAACTAATTAATAAAATTAAAAATAAAAATAAATTACCTTAGATAGCTATTTTTAAGGTGTCTATTATACTTGATTTTGTAAAAGTATTTCCTATAAAGCTGATTCCTAATTGTTTTTTTATAAAATATTCATTCTATCCCATTTTTTAAAATCTCGCCTAAACCTAAACTTCGGTTACTTATGATAAGCAAATCCTCACACTTATTAAACAATGGAACCAAATGCACCACAATTTCCTTTTTCAAAGTTCAAAGTCAATTTCCCTTATCCATCTTGTTGGTTTTCGTCAATTGCTTCTCAAACACTGAGATACACGCTCCGATCAAGTTCCATATCGCTGGCACCGATCATGGCACCTTCGGTTCATCTTCACCGACCGCCATTAACACTATTGCCTCTGATACTACTTGTTCATCGATGAGTGGACGCTTGTTGATGTCGATTGGAGGGTTCTCTTCCCTGACTATGGTTTTTTAAGTTGAAACTGAAGATTTCTCGACGGCCATATGTTCACAAAGTTGCAAGGGTAAGTGAATGGAGCAAATTGATTGAAGGCTATTAGTTGAACAGTGATTGAAGTCTATTAACTAAAAAGTGCTTGAAGGCTATTAGCCAAAAATGGATTGAAGACTATTAACCAAAAATGGATTGAAGGCTATTAGCCCGAAAAGTAGTTGATGACTATTAGCTAAAAATGATTTAAGCCTGTCATTTAAAAAATGATCGAAGGCTATCACTTAAAAATTGATTGAAGACTATCACCTGAAATAACTATCAACTCAAATCTAATTGAAGTATGAATATTTTGATCATTTACATGGATCGTTCCATTTATTTGTTATGTATAAAATACATTTTTTTAAATATATTATTGATATTTTTTGAATTTTTTTTTGCTATACATCTAAATGACCTAAAATATATCGTGTGTCGACTAATTTGTTAAAGGGCAAAACTTATTTAAGATGGATAAGTACCACTGTTTTGGATCACATATTTTTATTTTTTTAAAAAAATTGATTTTGATTGCTAAAATGTATAATTTTGTGATACAAAATGTGATAAGTATTTCCAATTACGGCTATTTGTTAAAATATTATCTTTAAAAAAAACTAGTTAAAATATTAAGTATTACAAGAAGGGCTGATTGGACAGACATTTCTGTACGGACTTCAAATCTGTACTTGATTTTGACTTTTGAAAATTTTGGATCCGCTTGTTTTAATATTATATATTTTCAGAAAATAAAATAAAGAATATGTCGTAGGATAGTGTCGTGTCGCACATAAAAATAGAATAGATATAATTTATTAATTCTTCGATAAAAATCTAACAAATATTATCAATTGTTGTCTTAGCCTATCTTTGTTTTTTAGTATGAGGAGTGGTAATAACCATTCTTCAATAATCTCTCGTTTGTTTTTTTTAGTAAACAACTCTTCTTCATTATTCATTAACCACGCTTCAAATTTTCTATCAAATCTTTTGTTTTAAATTTTTTTTTTAATCAAATCTCATCAAACATATATTTTAATATCGACTAACGTTAATATTTAAATATCTTTCCAAAAGCAATTTTAATTATATCGAAAAAGTCAATAGTATGTTGGTTTGGTTCATTTATTGTATTTCAATCTAATTCTACGTTCGAGAATCGATCTTGAAAGGAATTATTTCATAAAAATTAATTAATTAATAATAATTTTAATTCATAAAAAAACCTCTTTTTTTTTTAATAAAAAACTTCGGTTAAACATATTTCTTAAACTATGAAATATTAATAAGAACAAATTTGTAAATAAAATATAACAATAAATTAACAAAAAATAATAAATTTTAGCTTTATTATCATTATAAATATTAAAATTTGACAATAAAAGTAAAAGAATCAAAATAAAACAAAATTAAAAGTAAATAGACTAAACTGACACTTTAGTTGTTTTTTTTTAAGTAGTTAATATTTTAAAAAATAATTAAAACAATAAGCAAAATTTAATAAAGTTAGGCAAATGAAAGAAAAATAA
>JBBMKA010000021.1:10584947-10610430 GCA_037833695.1 Sechiopsis laciniata | reverse complement strand
TCAGTAAGAATCCCCAACCGGGGTACAGTACGAAACAACGCATCATCTAGCAATCAAGTACACAAGCAAACGGTTACTCGCACCAAACCCTGGGACACAATGTACAACAACTCCTGGGTCTTCGGAAGTCTCTAACTTCCGGCCAAATGGTCAGCTCAATAACTTACCCTGAACTAGAGCTACTCTCAAGGGTCTTCACCCTCGGCCTAAGGGACCGTTCCCAAACAGTAGGTCCAAAGAAGTGCAAGGACCATTTCCACACAGTTGGTCCAAAGAAGTACAAGGACCGTTCCCACATAGTTGGCCCTGGGACCGTTTCCACACAGTTGGTCTAAAAAAGTACAAGGACCATTCCCACACAGTTGGCCCTGGGACCGTTTCCACACAGTTGGCCCTGGGACCATTTCCACACAGTTGGTTCAAAGAAGTATAAGGACCGTTCCCACACAGTTGGCCCTGGGACCGTTTCTATATAGTTGGTCCAAAGAAGTACAAAGATCGTTCCCACACAGTTGGTCCTGGAACGGTTTCCACATAGTTGGCCCAAAGAAGTACAAGGACCGTTCCCACACAGTTGGCCCTGGGACCGTTCCCACACAGTTGGCCCTGGAACCGTTTCTACACAGTTGGTCCTAAGAAGTACAAAGACCGTTCCCACACAATTGGTCCCCTCTCAGCCTCTGGCTGATGACATCCTAACCAATCTATCTAAGATCACCCATCCCCTGTTTCTTAACAAACAAACATGATTCACAATAAGAACCCTAGCATGGCACTACAAGCTTTAGAACAGGAAATCAATCATGCTAGAAGGACAAACCTAGCATGGCACTAACATGTGAATATAACAACAAACATGCTAGCAGAACAGATTAGCCAAAGAATTCCTATCCACTAACATGCAAGCAACAGAAACAGGCATACAAGAAAGCAATCAGAGAAGTCCCGCAGGGTCCACACAACCCCGGGAGGGAATCCTTACTTGGAAATACGCAGAAAACATAACAAATATAAATGCTCATTGAGCTGCAGAACCAACAAAACCTAACAATAAATAAAACACAAAAACATAATTAACATCTAGCAGCTATACGGAAACAGGCAGCCAAACGCACAAGGCTCAAAAGAAGTAAATACCCTAAACCAAGCACTAGGCAGCTCGGCAGCACAGCTTTTGGCGAAGGTGCACTCGGCAGGCAACAGGCAGGCTCGGTAGGGTAGTTTCGGCAAAGGCGAGCGAAGGCTGTACGTGCGGCTGCAGCAAAGATTGGCGTTGCTGTGCTGGCAAAGTTGTGCGGGTAGGCTGCTGCGAAGGGCATGCGTCTCCGCTCCGGTGAAGGCTGAGAAGCGTGTGGCAGGGTGCGGCAGGCGAAGGCACTAGAGCAGGGTGAAGCGCTGTTGGCGCGCGCGCACGACAAGGACACGGCGCTGGCGCACTGTTGCGTGCGGCTGGGTGCGAGACACTGTGCTGGCACGTTGCTGCGTGCGGCTGGCGAAGCTGGGTGCGCACGCGAGGCTGGCGATCTGGCTGTGCGCTGCTGCAGCGAGCAGCTGGGAGAACGCGCGTAAAGGGAAATTCACGTGCGGCTGGTGAAGCGTTGGGCGAGCGAACGGCGAAGGGTGCTGTACAATGTGTAGCATCTCGGCAAGGCAAGTGGGAGGTTCACTCGGGTAAACGCGACGATGACGCGAGGAAGCTCGGTCAGTGTGGCTTTGGTGAAGGGGCGACGACAAGGCTGCTAGGCTTGGCTTGAGCGAAGTGCTTCGGCGAAGGAGAGAAAGAAAGGGAATTTTGTGGGGTTTACAAAAGAGAGAAAGAAAGCGGCTCAACCCCTTTTAAAGGTCTCGGTAAAAGGGAAGGGAGGAGGGGATCGCGACACGTGTCCCCTCCAGGTTCTGGCTTCGAGACCCGGTGAATGCACTTTTAACAAGAATTTTCCCTTAAATTCTCTTTAACACAAACCAAGGCTCCAAACCTCTCAGAAAGCTACACCAACCTTGGAAACCTGAAATCGAAGGAAAACCACAAGCTCAGAGAAATAACAGATCCACCCTAGAACCCTGGCAAATTACGAGACTACCCCTGGAGATAAAATTACCAAAATGCCCCCAGAGGTCCAAGCTACCCTAACGGCCCAACCGTACAACCGAAACAACGAACGAATAAACCTGGGAAACTGGAAAGGAAAACTGGGCCATTACAAAAGTAGTACCCCATTGACTGTTGATCAGGTACCAGTAGTATAAGAGTTCGTAGATGTTTTTCCTGAGGAGCTACCGGGTTTGCCTCCACAGAGAGAGGTGGACTTTTCCATCGAGCTTGAGCCAGGGACTTTCCCTATCTCAAAAGCTTCGTACCGTATGGTGCCAGCTGAGTTACGAGAACTGAAAGTTTAGCTGCAAGAGATGCTAGGCCAAGGATTCATCTGCCCGAGTGTGTCCCCGTGGGGAGCACCTATTTTTTTTGTAAAGAAGAAGGACGGATCAATGCACCTTTGTATAGATTACTGAGAGTTGAATAAAGTCACTGTAAAGAACAAGTATCCTTTGCCATGTATAGACGACTTGTTTGATCAACTTCAAGGAGCTTCGGTGTTTTCTAAAATTAATTTGAGATCCGGGTACCATCAGCTAAGGATTCGGGATGCTGACATCCCCAAGACCACATTTAGATCGAGGTATGGTCATTACGAGTTCGTGGTCATGTCTTTTGGGCTGACCAACTCTCCAGCAGCGTTTATGGATATGATAGATAAGGTGTTCAAGGCATTCTTGCATAGCTTCGTCATCGTGTTCATAGACGATATTTTGATTTACTCAAAGACTAGGGAGGACCATGCTTTGCACCTGAGACAAGTTTTGACAGCTTTGAGAGAAAACCAGTTGTATGCTAAGTTCTCCAAGTGTGATTTCTAGTTAGAGCAAGTAGCTTTCCTTGGACATGTTTCTAAAGATGGCATTGTAGTAGACCCCACCAAGATTAAGGTAGTGAGTTCGTGGGCAAGACCGACTACGGTTGCAAAGATTCGTAGCTTTCTGGGTTTGGTAGGTTACTACCGACGGTTCGTCAAGGACTTTTTCGTTAAAGCAGCACCCTTACCAGGTTGACTAGAAAGGGTGTTGACTTTATATGGAACGCCATTTGTGACGAGAGCTTTGCCCTATTGAAGCACAGTTTGACGTCCGCCCCAGTGTTTTTAGTTCCAGAGGGAACAGGTTGTTTTTTAGTGTACATTGACGCTTCCAAGTTTGGTTTAGGTTGTGTTCTGATTTAGCATGGTAAGGTGATTGTCTATGCTTCCCAACAGTTGAAGCCCTATGAAAAAAACTATGCGACCCATGACATGGAGCTAGCAGCTGTTGTGTTTGCTTTGAAAATTTGGAGGCACTACCTGTATGGTGAGAGGATTCAGCTGTTACAAATTACCAGAGCCTTAAGTACTTCTTCACTCAGAAGGAGTTAAACATGAGACAAAGGAGGTGGCTCGAGCTTGTCAAGGACTACGAATGTGAGATTTTGTATCACCTGGGAATGGCCAACGTTGTGGCTGATGCACTGAGTAGAAAGATGTTGCACTCCACAGCTTTGTTGAGTTCTCAGATTCATTTGCAGAAAGAGTTCGAGCGAGCCGTATTGCGATATTGTTGGGAGAGGTTACCTCTAGGGTAGCCCAGTTGACAGTTCAGCCGTCGATTAAGCAGAGGATCATTGATGGCTAGCTGTGTGATCCCAAGATGAAAAGGTTGATTGAGAGAGTTCAGGAGGATGGAGATTTTGACTTTGTTCTAGCACCAGATGGAGGTTTGAGGTACAGAGGTCAGTTGTGTATTCCAGCCGATGCCGGACTACGAGTCGAGTTACTTACTGAGGCTCATAGTTCCCCATTTACTTGGGACCCAGGGGGTACCAAGATGTATCCGGATCTCAAGCAGACGTTTTGGTGGATGGGTATGAAACGAGATATTGCAGAGTTTGTTAGCCAGTGTCTCACTTGCCAGCAAGTGAAGGCTCCTAGATAGAAACCGGTAGGCTTGTTGCAGCCATTGAGTGTGCCTCAGTGGAAATAGGAGGAGATTTCAATGGAATTTATTTCTGGGTTACTGAGGACGCCGAGAGGGTTTACTCAGATCTGGGTTGTTGTGGATCGACTTACTAAGAGTGCACACTTCATCCCCGATAAAGTTAATTATACTGTAGAGTAATGGGCACAGTTGTTCTTGGATCAGATCGTTCGGTACCATGGTGTACCGGTGAGGTTTGTTTCAGATCGAGACTCTTGATTCACTGCTAGCTTCTAAAGAGCGCTCTAAAAGAGGTTAGGAACCGAGTTCAGCTTCAGTACCACTTTTCATCCTCAAACAAATGGTCAGACTGGGAGGGTGAATCAGATTCTCAAAGATATGCTACGAGCCTGTGTGTTAGACTTTCCCGACAGTTGGGATCAGTATCTGTATTTGATGGAGTTCGCATACAATAACAGTTATCAGTCGACGATTCAGATGGCTCCGTTTGAGGCCTTGTATGACAAGCCTTGTAGATCACTAGTGTTCTGGGAAGGGGTTGGTGATAGACAGGTTTTGGGTCCCAAGTTATTACAGATGACCAACGATGCAGTTCAGAAGATCAGGGCTCGTATGTTGACAGCGCAGAGTTGATAGAAAAGTTATGCCGATGTTCAGTGCAGAGACTTAGAGTTTGAGGTTGGTCAGCATGTATTTCTAAAAGTGGTACCGATGCATGGTGTTTTGAGGTTCAGTAAGTGGGGAAAGTTGAATCCTAAGTTTATAGGACCCTTTAAGATCCTTTAGCGGATCGGTTTAGTGGCTTACCGTTTGGCTTTGCCCCCGTATTTGGCAGCCGTGCATAATGTTTTCCACGTAACGATGTTACGACAGTATGTGGCAGACCCTTCTCACGTTGTGGATTATGAGCCGTTAGAGCTGAACACAGATTTAATCTTCGAGGAGAAGCCAGTGCAGATTTTAGCCTGGGAGCGCAAGACCTTGCATAATTGGGAGATCAGATTGGTTAAGGTTCAATGGCGTTGTCAAAAGGCAGAAGCAGCAACTTCGAAGTTAGAAGATGAGATAAGGACGTACTACCCAGAGTTGTTTCAGTCTTAGGGACTTTCGGGGATGAAAGTCATAAAAAGAGGGAGTATTGTAATGGCCCAATTTCATCTCAGTTCCCCAGGTATATTTTTCTTAAGTTTCAGTTGTTTCGTTGGGCAGTTAGGGTAGTTCTAGCCTTCAGGGGTATTTTGGTCATTTTACCCCTAGGGTTAGTTTGGTAATTTATCGACTTCCAAGGTCATTCTTGCTTTTGACCGAGACTAGGGCTATTTTTATAATTTACAGGACTTCCGAGTTAGTTTTGCATTTTGGGAAGCTTGGAGGTTGTTTTGGTTAAAAGAAGTTAAAAGAGAAAAAGGAGAAAAAATTGGTTTAGGTTTTGCTTTCGCTAGGGCTCGAAGGCTGGTTGGTTCTGGGGTTTATTGACACGTGGCGAAGAGGCCATTTTTTATCACTTTTCTTTTATGATCGTCTTTTCATTCTCCATTTAGATCGAATTCTTTTCTCCTTCTCTTCTTTTTGTCGAGACCCACAAGCCCTAGCCGAGACCCTTTCTCCATTTCCGATCACACCATCGCAGTCTTTGCCCTTCGCTGATCCTTGCCATAGCATCGAGCACACACGCTTCACATCACAGCTCACGAATCACCAACGCCGCACAGCTACATGAGATCGCACGACCCCGCCTGCACGCATCGCCTACTTGTGCCACTTACGATGTGCTGCACGCCTTCGCCGATAGCCAAGCCCTAGCTGCTGCAAGCTCCTTTGTCGCTGAAACCGCACGCACACCAGCTCGTCGCACCAGCGATCGTAACCCTGCGATTGCCCAGCCTTGTGCCATGCCCTCACGATCGTGCCTTCAGCCGCTTCGCTAACCTTGCGCGCATGCCCTCACGATCGCCTGGTCTCCTTCTTTGCCACTCTGTGTCACCATCGCTGAGCCTTACCAGTAGCTTGCCAAGTCCAGCTGCACAGCTTTGCTGTCCAGCGCGTAGCCACGCCCTACCTGCTTCTCTTCGTGTAGCCTAGCCATGAGGATTCACCTTCACCTTTGCCGAGTCCTTGCTACTGAGCTTGTTCTTCTTGGTTTTAGGGTAAGGTTCCCGAGCCCCCGTGTTTTGTGGTTGGCCTGGTTTTGTGTAGGTGCTGGTTTTAATTGTTTGCGTGCCTGTTAATTGTTTGCCTAGGTTGTTCTGTGTTGGTTCTGTAACTCGAGGAGTAATTATCTATTGTTGTCTTTTCTGATTTTCAGGTAAAGATTTCTTACCGGGGTTGTGTGGACCCTGCAATTCATTCATTGATTGCATTTTTGTTGCCTATTTACTGTTTACGAGCATGTTAGTGGATATGATTGTATACTGTTTTGTTTCCTACTAGCATGTATTGTTTCATGTTTCTACATGTTAGTACCATGCTAGGTTTGTTCTTTCTGGCATGCGTTGTGATTCCTGTTGATAAGCTTGTAGTGCCATGCTAGGTTGTATCTGTTGTTGAGCATGTATTGATCTGTCAGGAAACGAGTTTGTGTATTCTTAGCTAGTTTCAGCTAGGTTATCTTCATCCAGAGGCTGAGAGTGGACATAACGTACTTTATCCCCACAGGTCGGGACCAGCGAGGATAGGTTCCCACCCCCGATAGTCGGGTGTGGTCTAACTCACCACAACGGTATAAGCCTAGTCTGTAGCCTGCTGGAGCAGAACACCTCCAATGATGCAAGCCTACCTTGGACGGTTATTAGCTTCAGGCGTTCGGTGGTTTAGGCTGCTACAGCTGAGTGCCATAAATCTAGCACTACTGTTGATCAGTGACACCGGTTCTGAGTCTTTAGGCATGCGTACCTAGACCGATGTAGTTTGTTTAGACCCTACATTTACGCAGTTTGCAATAGCATGCAGTGTGCGCGCACACACATTAGGCATCGGGAGGAGAGCTCCCTTGGGCTAATGTCATTAGTACACCATTTCTATTCCAGTATAGAACCTAACATCGGGTACTCTTCCGAGTGTCCCAAGATCAGCTAAGAGAACTGATCAGGATCAGTTTTGAGAGCTGGTCACTTGGTCTAGGGTATGAGACTCTCGAGGATTATCTGTTTGGGATCAGTTTTGAGAACTGGTCATTTGGTTGAGGGTAAGAAACCTTCGAGTATAACAGATCGAGATCAGTTTAGAGAGCTGATCATTAGGCCAAGAGTAGGAGACTCTTGAGGACTCCGGAGTTATGTTGAGATCACAAGACAAAGTTTCTGTGTTGGTAACTGTTTGCATGTATACTAGGATGTTAGATGATTTGATGTTTCGTACGTACCCCGATTGGGGATTCTTACTGAGTGCCTTTGTACTCACCCTTATTTTTCTGTAGTTTTCCACTAGGTAACTTGGGACAGCACCGGGATAGCTAGCGGATGAGCTGAATGATCATGGGAGCTACCGGCGCCATTCAATCATTTATTTATTTGTTTCAGCATGTAGTTGGACACGAAGTCCGTAGGGTTTTGGACTGTTTTTTAAGTTCGTTTTGAGGATTTTGATTAAATTACTGGCTTGGATCTTATTTTGTTTTTAACTATATTTATGCTTTGGATCTTATAATTTAAAAGATTCATTTGCAGAGATATCATTATTGTTTTAAATGCCTTTATACGCATGCATGCTGAGTAAGAACCAAGTTTAGGGCTGTTATTAGAGTCGGGTTCTTATAGTTGTAGATTCTGTAGACTGACCTACTGAGTTAGGTTGTTTGTTCCCATGATCATTAGCACTCCAACGACCGTCAGGTATGTCGAAAGTTCTTTTGTTAAGGGTTTTGTTACAGTACTGCATCTAGTATACATGTGTTACCTGTTGTTGGCAGTAAAGGTCCAAGTGAGGACTAACTGTTTATGGTTTGGGTGTAGATCGCCAGTATGCCGGTCACACGTAGAATAGCAAAGACGTCTGGTACTTCCAACCGAGGAGTTGGTACTGAGCCAGTTGTAGATGAGACTATGTCCAGGGTTGACCCGACCAAATATGATTAATTATATACCAAATACCCATCAAGCAACAAAGTTCACCAAGAGAGATAACCGAAACACATGGCGTTACTGTTAGGGATTGTGCTATAAAGGCCTAGTAGTTTGTAATTAAAGAACAAGCATTTAATGTTAGACATTTAATATTATATTTCAGTTATTAATAAAGGTTATTATTTTCATTAATTGCACATTTAAGATACAAACATTGTTAAGCTTTATTGCATTAATTGGATTAATAGTGATATTTCCATGATTATTTGGATGTACACTTGGACAAGTATGTGAGATATACAAGTGAATCTAGTTCCAAGTTAAGAACCTAAAACGTATACATTATATGGACTAAGGTTGGGCGCCTAAGTCTTGGTGACACTGTTGGTACGGCCTGCTTTGGAAATATCACAAACAACCTGATCCTGGTTATTCATGTGGAGACATGTGAGTGAGGGTGCCTATACAAAAAGGAATTTTTGCATAAGACTAGACCAGAAGTTTTATGATTGATTTAGTAATTTCATTATAGAATCGTATCAACTATTTCACTAAGGATAATCGTATGTTAATGTGATCTTAATCATGAATGGGTTGTAAACTCCTGCTTTATGAAAGCGTTCTTTGATGTGCATGGGTGAGACCAGCCAAACATGGCTAGGTCAATAAGCTTCCCACGTTGGGGATTGCAGTAGTGAGTGGCTGGGAACGCAACATCACAAGAATAAATTCACCCCTTCCCGAAATTTGAGGAAGATGTAGAGTTGTTCCCTTAAGAACTGATTCTGGAGCTTGGACAAAGGGATCCCGCTTCTCATTGGCCCGAGAAGACATTGATTTATAGTTGGACTATAAACACTTGTTCATTAGAGGAATCAGGGGCACTTAAAGAGAAAGATGTAATCACAGGGATAGAACGAATTTCTTGTCCTAGCTGTGAATTACGAACAAGTTCGTGAAGGATCATATGACAGATGATCGATTATATCCGTGGACGTTAACTTGTCCTATAGTGTGAAAGAGTTCAGCATAAGTCTTTAGTGGAATAAGCCTGATGTTAACGAATATGGATTGGATCTCGGGTCGTTGTAGCTTTCAACCTACAGGTCCACAAGTCCCCAAGCTAGCTCATATTTGTTGGTACACTGTTTTATTAGAGAGTGAGTTTGAAGAGTTCAAATTCACATATTAATTATGTGGAACATAATTTCCACATAATTAATAGGAGCATAAAATTTAATTTATTAAACTTACTAATTAATATATTGGATATATTAATTTAACATTTATTGAATAAGTATTAATAAGGAGAAATTAATTTATTTGATAAATTAATTATAAATAATTATCGATTAATTATTTAATTAAAAGATTACAGCAATTAATATGTTGGACATATTAATTGGTTTAATAATTATTGGACAATTATTAAATAGAGAATATTGATTAATATGTTGGGCATATTAATTGGGTTAATAATTATTGGATAATTATTATAGTAGAGAATTAATATATTGGATATATTAATTAGATATTTATTTATAATATATTTGATATACTATGGAATTGAAATTTATTGAATAAATATCAATTAAAGTAAATAAAGGAATATATGTAATTTTCAAAAATTAAATAATAAAAATCAAATGGGAAAAATGCATAATCATTTGTCCCACCTAGGAAAGTTCTAAGTTGGAGCTTCCACCACTCTATTATAAATAGAAGCCCTTTATCTTCATCTCACTCACTTTCAGAGTAACCTTTCTCATAAGTTGAAAAACCTCTATGAAAGCTGAGATCTCTTTTCTCCTCCATAGTCAGACCTCTCTAACAAAGATCCTACTCATTTGTAGTAAAGAAGTCATACACTGAAAGAGCAGAGGAGATCATTCAAGTTTTTCCACGGGGAATAATCGATCCTACTCAACATAAAGACCTGCCAGATTAGATCAGATGCGATAGCCAATGTAAGTATTCTTTTTCAATAACATGTCAATCACCTAGGATATTGCATTTTGATTAATAAGATTAATTATTGTGAAATTTTTTAATTATTCACACGCTTCTGCCGCGCTAAATGCATGCTCTTACCCTATATTTCCAACAATTGGTATCAGAGCTTTGGCTCATGGTGATTGTTGTTATTGGAATCTTTTTATTGGTGGGTTTTAATTTTCGTTGGATGAATGTTAAATTATTATTATTTTTGGTTGGAGATTTTTTGTTTGGCATTAGGATTTTATAAATTCTTAGATCTTGTGTAAATTCAAGCATTTGGGTATAGGAAAAACTTTGTACAATTTTGTTTTTCAATTTTATGTAATTTAGAATTGGAAAAAAGACGAAGAACACGAAGAACACCGCGAAGAACACGAAGAACGCGAAAAACATCAAGGATGAGATTTTTTCTCCATAAAAGAAAAATTGAAATTTTTCCTAGAATATTTTTGGAAAAAATTTGGATAGGAAAACCAATTTTTTAGTTGAAATATTTTTGGAAAATATTTATTATCTTTTAAAACTTTTAAAACCTGATATTTTTGGAAAGTATCTTAGAATTTGATTATGGTTAATATTTTTAGAAAATATGGGTAACCATAAATAATTAAAGGATAATTAAATAAAGATTTTAAAATCAAAGCAATAATCTTTGGAAGATTTTTTATGGGATAATTTTAAAGAAATATTTATCTTGAAGCCATTTAAATATTGAAATATTTTTAGAAAATATTTAGGAAATATTTAAAGGATTTGTTCTTGTCAAAGTTTCCAGAAGATCAAGAAGTGAAGACAAAGATTATTCTTGGAGAATTTGTTAGCTTATGTCGCAATTTAAATTTCCTAGAAATATGCCAAACATCAAATAGGTCATTAACTATTTAAATTATATGCTACCTATTTGCATGTCTTGGTTGTTGCATAAAGTATGTCATATAGATTTAAAATCCCACCATAGGTTAAAAAGATTCATGCATCCTAAATGTGTATTAAATATATTAGATATGTTTTAGGAATTAGATTCCATATTTAGGATTGTTCAACATGTAGATGTAAAAAATAAATAATGGTTGTTTATTTATTGATTATGTTGAATGTATGGATTATATATATTTGAAAATTGGTTTTTTAAAATAGAACCCAAACAATATTCATTTAAAATCTGCTAGAAAAATGAATATATTATTTTAAAATGGTTTTAAAAGGGGTAGAGCGTAATAATCCATAAAAGCTGATAGAATTAATAGGATTAATTGCTATCACTTAAATCTTTGGTTAATAGGATTGATTAAAGAGCAATTTGATTATGTAAGGATTCGTTGGAAGGGAACCCTGCCTAAGGAAGGTTCTGCCGAAGGATAGAGGTATTTAAGATGATGGTTTACGAAACATCTCTACTTGGGAACGCGACCTGGGGGCTGAAACGACCAAGAATTGTAGATCATTTTATGTAGGCTCAAATAATGTGGTTAGTTTTAGAGTAAAAACTTGGCAATTCACATTAAAAATCAATCTAATCAAGATAGGTAAAAGATTGAGACTTGGATGAATAAGATTAGCCTAGGTCATCTGAGTAGGAGGGAACCCTATTAAAAAATAGATAATGGGAGAAGGATCGGTGTCAACTGATCCTACAATCTCCATCAAGAACTTGCATCATGAGATCCTAGTGGGGCTACGTGTCGGCAGTTTGAGTCGACCCCCCTCGGTGTGTGTTTACTAGGGTCAATATCAGGGCGAGTTTTTTGAAAGGGATAGGACTGTGATCTTGATCGGTACTTGACTTATCATTCGACGACACTTATTGAGAGAGATTAACTTGTTCGAATTGATGGACTTCACTATCAAGGGATTGGTTAAGGAGTTAGCCAAGTCCTAGATAAAAAAAATGGTAGCCGGAACCATAGGGATAAAAGTTATCCTGGTATTGAGTTACTGGTTCAGAAGAATCTCATGCTAGGGAGGAGTACTTGACTTATCATTCCACAACACTTACTCTAAACCTTTGTAGTTGTACCATGACATTAATATTAAACAATTGTAGGGTTTTCTGTTGATTTTAACTTGGAAAGTTTTTTAAATCATTGTTATGCCAAAACCTATGAATGACATTTTTAAATGGCAATCAAAGTGAATTTTTTTTCAGCACTATCTCGATAATGTCAACTGATAAATTAATTGGAGAAACTATACTACATGGAAAACAATATCAACATGATTCTTGCATCGATGACAAGAAGTTTGTTCTCATGAAGGAATATCCTCCGTCACTGGCGTGAGGCACATGACCGTTGGCAGAATGCTAATGAAAAGGCAAGGGTCTATATCTTGGCAAGTGTCTCGGACATTCTAGCCAAGAAACTGGAGAACATGGTAACTGCTTTAGAGATGATAATAGCTCTTCATGAGATGTTTGGGCAGTCGTCGTCTCTGGTAAAGCATGATGCTCTCCGGGTCGTAATAGACAAAGCAGGTTAGGTAAACTTTATTCTTGAAATGCTACCAAGTAGCTTCTTACAATTTAATAGCAATATTGTTATGAACAAGATTGCCTTAACCCTACTACTCTTCTTAATGAACTTCAAACCTTCGAGTCCATGATAAAAGGCAAGGACAAAGAGGTGGCGGCAAATGTAGTCATCAAGAATAAGAATTCTGGAACCACGAGTTTAGGGATCAAGCCTAAAGGTCAGACCTTCAAGGCAAAGTTCTCAAAGAAAAAGAAGATTGGTGAGAGCAAGAATAAGCAGAGTGTTCCAAGGAAAATCAAGACCAAGAAGGATGGAAAATGTTTCCATTGTCAAAAGTCTGGTCATTGGAAAAGGACTTGTCCTGAGTATAAAGGAACGAAGAAAGATAAAAAAGGTAAATCTCATTTGCTGGTTCTAGAATCTTGTTTTGTGGAAGAATCATCCAATGGTTGGATATTAGATTTAGGCACCACTTAATCGCATTTGTTCTTCATTTCTAGGAATTGACTAAGGGTGAAAGAAAAACCCGACCAATCAGTCTAAACTGACTAAATCGATCAAAATTATTGGAGGTTGGGGTGCAGTTTGGTTGACTCGGTCGATAGCGGTTTGGAAGGTGGAAAAGCTGAAGAGCTGTCGGGTTTGGTTTTCAATTGATACAAGCCGATAAAAATCGAACCCAACAAAATTCCTTTTCCTTTGCTTCAAATATGTATAGTATGTTGGATCTCTTTCTCCTCTACTTCATGTTTTAACAATTCCAAATGCATCTCATCGTCTTCCTTGCACTATTTTTCTTTGTCTTTAAAACATCAAAGAAATTTCTGTTGAATATAAGAAATTAGTGGGCGAGAGAGGACTGAGTGTTGAATAGTGAGAAAGAAGTTTTCTAAAAAAATGAAAGGAAAGAACGAGAGGGAGAAGAAAGAGTCAAGGGTGAAAGTGAAAACAAAAGCGAAATAAGACATTCAAATTTAAAACCCTAAACCAACACTATTATCCATGAGTTTTTATCTAACAGTACACTAAACTCGTGTATTATCTAGTGTACAAAAATGGAGCGTATGGCCACATCGATGTCAGTCTCGATTTTTTGAATGAAAGGATTATATTTGATAGTATGTGTGTATATATATATTATATAAATTTGAAATAATCATTTTTTTTTATTTCCAACGTATTTTATTTACTTTGCACCATTTTCTATGAATTGCATATATAATATTATTTTGAATGCATAGTTAAATCAGTGTTCTTTTCTTCCCAAACTTGGATTGCCGTGCCTAATTTATATTGGAAGAAACACAACTATCTATAAACCGATACTACCAAACTGACTAAATCGATATAATCAGTTTGGTTGGTTCAGTTTTCCCATTAATTCGGTTCGGTGGCAGTTCACATTTTTTCTTCATTACATGGTCGATTTGGCTCCAGTTTTGCACAATAACCGAGTCGAACAGAACTGCTTGAACCCCAAGAAGTGGCTCTTGGGAGCAGTTAGAACCTGGGCAGATAACCTTGAAGGTGGGGACCGGTGAAGTTGTTTTGGCAGCAGATGTTGGAAGTGTCAATTTATTTTTTAGCAATTCTTTTTTTAGAGAATGTGTTGTTGGTTCCTCGGATTAAAAGGAACCTCAATTTCTTGCCTTGTAGAACAATTTCAATCAATAAATTTTAATGGAAATTCAGTTTCTATTTTAAAGAATCGCTTGAAGCTTTGTTCGGCAATTAACGTAAATAACTTGTATATGCTTAAACCTAGGGATTGTAAGACACCTCTAAATACTGAATTATTTAAAATAGTAAATAGTAGAACAAACAAACGACAAAGAATTTCTCCTAAATCTAATACATATCTTTGGCAACTAAGGTTAGGTCACATAAAATTCAATAGGATTGAAAGGTTAATAAAAGTGATTCTCTAATTGGGTTAGAGATTTACATTTTACCAATATGTGAATCTTGCATAGAAGGCAAGATGACCAAAAGGCCCTTTACAGCAAAGGGAGCTAGAGCCAACCAACCCTTAGAACTTATACATTTAGACTACAGTCCGATGAATGTTAAAGGTTAGGGAGGGTATGAGTACTTTATATCCTTTACAGATGACTACTCTAGATATGGGCATATTTATCTAATGCAGCACAAGTGGGACACTCTTGAAAAATTAAAGAGTTTAAGGCTGAGGTTGAGAACCTATTAGATAAAAGAATTAAGACACTGCGATCAGATCGTGGTAGAGAGTATATAGACCTAGAATTTCAAACTACTTGGTAGAACATGGAATAACGTCCCAACTCTTGACGCTTAGAACACCTCAGCAAAATGGTGTTTCAGAAAGGAGAAATAGAACCCTTTTGGAAATGGTTCGGTCAATGATGAGCTTTGCTCAACTGCTAATATCATTTTAGGGATACGCGTTAGAGGCTGCATTATATATTTTGAATATGGTACCCACAAAGAGTGTCTTGGAGACACCCTATGAGTTATGGAGGGGACGTAAATGTAGTTTATGTTACTTCAGGATTTAGGGATGTTCGACCTATGTGCTGACTGCAAATCCAAAGAAATTAGAACCACGTTCAAAGTTATGCCTATTTGTAGGCTACCCCAAGGAAACGAAAGGGGGTTGTTTTTATAACCCTGATGAGAATAAGGTGTTTGTATAAAAAATGCATTCTTAGAAGAGGATTATGTTAGAGACCATAAACCTCGATTGACAGTAGTGTTGAAAGATTTGTCTTCCAATAATGCTATAGATCCTACAACAAGTGTTGTTGTAAGAGGGTCAACAAGGGTTGTTGACAGTTCACTAGCATTAGATGTTGGAAAATCATCAGCTAGGATAGTTGATGAATCCTTGAGATTTGACATACAAATCCCAGCTAGTTAAGAAAGACGTCTACCTCGACGTAGTGGGAGGGTTAGAAATAATCCAGTTCCCTATATAGGAGTCTTGGAGACACACAACGTTATTAACGATAATGTTGAAGATCCACAATTTTTTAGAAAGGCAATGGAGGATATTGACCGAAAAGAATGGATAAAATCCATGAACCTCAAAATGGAGTCGATGTACTTCAATTCAGACTGGTCACCCGTAGATGCACCAAAGGATGTAAGGCCTATTGAGTGCAATGGATCTATAAGAGAAAAAAGGGTGTAGATAAAAATGTGCAAACCTTCAAAGCTAGACTTGTAGCAAAGGGCTTCACTCAAAGAGAAGGAGTGGATTATGAAGAAACCTTATCCCCTGTTGCTATGTTAAAGTCTATAAGGGTCCCCTTATCCATTGTCTCATATTATGACTATAGGATATGACAGATGGATGTTAAGACTACATTCTTAAATGACAATCTTGAAGAGGATATCTACATGAACCAACCAGAGGGGTTTGAGTCTAAAGGAGAAGAGCAAAAAGTTTACAAACTTGTTAAATCCATTTATGGATTGAAACAAGCGTCCAGGTCTTGGAACAGGAGATTTGATGATGTAATTAGATCATATGGTTTTGAGCAGAACATTGATGAGCCTTATGTTTATAAGAAAATCAATGACAATAAAGTAGCAATCATATTATTATATGTAGATGACATCTTACTCATTGAAAATGATGTAAGAGTGTTGACTGATTTCAAGTAGTGGCTAGTTAACCAATTCCAGATGAAGGATTTAGGTGACGCTTCGTACGTCCTTAGAATCCAGATAATAAGGGATCTATGCAAGAGAACGCTAGCCTTGTCTCAGGCATCGATATTAACAAGATGCTTGTCAGGTATGCAATGAGGGATTCTAAGAAAGGTCATTTACCTTTTAGGTATGGAATCTCATTGTCTAAGAATAATAGTCCTAAGATACCTCAAGAAGTTGAGGAAATGAGACGGATACCCTACACTTCAGCAGTAGTGAGCTTGATGTACGCTATGTTGTGTACAAGACCTGACATTTACTCTATAGTAGGCATTGTTAGCAAATATCAGTCAAATCTTGGAATAGATCACTAGATTACGGTTAAGAATATTATCAAATATCTTAGGAGAATGAGAAATTATATACTTATGTACGGTCCTAAGGATTTGATCCTTACTGGGTACACAAACTTTGATTTTTAAACTGATAAGGACTTTAAGAAGTCCTCATCAGGTTCAGTGTTCACCTTCAATGGCGCAGCTGTAGTTTGGAAAAGCATCAGGCAAGGATGCATCACATACTCCACTATGAAAGCTGAGTAGCTGCTTGTGAAGCAGTAAAAGAGGCAATATGGTTGAGAAACTTCCTAGCAGATTTGAAAGTGGTTCTGGGTATGGATACACCAATCACTTTATATTGTGAAAACAACGGGGCTGTGGCTAACTCCAAGGAACCTAGAAGTAATAAATGAGAGAAGCATATAGAGAGGAAATACCACTTCATTAGAGAGATAGTGCATAGGGGTGAAGTTGTTGTCATTGAGATTAACACGGTTGACAATGTTGCTGATCCTTTTACAAAAGCTCTCCCGGCTAAAATGTTCGAGGGTCACCTAAGGAGTTTGGGTCTACGAGCGCCGTCTCCTACGGTCTAGAGCAACTGTGAGCTTGATGTTTGGCTTTACATGTGGCAAGTCTTATTAGGACTTTAGTGCAAGTGGGAGATTGTTAGGGATTGTGCCCTAAAGGCCTAGTAGTTTGTAATTAAAGAACAAGCGTTTAATGTTAGACATTTAATATTAAATTTTAGTTATTAATAAAGGTTATTATTTTCATTAATTGCACATTTAAGATACAAACGTTGTTCAGCTTTATCGCATTAATTGGATTAATAATGATATTTCCATGGTTATTTAGATGTACACTTGGAGAAGTATGTAAGACATACAAGTGGATCTAGTTCTAAGTTTATAACCTAAGACATCTAGAGTATATGGACTAAGGTTGGGCACCTAAGTCTTGGTGACATTGTTGGTATGGCTTGCTTTGCAAATGTTGCAATCAACCTGATCCTGGTTGTTCATGTGGAGACATGTGAGTGGGGGTGCCTATGTAAAAAGGTATTTTTGCATAAGATGAATCCAGAAGTTTTATGATCAATCTAATAATTCCGTTTCGTATCAGCTACTTCACTAAGGATGATCGTATGTCGATGTGATCTTAATCGTGAGTGGGTGTGAACAGCTTTATGAAAGCATCATTTGATGTGCATGGGTGAGACCAGTCAAACAGGGCTGGGTCAATAAGCCTTCCACGTTGGAGATTACCGTAGTAAGTGGTTGGGAACACAAAATCCCAAGAAGAAATTCACACATTTCTAAAATTTGGGGAAGATGTAGAGTTGTTCCCTTAAGAACTAATTCCGGAGCTTCGATAAAGGGATCCCGCCTTTCATTGGCTCGAAAGGACATTGATTTATAGTTAGACAATAAACACTTGTTGTAATAACCCAAAGTATTGGGTTTTTGCTAGAATAAAATGGTAAAAGTGCATTTTTTAGGTTATATTGAAAAGGAAAGGCATTTTGGTCTTTAAAGCTTGATATTTAAGTGAATTTTTGAGATTTGGGAAACCTAAGTTACCATTCATCTTCTTCTCCACCTTTCCCCTACAGTGCATTTTCTGATCAGCTGCAGCCTTCGTGGGAGTTGGTCGTCGTCGCCGTGAAGCTTGGAGTCAAGTTTTGCTGCTAATTTTGAGCAGTTTGTTGTCACCATCGAGTCTTGCGCGAGTTGGGGTTGTCTGGTTTGAGTCGCTCTGAAGGTCTGCTCGTCTGCGTTTGTCTAAGTTGCGAGGTGGTGCGTTGTCTGGTCGCGCATGGCTTACGTGTGGAGTTAGATCTGTTGCCACCGTCTTGGTTCAGCCACTGCGAAGGTCGTCACCGTGGGTTTCGTCTCGGTTTACGTCGTCGGCGTAGAGCTGCTCAAGCTGCCGTGGTTCTTGTCGTCGCAAGATCATCGTCATCGGAGTTTCAGGTGAGGTTTCCTTCTCTTTTGGTTTGGCTTGAAAGAATCTCAAGGTTGAAGAAGACCCATGTTTGGGTTGAGTTTAAAGTTATTTTTAATGAAGCTTAGGGGTTGTTTGTTTCAAGTTTTAACTCATTTAAGTTGGATTGAAGGCTGTTTGTTCAATGAATTAAAGTTATTTAAGTTAAGAATAAGTCCCCAAGGGGCAGCCCAGCGGTTGAGGGCAAGGCCTTCAAGGCACGCTTCCTTGAGAGATCCCTGGTTTGAGGCCGCTGGAAAGTGCTTAAACTAGAATACCCTTCGAAGTATCCCGGTGCCACAGTCTAGGGACGGGCCAGTGGTGCCCTGGGTATAGGGGAGCGAAGCGTCGATTTCCCGGTTTTCAAAAAAAAAGTTAAGAATAAGCATGTTTGAAGCATGTTTGGCGGCTGGTTTTATGTTATTTAAGTTGAGGATAATAGGTGTTTGTTTGTAGGGTTATGGTAATTAAAAGGTGGTTTAAGGCAGTTTGGTTATAGGTTCAAGGATATTTCAATGATGATTAAGGTTTGTTTGTTTACAAGTTTTAAGTCATTTAAATAAGGAATAAGGGTTGTTTGGTGGCAGGTTCATGGATAATTAAATGGTGAATTGAAGTGTTTGGCTAGTATTCTTAAAATCATTTAAGTTATAAATTTGACTTGTTTGGCTTATAAGCTTAAAGTAAATTAAAATATGGATAGAGGTTGTTTGGATCTAGGAATAGTGCTTGTTTGGAATAAAAATAGGAAGTGTTTGGCTATGGTTTAAGAGGTGTTTGGCCTATGGGTTGTTTGGTTAGGGGTTCATTAATTGTTTAAATTGGCACTTTTTGTCCCATTGACTTTTTTGTGACCAGATTTGACGTGAGCAGTTCTTCCGTTCTTCGAGCCACGTTTGTGGGCACGCGGGATCGCCGAGACACGATTTTTGAGGTTCTTCACTGTTTGATAAATTTGATATTCTGAATCTGATTTTGATGGTCTAAAGTGCTAGTGTGACTGATTTGTTCGTTCCAGGGCTTAGAGTTATGTTTGGCTATTTAGAGCTTCTAGTGGATTCTTGGAGAACTGTTAGTAGATTGGCCAAGGTAAGGGACCCTTTACCCGAGGACCTATGGTTAATACATGTGTCGGTTTACTTGCATTAGTTAATTTATCTGATTGTAGCATAACCATGTGCATTGTATGTTTCATTTGATTGCATCGAGAGCATATACATTTCATGCTTGTCTTTTGTATGACTAGTGATGCATGAATTATGTATGTCTGCCTGATATGGTCGAGTTGCATGTGGTTGCATGATTGTCCTGATATGGACTTGCACGATTGTCTTGATATGGACTTGCATGATTGTCCTGATATGGACTTACATGTGTTTGATGCATGGCTTGATGCCTCGTTTGGACCCAAACGAGTCATGGAGACCGGATAGAGAAGACTAGTAGGTAGGTGTGGACGATAATATTCGAGCTCACACTCTAGCTTGAGGTGATATTCTCTCGCTCCGTAGGACTTTCGTGGATGGTCGGCCGGCCAGGCTCACGGCCCTGGATGATTTTTACTAGTAGCCTAGGCACTCTCCAGGTAGGTGGTATATGCCTGATATGGTTCCTTGGTGATTGGTGTGGCACCACCTCTCGCCGTAAGTATGAGGCCTAGGGTCAATAGGTTACTCGACTCACCGTTTCCCTCTAGAGTAGATCGCCAGATTGCTCTCGAGTCAAAGGACTTTTGTGAGCTGTTGATCTTGGGGTCTACAATCTTTAGACTGCTCTGTGTGATGCTCGTCAAGGAAGATGTTTCTTGACCTAGGATCTAGGAGCTTGGGTTTTGTATACCCCTCAGTTATTGTTGCTGATCATACTTGTTTGCTGATGTTTATATTTCTTGTGCATGTTTGTCCCCGAGTTGGGGAAGGCTTACCGAGTTTGCGAAAAATCATCCTTTCCATTGTGGAATCCCCACAGGTACTACTAGACTGTACCGCGATGGATGATCGATCGAGCTGGAGATGATCATGGGACCTGATGCATTACTTTGTGTAGAGTCTTTTAATTTATTCTTTCTGCATGAACTATTTAGGGGCATGATAAGTTGTACATATTTACTCGAGCTTTTATGTTTTGAATCTTGGGTGCCCTTTGATTCTTTTAATGGATTTAATGTTTTATAAACTTGTTTGTAAACAATCGGTTTAAAGTGGTTTTATTTTTTTTACGTGCCTTAGATGTCGAATGTCATTTTCATGCATTTAGAGTTAAGGACTTAGGTTCAGACCCTGATTTGGGGTCGGGTCCTTACAGTTGGACCCTTAGTCCTTACACTTGTTCATTAGAGGAATCAGTGGCGCTTAAGGAGAAAGATGTAATCATAGGAGTAGAACAGATTTCTTGTCCCAATTGTGAATTACGATAAGCTCGTAAAGGATCATATGACAGATGTTAACTTGTCCTATAGTGCGAAAGAGTTCAGCACAGATCTCTAGTGGAATAAGGCTTATGTTAACGAATATGGATTGGATCTCGAGTCATTGTAGCTTTCAACCTATATGTCCACCGGTCCCCAGGCTAGCTCATATTTGCTGGTACACTATTTTATTAGAGAATGAGTTTGGAGAATTCAAACTCACATATTAATTATGTGAGACATAATTAATAGGAGCATAAAGTTTAATTTATTAAACTTGCTAATTAATATATTGGATATATTAATTTAACATTTATTGAATAAATATTAATAAAGAGAAATTAATTTATTTGATATATTAATTATAAATAATTATTGATTAATTATTTAATTAAGAGATCATAGTAATTAATATGTTGGACATATTAATTGGTTTAATAATTATTAGATGATTATTAAATGAAGAATATTGATTAATATGTTGGACATATTAATTGGGTTAATAATTATTGGATAATTATTAAAGTAGAGTATTAATATATTAGATATATTAATTAGATATTTATTTATTTATTTATAATATATTTGATATATTATGGAATTGAAATTTATTGGATAAATATCAATTAAGGTAAATAAAGGAATATATGAAATTTTTAAAAATTAACTAGGAATCAAATGAGAAAAATGCATAATGATTTGTCCCACATCGAAAAGTTCTAAGTTAGATCCTACCACTCTACTATAAATAGGAGGCTGTGGAGGCCTTTATTCTCATGTCACTCACTTTCAGAGTAACCTTTCTCATAAGTTGAAAAATCTCTCTGTAAGCAGATATGTCCTTTCTCCTCTATAGTCAGACCTCTCTGACAAAAATCTTAGCTCCCTTCTCTAAAGGCTTCCCACCAAGCACTCAGTTATAGCAAAGAAGCCATAGCCTGGAAGAGCGGAGGAGATCGTTCAAGTTTTTCCACGGAGAATAGTTGATCCTACTCAACATAAAGGCCTGCTAGATTAGATCAGAGGCGACAGTTAATGTAAGTATTCATTTTCAATAACATGTTAATCATCTAGGGTATTGCATTTAGATTAATTAGATTAATTATCTTTGATTAATCTAATTAATCAAAATGATTAATTATTGTGAAAATTTTAATTATTTACATGCTTCAGCCACGCTGAATGCATGCTCCTACCCCATATTTCCAACAGTTACACGGTTCAAACTCATAGTGGAGCACGTTACTTTCTTTCCTTGATTGACGATCACTCTAGAAAGTTATGGGTCTTTATGCTAGATGAGACATTTCAGAAATTTAAAGAGTGAAAGATTTTAGTTGAGAAGCAATCAAGAAAGCAAGTTAAGGCTTTGAGAATAGATAATGTTGGAGTTTTTGAATCAAACCTTCAAAAAATTGTACAAACAATCTTGTATTAAGAGGTGTCTGACTGTTCCTGACACCCTTCAATAGAATGGACTTGTTGAGAGGTTCAATAGAACTATTTTGAAGAAAGTTAGATGCATGTTCTCTTTTATTGGTCTGCCCAAAGTCTTTTAAGGTGAGGCAATCAACACTATTGCCTGCATCATTAATCGAAGTCATTCAACTGCTTTGAATTTTAAGACTCCTCAAGAAATCTGATGGGTTCTCCACTAAATCTGATTCATATGAAAGTATTTGGTTATGAAGCTTATGCACACACTAAGCAAGATAGCTGGATTCGAGAGCCAAGAAATGTATTTCTTCTAAAGTTAAAGGATACAAGCTTTGGTTTCTTGAATCAGAAGATCAAAAATGTTTTGTAAGCAGAGATGTCAAATTCAATGAAGAATTATTTCCCTGGAAAGAAACTTCTAGCAGTGAAGTTGAAAATAATTCAGAAATTTCCAAGCAGATAAGTTATGAGTTTGAAGTACTTGGCAAAGATTCGAATATTGATTTGATGATACTGTACAATCTGATCTCGTTGTTGTTACTCCTGAGCCAGAGGATGTACCTGCTAGTTCAAAGAGTAATGTTCAGCAAATTGCCTCAGTTGTTAATCCTGACATTCAATCTTATCAACTTACCAGAGATAGGTAAAAGAGGGTAATTAAACCTCCATCGAGATAAGATGAAGCTCAATTTATAGGTTATGCTTTGTACTGTTATGATGATAAAAGCATTTCTTAACCAAATATGTATAAGCAAGCTTTGAATTCCAATCATTCTGTTGAATGGATTGAGGCTATGGGTCGGAAATGGCTTATTTGAAGAAGAATCACACTTGGACTTTAGTGGATAGACTTGACAATTGTAAGATTATTGACTGTAGATGGTTGTTTAAGGTAAAAACATGAATTAAGAGATTTGTTCAACCTCAATTTAAAGCTCGATTAGTTACTAAAGGTTACACACAAAAAGAGGGGATTGACTACACTGAAGTTTTTTCTCCAATTGTGAGACTGATAGGTTGCGATTCCGGTGCTAATATATTGTACAGTAATTAATTCAAAGTCAACTTATGCTAAGTGTAACTCGAAATCACTTACACGCAAGTATACGCGGTCAGGAATTGCAGCAAGTAATAAGTATATAAATTTATCATCCCACAGAGATTGAGGTCTAGAGCTAACACTATTAAGATAGAGTTGTGCGAAAAAGTAAATCATGAGTGTATGAGTTGTGGTGGTTTGGTTGCATTTGGATATGTAAATATGCTGAAAATAAATTTGATGCAATGAGTAATGCTAACTAACAGTACTAGAAAATGCTAAGGACGTGAACTAGCCAAAGAGAGTTTCACTTCCTTAACAAATAAGTATTTTCACACTTAATGATCTATGGCAGGACCAGCTTCCGCTGTGAACTCCATACTTAGTAACAGAGCAACGCAAGCATTTAGTAGGGTTATTCCTAACACTTTAAGCGGTGAACAAACGTTCACACAACCTAATGTAGTATACTGTATCAACATGCGGTTTTTTCTTTCGAACTCACCACAAGGTACATGCATGGGTAGCTAATCGACGCATATATATATATAATATCATGCAGTAGTGTAAAACTCAATGACCTACGCTCCTAGCATATTTCTATTAATGAATAGTAAACATAAACTCCTACAATGTAACCATAGAGATAAACATCAAATAGAAGTTAAACTAGATGATTTTATTGTGACTATGGAATTGACACGGCTGAAGATGTGCAGTTCCCTTGTCATCGGCTCTTACGATACCACCATTTGATTTTCTTCGGGATAGTCTTCATAGTCAACCGACCAGATTTCCTTTCTCGGATCTCAGCCTTGCTATTTATAAAGTTGATTTACTTGGCTAACAAGTCGAGGTGAACTGTGAAATCTTCATTAATGCAGTATCCCCTGATTGTCGCTATTTATTTTATTGGCGCCGCCTTGATTATTGATTGACTCTTGATTGTTTCCTTGTTGGCGTGTCTTTTTCGAACGTGCTTTCATTTTGAATTTGCGCCTTTTTACGCTGTTGGTCATCGTTGGCCCTGATTTTCCTTTCCGTGGTGTAGCTTAATATGTCCTGCCATTAGCATTGATTAGGCACAGTTTACTCAAGATTTATAGTAAAAACACGAAACTATGCTTTCGATGCTACTTTATGAATGCATGCTGATTTTCTAAGTTATTTCATTATAATTCTTCTATTAACGCTTGCTTTTCCCCTTTAATTCTAGAATAATACAAACTAAGATAACCTAAAATATGCTTTATTTGAGAGCTATCAAACCCCCAAACTTAAATCATTGCTTGTCCTCAAGTAATGCTTATCTGCCTAGTTAGCTCGATCTTAGTTATTTCAGCATTTTTACTTTTTTCGATCCACTTCCACAATTTTTATCGCATATCATATTTTCAGCGAGAACTTCTTTCCCTTTTCAGTTTTCAAACTTTCCTAAAGATTCAGGTTTAACCTTAAAATCTTTTTTTACCATGACTGACAGATTGTTCTTCATCGCAAGTATTCCTTATTACTCAATCTATTGTATTGCAATCATTTCTAGTCTAAGTTTGCCCAACTTATTCTGCTAAGGTATTCATTCCGGTCCTTATATCCATCGAAGATTTGAGTTATGCTTTTTGTATTCTTCTTAGGTTGCACTCATATCTACTAAATTTCGTAGTTCTGGGCATAAATCGTTTGAGCATCAAGCAAATTCTCTAAGCAAATGAATTTTAAGCTTGCGCTAATTCGTAGACAGTGGAATCCTTAAGGTTTCCTTAGGCTTATACGCCTTTCTTATCCTTCTTATTTTGCCAGAGTAGGTTGATCTTTATTTTATTTTATTTTTTTCAACACTCCTCGGGCTGCCTTCACCCCCAAACTTAAATTCTTCTTTGCCCTCAATGAAGGTAAGGCTTAGTTCCCTCAAACTTAGCTATTACTACAATTGCTTTACTCTATCTCAAGCTTTAAGACTTCCTTTCGAATTTTTGGTTCTTTCTGTCGTTCATGATAAGGATTACTCTAATACTAGGTTTGAATCTAAGGGAACTTAAGAATTCTTCTAATTGAAATTATGTTTCTACTAAATTCAGTTTTGCGATAAT
>JBBMKA010000021.1:10558505-10584847 GCA_037833695.1 Sechiopsis laciniata | reverse complement strand
ATGCCCTCAGGGGTCCAAGCTGCCCTAACGGCCTAACCGAACAACAGAAAAAGCAACCGAACATACCTGGGAAACCGGAATGGAAAACTGGGCCGTTACATTTGATTACCAGGCAAGCCTAGCAATCCTAATGTTATACATGCAAGTTTGCTCTACTCTTTTCTCTCGAAACGAAGTAAAGTTATGCATACGGTTTGTAAACGGAATGTAAATGAAATTCAGATAGCATAAATAAAAATTTCTGTTCGCTAACCCCTTTGCCTAAGCGAAATACCTTACTTTCCCGTAACCTTCCGATAACAGAGTTAACTATTCATATTGGACGGAATGAAGACATTACAAGAAAAATGGCTTCAAAAGCATGTAAACTACGCTAGAAAATAATAAAGAACTAAAGGCTGGAAAAATCGCTCTGGTGGCTTGAAATCTAAACGGAAGGAAAACTTTGGTCGGAATGGAGAAGAAAGCTTTGAAAACAATGACTGAAGGAAATGCTCCAAAAATTCAGAACCTTGAGAAGGAGACGAAGCTCACCTTTTCTAGGCCTGCCGACAACTTCTGCGAATGGCCAGCTCCACGATCATTGCTTCTCCGCCTACCTGCTCTACGGAAAGTCTACTCTACGATCTGGCTCGGTCGAAAGCCTGCTCTACTTCTGACATTCCTGCTCCACGATCTGTATTGTCGGCTGTGTTAGAGCAAACACAACGGTCGAGATTGATCGTAGACTTCTAGATCTTTGCCATGCGTCCCTTGGATGAGATATTTTTAACGAATTATCTCTTCTTGTTAAGTTCTTGCTTCGCTGGGGCGACGTGGGATGGATTCCCAAATTTGCTTCGCTGGGGCTTGCCTTTGCTTGAGCGAGTGGCTTCCTTCTTCAATTTCGCTATGTCCCATGTTCGCTACAACAAACTAGAAAGTATCAATTCATTTTTTTAAACACTTAACAATTTTTTATCTAGTTATGCATATTTTGCTACAGCGAACACCAAAAAAGTATCCTAACTAGAAAATTATAGGAATTTTTGCTTAAGCGTGATAATGGGCACATGTGGGCGAAATTCTAAACATTGACAATTAATTACAGTAAATTTGTCTAAAAATATATTAATTTAAACTACTTTAACTCTCAATTTTTGAGAGTTATCACACCCCTAAACTAGCATTATTGCTCGTCTCGAGTAATAGCTTAAAATTCAATTCAAAACATTTATTTTTTCTATCTTTCCTTTGCTTCGGCGGTTCATCGCTTCTCTACTTTGCTGAAGCAATTAACACACCAATCTGAGAACTCAATAAATTTTCTAAGTAAAATTCTTCTATAACTGGACCATGCTGGGCAAAACTTTAAATTATCAGGAAACTCCATTTCATATTTCGCTTTAGCCTTCATTCGCACAAACCCCTTTTGGCTTAGAACTTTAAATTTTTGGTTCTTTTATCTTGACTAATCAATTAGATTTAACTTTTTGCTTTAAGCTCTTTCGCTCCCCTCCCTTTATTTTGGTACATCTTTTCTTTTGCCGAATTGAATACTCTCCTTTTACAGCTTGTGGAAATCCCTCACTTACGTTTCCTGCTATCGTTTGCTCAATTTTCACTGAATGTTTTAGATAATGATAGGTACGCGATGTTAGAACAAATGACAGCGAAGAGATGATCTCAGAAACTTGGGCTACTAGACTTTTGATTCACTTTGCTCTCGTATTTATTTGGGAAATTTTTAAAAATTTTCATGTTTTTATCCACCCTTGGGTTAGGCTTGCAAATCTCACCTTTTACTTCAATGAAATGACAATTATCCAATTAATTTTTTTGCGTTGAATCGCTCATGAAGCATGTTTGATTTATGCGCTTTTCGCGAGCATATTTACATTTTTTTCGCTTCGGCAAACTCCACCCCCAAACTTGGACTTTTCACTATCCCAATGAAAACGTTCAGCACCCCAAACTTAAAGTTTGCTAAAGTTTAAGGCTTGGATTAATTCTAATCGAGTTCGCTCTGGTTAAAAGATTCCACAAAATTGAGTTTCTAAACTTAATGAATTTACAAAAACTAGGGCTTGACTCCTCAAGAAACTTCGCTTCGATCAATTTAAGGTTTTGCTCCATCATCGAAGAGTTATAAAATTACTTGACAAAGAAATTTAGCTGATTTGTACAGAAAGAAAGTTCATAAGAATTCACAAAGAGATAACAACGCAACACGCTGAAGCTAAAGATAGATTGAAACTATGTGAGCGTTTACAAAATTTGCTAAACAAAAATACAAGAAAGATGAAATTGAAATGGGCGAAAGTCAATATACAAAATTGCAATAAAATGATTGAGGAAAGAGTTAAAAGACTGAGACTTCCATTTAGGGTTTGGGTAGGTCTTTGCTTGGTCGAGCATCTGGCGCCAAGAAGTTTGGAAACTTGGGCAATTGATACGGGCCTTCGTCAAAGTCGTAAGGACTTATTGGAGGACTTTTTCGTGTTCGAAGAAATAGCGATAAAATTCTCACTGATCGTCCTGCATTTCCTTTATCATTTGAAGCTACCCGTTGCTTCCGCTGGTTGGTACGGCTTACTTCTTTGTGCAAGCTGCTTTAGAGGTAGTTTTCTGATTCACTTTTAATGACTTCTTTCGTGGGATGCATATATCGTCGGGTGGGCACGAACTTCTTGAGCCTTGTAGAACGCAGAGATGAAATGTGGGAACATCAATTAACTTGCTTGCTTACCTGCCTAAGTGCGAACCTCCTCAGCGATGATTCGCCCTACATTGATGGACAAGTCTGACATTATGGCGCAGGTCAGCAAAGCTCATGGTAAAGTCAGCTTGGAATCATGCGTTGTGGGCACCAGACAAGTCTTAATGAACGAAACACAGATTTTTGCTTCGTCATTGAGGTTGGCGGCGAGGAACTTTTGCGAGTTTGGTCATGCTTCCCAAGTCACGCTTGGAACCCCAATGACTTCAAGGCAAGCCTCCAACTCGCTCGCCGTGCATTTCTTAAACAAATGGTCATAATTAGATTCGCTCGCATCCCGCTCAAGTAGATCATTCCAATCCTCCACCGCTCAGCGAACTATTCACCCTCGAACAACTATTTGATAGGAGGAGCGATCGAGTATATCTGCGTAAAAATTGATCACCCATTCTTGGTTCGGTTCCTCGTGGGGATAGTAATTATGTAACCAACCTCTGCTCTCTATCTGACGAAGAATGGGGGCTGGTATTCCTTCTAGGCCGAACTCAAACCTTTGCTTGGACAGAAAATGCTTCTTCTTTATCTCCTCAACATTTTGCTGTATGGTTTCGTGTCTTTCTTCAGCCAAGCAAGCATCCTCTTCTTGATCGTTGGTTCATGTTATTTTAAGAGCTAGCATCTTCTGATTTTTCTTCATTGGCGCGGGCCTTTTTTTTACCAATGTCTTGGCCTCGGAGCTTTCCCTTCGCTCATTCCTTTCTTTGGCGCTGAAGGTCCGCCCTTCCTCTAACTCTTTTTCCAGTTCATCATTAGAGTCATCAGCAGCTTCGCTTCTACTGTAAGCAATTTCTTAATTCTTTTCTGCTTTGAGGAATTCATTTTTGTCTGGATCAGCAGCGAGTTGACCAGGTGTCAACTGTGCATCATCTCCAATGGGCAATGAATCCCCTGCTTCGAGCTCATTTTTTGACTCCAGTGGATCTTGAACCGGGCTTTCAACTTCTTCTCCTTCCCTTTGTAACTTTTCTTTAGAGCTTGCCCCTTCAATGTCTATCTCTTGGACATCGAGATTCCATGAACCCTGTACTGCAGCGTCAGCATCGAATTGCCTAGTTGGCAATTATGCATCCTCCGTTGGGGCTGAAAGTTCATCCTCTGACTGAATCTCTTCTTCGACTTCCCCAAACATTTATGCGTATAACTTTGCATTAGTAGACTTTGCAGAAGTCGTAGATTTCGACGGTAGCTTTGCTGTTGAACTCCTTTCGGCCATAGAGCCTTGAGGAGTCTCTCGTACCTTTATTGTTTCGGTGTATCTTTCCGCCCTTCGCTGCTTCCTTGAAGCAGACTCTTTATTCTCTTTCTTTCTTCTTTCCTTATTTTTCTTTCTTTCTCTCCGCTCTAGCTCCTCTACTCTTCGATGAGCCAACTCTGCTACCATCTCTGCCATTTTCTTCAAAAGCTCGGGATCCACTGCTAGCGCAACAGCCTTTGCTGCCTAGACAGTCTTGGCGATTAAAACATCAGTAGGTCTGGTGAAACTGGCCTCTATAGGCTTGACTGACTTCTTCGCTGTGGGCTTATCGGCTCTGCTTTAGCAGACTTGGATTCTTACGGCCAAGATGGCCCCCCAGCAGGCACTGCATCTATCGCCTCGATGAACTGTGGTGGCGGTACCCTCTTTTTCAGCGTGATCCTAGCCTAACTCCCACAGACAGAGTTTCTTCTTCGACAGGGTGGCTCTCTGTTTCAGCGTGATCCTAGCCTAACTCTGTCTGAAGAAGAAGCTCGCAGTTGGGGTGGCTCTCTTTTTCAGCGTGATCCTAGCCTAACTCCCACAGACAGAGCTCACCCCAGCTGCGAGCTTCTTCTTCAGAAGGTATTTTTCCACATAGACCTTGGCCGGATCGACCTCAGACTTCGTCGCTGTCTTGGCAAGGCTAGACTTGGCGATTGGAATTTTTTAGGCCATTTGGAAGAGTGGTGAAGGCTTGAAAACTCAATCGAAGGAAACATCAAAATTTGAAGATCGGAGAGCTCGAGAGTTTAAGTGTGCGTGAAAAAGTGAAATGAGAAAGGGAGAGGAGTATTTAGAGGATTTTCAAATTAGCCCAAAGGTCGACCTCGAGACGTGAATTTCCAGACGACGTGGGGTGAAATCCCATTCGTTGGATCAAGATCTCGAGCTACACGTGTCAATCTGAGTGCATGCGATGAATGCCACGCGTGGGTTTTTTCGTCATAAATATGGCTTACGTCACAACGTAACCTCATAAATAACCCACCTCACACGCACGACATCACTCTGAGGTAGCAGCAGCTAAAATTAAATATACTTCCTTCCACAAACGACTAAGTTTTCTTCCTCGCTAAACTACAAAGCAGTAAAAGCTAGCAAACTACAATTTATCAATTTCAAACTTCTAAAAAGATTAAAAAAAAAATGTACAGATATAAGTTCGAGATACTAACCTGGCCTGGAGTAATTTAAATTTGAAAAAGATAATACCATTCGCTCCAGCCAGCTTGGTCCATTTCAGGCGTCGAGTAATAGGGTGAAGTCTGCTTTCGCAGTTTCTTCGTTGTAATAATGCTTCAACCTATGACCATTCACTAGAAATTTGGGATCGTCAGATTCATTTTTAAGTAAAATTGCCTCATGGGGATGTACCTGAGTGACTTGGAATGGTCCTGACCATCGTGATTTTAACTTTCCTGGAAAAAGTTTGAAATGGGAATTGTAGAGCAAGACTTTCTGACCAACTGCAAACTCCTTGGGCTTTATCCTCTCATCATGTCATTTCTTCATCTTTTCTTTATATATCTTGGCATTCTTGTAAGATAATTAGCAAAATTCCTCAAATTCTAGGAATTATAGTTTTCGCGTAAGCGAGATGCCTTGCGAATCCAAATTCAGCTCCTTAACTGCCCAATACGCTTTGTGTTCCAAATCTAGAGGCAAGTGGCATGCTTTATCGAATACAAGGAAAAATAGGGACATACCCAATGGTGTCTTCTATGCAGTTCTGTATGCCCAAAGCACGTCATCCAACTTGTTCGCCCAATCCTTCCTGTTGGGATTTACTACTTTCTCTAAAATCATTTTGATTTCGCGGTTGGAGATTTTGGCTTGGCCATTTGTTTGTGGATGGTATGCAGTGGTGACTTTATGACGAATATTGTACTTCTGCAACACAGATTCTAAAGCTCGGTTGATAAAGTGTGTTCTTTCATCGCTAATCAAGGCTCGCGGAGTCCCAAATCACATAAAAACGTGCTTTTGCAAAAATTTAATAACTGTCTTGGAATCATTTTTCATGCAAACGATGGCTTCAATCCATTTGGATACATAATCTACGACAGCCAAGATGTATTGATTCCCGTTAAAGTTTGGAAATGGCCCTATGAAATTAATTCCCCATCATCGAACAACTCAACTTCTAGAATGTACTTTAGGGGCATCTCATCCTTTCTTCCAAGATTTCCTAGCCTTTGGCATCGATCACATTGCTTTGCATAGTTGTTGGAATCATTGAAGATGGATGGCCAATAATATCCAGATTGGAAAACCTTCGCTACTGTTTTCGCACCACCGAAATGGCCTGCGTACGCTGTAAAGTGACATTCTACTAGAATTGATTTAGCCTATTCTTCTATTGCACAACGGTGAATTACGTTACCTGCGCATTGTTTGTACAAATATGGATCGTCCCAAAGATACATTTTGACATCATGCAGAAATTTCTTTTTCTGTTGGTAGCTAAAATTCTTAGGCATTACTCCACAAGCAAGGTAGTTGGCAAGATAGGCAAACCATGGTTCGCTTATGTCGTGAGTAGTGAATAGTTGTTCATCGGGGAAAGTTTCACCGATATCCAATCACTGGAGCGATCCATCCGCATTCTCGATTCTTGATAAGTGATTTGCCACTACGTTTTCGCTACCATTTTTATCCATAATTTCAAGATCGAACTCTTGTAACAACAGAATGCACCGCAACAATCTTGGCTTCGCATCTGTCTTTTTGAAAAGATATCGGATCACCGCGTGATCTCTATAGATTGTTACCTTGGATCCGATTAGGTATGAGCAAAATTTATCCAAGGCAAAAACAACTGCCAAGAAGTCCTTTTCTGTGGTTGTGTAATTCTGTTGTGTCGCATTCATCATCTTGCTAGCATAGTAGATATGATGAATCAGTTTCTCGCCTTTTAACCCAGCATTACACCCACAGAATAATCACTTGCATCGCACATGATGCAGAAGGGCATTTCCCAGTTTGTCGCTTTGATGATTGGGGCTGAGACAAGAGCGGTCTTTAGCGTGTTGAAGGTATTCACACAAGCAAAATCAAAATTGAACGGTTTTTTTTTTTAACACCAGAAATTTGCACAGAGGTTTCGAAATTTTTGAAAAATCCTTGATGAACCTTCTGTAAAAACCAACATGTCCAAGGAAACTTCGTATTCCTTTCACATTTACTAGCTGCTCGAGTTTTTTGATCACTTGCATCGCACATGATGTAGAAGGGCATTTCCGAGTTTGACGCTTTGATGATTGGGGTTGAGATAAGAGCGGTATTTACCTTGTTGAAGGCATTTGCACAGGCAAAATCAAAATTGAACGATTTTTTAACACCAATAATTCGCACAGAGGTTTGGTAGTTTCCAAAAATCCTTGATGAACCTTCTGTAAAAACCAATATGTCCAAGAAAACTTCGTATTCCTTTCACATTTGCTAGCTACTCGAGTTTTTCGATCACTTCTACTTTCGCTTAATCAACTTCAGTTCCTTCCTATGAAATTCTATGTCCCAACATGATTCCTTTCGTCACTATGAAGTGGCACTTTTCCTAATTTAAAATAAGGTTTGTTTCTTCTCACCTTGCGAGTACCTTGCCTAAATTTTCTAGGCAAGCCACAAAAGATGATCCAAAAATCGTGAAGTCATCCATAAATACTTCCATATATCGTTCAATCATATCAGAGAAAATTACTAACATACACCGCTGAAATGTCATAGGGTCATTGCACAACCCAAAGGGCATTCGCCTAAAAATGAAAGTTCCATATGGATAAGTGAATGTCGTCTTTTCTTGATCTTTCAGCGCAATTGTAAGCTGATTATATCTGAAATATCCATCCAGAAAGCAGTAATATTCTTGCCCCGCGACATGGTCAAATATTTAATCGATGAAAGGTAGAGGGAAGTGGTATTTTTTTGTCGCCGATTATAGTTTGTTGTAATCCATACATACACGTCAACCAGATACTGTGCGCACAGGTATGAGTTCATTTCGCTCAATTTTAACGACTGTTGTGCCGCCCTTCTTTGGCACGCATTGGATCGGGCTAACCCATTTGCTATCGGGGATAGGGTAGATGACTCCCACATCGAGCCATTTAATAATTTTTTTCTTCACTACCTCCTTCATAGCTGGATTTAGTCACCGTTGATGCTCAACAGAGCGAAACCCGTCATCTTCCAAGTTTATCTTGTGTATGCAGAAGGATGGACTTATCCCTTTTAAATCAGCGAGGGTCCAACCTATCACACTCTTATGCTGCTTCAATAGTTCTAGCAATGCCTCTTCATGTTCAGGCACTAGTTGAGAGGAAATTATAACACACAGAGTTTCACCTTTGCCTAGATATACGTACTTCAAGTGCTCGGGGAGAGGCTTCAATTCTAATTCTGGCTGCATTTCTATTGATGGTCTCGCTGGTGGTGCTATTCTGTCCGACAGGTTTAGCGAGTTGTTCTCAGCTTACCAAATCTCTCCAACCTCCAATTATTCAGCAGACGACTCATCTTCGCTAGTCCCTCCAGTATTCTTCATTTGCATCTTCTTGTTGTTCATGCGAATGATTGTCATAGGCTTCGCTGAAGTCATTTTTAAGCGAAGTAATCGTGGAGCATTCCTCAGTTTCTGTTGGGTAGTTCATAGAGTCATTAATTCGAAACTTGATTTGGTCACCATTCATCTACAAAGTGATGGTATCTTCATACACATACATAAGAGTTCGCCCCGTCTGTAAAAATGATCTTTTCAAGATGATTGGGATTTCTCGGTCTACTTCATAATCCAATATTATGAAGTCAGCTAGGTAAATGAACTTGTCTACCCGAACTAAGATGTCCTCGACTTTCTCTTCTGGTCTCACAATTTAATGATTCGCTAGTTGAATTATCATTGATGTGGGCTTTGCTTCGCCAATCCTGAACTTCTTATACACAGACAACGACATTAGATTAATGCTTGCTCCGAGATTGCATAGCGCTTTTCTGATATATGCCTCCCTATCGAAATTGGTATGGTAAAGGCTCCTGGATCTTTTTCTTTCGTTGAGATTTTGTGAGTAATCATTGCGCTACATTCTTGGCTCAGCGAAATGATATTCGCCTCTCCTACTCGATCTTTTTTAGACAAGACTTCCTTCAGGAACTTAGCATAATTTGGCATTTGTCTTAATACCTATATCAGTGGTACGTTGATCTATAGCCCCTTAAGGATCTCCATGAATTTCTCAAAGCCTAAACCCTCATTCTTCTTTTTAAATTTTTGTGGAAAAGGTGGTGGGGTTTGAATTGTATCACCTTGCTGGCTTCGTGTTCATTTTCGTGTTACAAGGTTCAACAGGCTCTTTTTGCTCAATTTTATCAGTCGTTGTAGCGATTCCTCCAACCTCTACAAACTCATGTTGAACTTCACATTCCTCTTCAAAGTCTTCTTCATAAACTTCTTCTACGAAACGTCGCTCTAGCAGACTCAATATCACATCGTCGTTCACCTTTTCATCAGTTAACAACTCTGATTCATTCTCAATTATTGAGATCGCTTTGATCTGCTCCTTGCCTTCTCTCTTTGTAGGTTGGGTGTCAGATGACAATCTTCTAGCGAGCCTTTGTCGTAGCTCATCATCTGCGTTTCTAAGTTTTTCAAAGCCCCTTGCTGATTCTGGATGACTGCTTGCTGATTATGCGAGGTTGCTTCATTCTTCGCTATGCATTCTTTTAACAAGCTCTCCAGCAAACTATTGAATGTTTGCAGGAAATGCTATTGAGGCATCTGATTTTGCTGATTCTGATATGAATTCCACCCTTGGTGTTGTTGGCCCATCGGTGTGCCAAAATCTGGTGGATTTCCATTATGTCTCTGCAGAAATGCTTGGTTGCTCGAGCTACCTGCATTAGCATTGTTAAACCAAGAGAAATTAGGATGGTTTTGCCATCCAGCATTGTATGTGTTTAAGAATTGATTATGTTAGCGATTCGCTTGCGCGAAATACATCGATGCTGTGTTCTAGGGGAAATCTTCGTAGAAATGTGCTTTGCCGCACATGGCACATGACTCTGTTAGAGAGAGCTGCTGTTGATTGTTCGCTAATGTCAATTGTGCAGAATTAACACTTTGGACTCCATTATTAGCGTTGTTTCCATTTGCATGTTGAACAATATCTTTCGCATCTCTTCTACTTATTGCTTTAACACACCGAGTCACTGGTTGATTCAACCTTCACTCTTGGTTTGACGTCCGAGCGCACATTATCTTTTCACTGGCTAGTATTAAGGGCTATCCTTTCAACAATTTCTATCGCTTGATTATATGTTTTCAATCGAAGTGCTCCAAATGCTGATGTATCGAGCGCTAGCTTAGCAGCTTTGCTTAAACCGCCATATAAATACTTAAATTGGACGCAGCAGGCAAATCCATTATGTGGGCATTTATGCTAGATCATTTTGAAACGATCCCAAGCTTCGACGATTGATTTGCTTGCAGCCTGTCTAAATAGCACGATCTCATCACAATGTTGCATCATCTTCTTTGGTGGTAAGTATTTTAACAAGAACTACCGTGCAAGTTATTCCCATGATATATCTTACAGATTCTCCAACGTGTACAACCACTCCTTTTTCTTTCCTTGTAGCGAGTGCAGAAACAAGCTCAGCCTTAGATTGTCTCGAGTCATATCCAGAATAATGAAGGAGTCACATACACCCATGAACTCCCGTAAATAGTTGTGCGGATCCTCGCTCGCTAAACCGTGAAATTGGGCCTTTTGCTGGAGTAGAGTATTCATCATAGGCTTAAATTCAAACGCACGCACCCCGTTATCCGGTCTAATTCCTCCTCCTATAAATTCTGTAATGTTGGGCATGGCATAGGCTCTGACCACTCCGTCCCTATCATATGCCATCATAATAGGGGTAGCAAGAAATCGATCTACATGTTCATAATTTGGTTTGACTGGTTGTTCGGGTCTCGCCTCAGCATTTCCGACGAGCATATTGTGTTGATTAGCTTCAGCCATCTTCGCAGTATGATTTTTCCTGCTATTCTTTCTTCTTCTGAGTAAGTTTAGTTCAGGCTTAGGATCGAAGGGTTCTGCGATCTCTTGCCTTCGCATAAACTTTAGCGAAATCCCCTACAATAAACACACAGATTAGTTTAACTTTTAAGAACTACTCTTACAATACTCTGTGAATTAAAAATAGTTTGAAAAATCCTTAGCAACGGTGCCAAAAACTTGTTAGGATGAAACCGACACACCATAATTAAGAAATAATAATAATTAAAGAGAATGGTGACGTGGACTGTTCAAGATTTTGTTGAAGGGAACTCCTTACTCAATTTAGCGAAGTGAGTGTGTGTGATTCCCCAAAGTCGCGCAAGTATACGCGGTCAATATTGTAGCAAGTTTTAATCTAAGTACAGGTCATTCTCCACAAGGATTTTTGTGATGTTTTTTATTCGTTTTCATGCAAGAGTCAGGTGTAACAAATTGGTTGATAAGGTGAGTAAGTAGATAATCTAAGTGAGTGAAATAACTAAAAAACAATATGAGACTAAGTATCGGAAAGGTTTAGGGGGTCAGGGGCTTTGCTTAAGCGACACGATTAGCGAGGACGAACAATCGATAGGTTTCTCTTGCTCGAGCTCCTAGTTCGGTTATCTCAAACTCAAATACTAAATAAGCAACTCCGGCATTAGGCGAACCTTATCTCTAAGTGTTCTTTGATTAGCAGCCAAGCCTAGCAATCCTAATGTTATACATGCAAGTTCGCTCTACTCTCTTCTCTCGAAACGAAGTAAAGTTATATATACGGTTTGTCAAACAGAATATAAGTGAAATTCAGACAGCATGCATAAAAAGTTATGTTCCCTAACCCATTCGCCTAAGCGAAATACCTTACTTCCCCATACCCTTCCGATAACGGATTAGCTACTCATATCGGAAAACATGCTTAAAACAAATTAAGAAATGGAAAACATGCTTCACACAAAGATTACGTAAATAGAAAGTGCACGAAGTAAAGAACAAGTAAAGATCAAGCTAAAGGATCAGAAAACTCCTAGACTCGATAAACTTGAACGTTTCAGGTGAAACTCCGGTTACAAGCAAAACGGCTTCAAAAGAATGTAAACTACGCTAGAAAACAATAAAGAACTAAAGCCCGGGGAAATCGCTCAAGCGGCTTGAAATCTAAACAGAAGGAAAACTTTGGTCGGAACGGAGAAGAAAACTCTAAAAATGATGACTGAAGGAAATGCTCCAAAAATTTGGAACCCTCGCCTTTTATAGCAAATTTTGTCTAAAAATATATTAATTTAAACTACTTTAACTCTCAATTCTTGAGAGTTATCAGCGTTCTTTATTACACATCACTTTTTATTTTTTATTTTTTATTTTTTCTGATTGACCTTTTTTTACAAGATTTTTTTTATCAGTTATTTACATAACTTGATAAAAGATGGTATATATGTATATTTTTTTGTAAAGTTTTCTTATGTTTATGTATATATCTTTTTTGAAGTTATTTAAAAAATTTCACCTATTTTTGTGCAATGTACACACTCTTGAGTGAATATTCATTTGCTTAAACCAAAACAAACTAGCATTAAAAAAATAATAATAAAAGAAACTTGGGAGGACTAGTTAAATCTATAAAATAATTACAAATATGATATAAACAAATTTTGCAATTATAGTCATTGATATTTATGAATATTTAAGATATGTTAATTTTTCATCTATGTCCCATTTTAATTTTCGATTATAGTTAGCCTCATTTCAACATACTCCAACTACTTTTTTCTTTCTTTCTTTAATACTATTCCTTAACAATCTCAATCTTTCTTGTTTCAAAATAAGAAAAATCTTTTATAAGACTTGTATAATGAATTTGAACCAGGAATTATAAATCATAATTTTTTTTTACAAAAGCATTCATAAAAAAACACGATAAATTGTCTTTAATTGTTCTAAAAAATTATAAAAACATTGTTAGCATTTGACTGCAATTTTCATCAACTTTTTATAAACTATTTTTTATGGGAAAATTAAGTTGTGAATAAAAAAGAATTTAAAAGTAAGGTTGATTCATTAAAAAAAATGGTTATGGCCCGGCCTGGCCTCGATAAAATACCCTGGTGTCAAACTCTAAGAAGAACACTTCGGTTCCCTTTCCAATTCTAATTGAGGGGGCCAAGAAACTTCGTTATCTCCAATTTGAGAAAGCACATTGAAATTATCTTAATCATTAGTGGCCAATGATTTTTTCATAACCAGTTTGCATTTGTTTACACCGAACCTCCTAACATCAATATTTTCTGCAGTCATCTTAGAGGAGCTGATCAATGAAATACTGTCAACAGAGAAAAGTTTAACTTTGAGCGACAACCTCTCAATCGCCGCCAATGAAATCTTCTCCATCACTCGGTGATGCCTCGACTTTCAATGCCGTTGCAAACGACCTTTCATCCATCACCTCCAACTCAATTTGGACATTAGAAGTCGCCATTGATTCATGAAAGAAAAATGAAATACAAAAATGCCTCAAGCGGAGCCAAACATAAGTGAAATTCTGAAGCGTAAACGATGTTTACATGGAATGTTAAAATGCAAACGATTTGAAATTATGTGAAATGTTAAATTTCGAATTGAAATTCTTAAGTGTAAAGGAAATGTTAACGCTTTCTATACATGACATTTTTTTTTTCTTTCCTGTTAGGCATTTTTATTACACATCACTTTTTATTTTTTATTTTTTCTGATTGATCTTTTGTTTACAAGATTTTTTTATCGGTTTCTTTCCATAACTTGATAAAAGATGGTATATATGTATATTTTTTTGTAAGGTTTTTTATGTCTATGTCTATATCTTTTTCGAAGTTATTTAAAATCTTTCACCTATTTTTGTGCAATGTACACACTCATGAGTGAATATTCATTTGCTTAAACCAAAACAAACTAGCATTAAAAATAATAATAATAAAAAAAACTTGGGAGGATTAGTTAATTCTATAAAATAATTACAAATATGGTAAAAACAAAATTTGCAATTATAGTCATTGATATTTATGAATATTTAAGATATGTTATTTTTTCATCTATGTTCCTTTTTATTTTTCGATTATAGTTAGTTTCATTTCAACATACGACAACTACTTTTTTTTTTTTTTTTTTTTTTTTTTCTTTTCTCTTTTGAACTCTCTTCTCTAAACAATTTCAATCTTTCTTGTTCCAAAATAAACAAAACCTTTTATAAGATTGTGTCATGAATTTGAATCAAGAATTCTGAATTATAATTTTTTTTTTTTTTACAAAAGCATTCATAAAAAAACACAGTTAACTGTCTTTAATTGTTCTAAAAAATTATAAAAACATTGTTAACATTTGACTGCAATTTTCATCAACTTTTCATAAACTAATTTTTATGGGAAAATTCAGTTTAAAATAAAAAAGAATTTAAAAGTAAGGTTGATTTATTAAAACAAATGGTTATGGCCCGGCCTAGCCCAGATAAAATATCTTGGAGTCAAACTCTAAGAAGAACACTTCGGTTACCTTTTCAATCCTAATCGAGGGGTCAAACAACTTTGATCGGTGTTGTCTCTAATTTGAGAAAGGAAATTGAAATTATCTTGACTATTAGTGGCCAATGCTTTTCTCACAACCATTTTGCATTTGTTTTCACCAAGCCTCCTAACATCTATAGTTTTTGTAGTTGTTTTAGAGGAGCCGATCTCCGACTGACTACTGTCAATGGAGCAAAGTTTAATTATGAGGTGACAACCTCTCAATCGCCGCCAATAAAAGCTTCTCTCGTCTCTCACTGTTGCCTCGACTTTCACCATCCTTACAAACGACCTCTCATCCATCGTCTCTAACTCCATTTGGACATTAGAAGATGCCATTGATTCATGAAAGATGCCTTAAGCAGAGCCAAACAGAAGTGAAATTCTGAAGCGTAAACAATATTTATATGGAATGTTGAATTCCGAAATTAAAATACTCAAATGTAAACGATTTGAAATTATGTGAAATGTTAAATTTCGGAATTGAAATTCTCAAGCGTAAACGAAATGTAATGCATTCTTTACCTGACATTTTTTATGTTAACGTTCTTTATTACACATCACTTTTTTTTTTTTTATTGGCATTCTTTACATGACATTTTTTTTTATCGATTTCATTACATAATTTGATAACAATAGTATATATGTCTATTTTTTTTGTAAGGTTTTTTATGTCTATGTATATGTCTTTTTCGAAGTTATTTAAAATCTTCCACCTACTTTTGTGCACGATTGAGTGGATATTCATTTGCTTTAAAAAAAAAGAGCATTAAAAAAAAAAAAAACTTGGGCAGGATTAGTAAAATTTATAAAATAATTACAAATATGGTAAAAGAAATTAGCAATTATAGTTATTGATATTTATGAATATTTATGATATGCTATTTTTTTCATTTTTGTCCCATTATATTTTTCTATTATAGTTAGCCTCATTTCAATGCAACATATGACAACTATTTTTTTTTTCTTTTACACTCTACTTCCTATGCAATCTAATTGTTCTAAACAATTATAAAAACATTGTTATCATTTAAATGCAATTTTCATCGACTTTTTATAAACTAGTTTTTATGGGAAATTTCAATTGAAAAAAATAAAATAAATAAAAGTAAGGTTGATTCATTAAAAAAAAAGGTTATGTCTTGGATAAAATATTTTTATAGCTTGGATAAAATATTGTGGTACCAAACTCTGGAGAAGAACACTTCGATTCCCTTTCCAATCTTGATCGAGGGGGCCAAACCACTTGATCGATGCTGTCTCTAATTTGAGAAAGCAAATTGACATTATCTTGATCATTAGTGGCCAACACTTTTTTTACAACCAATTTGCATTTGTTTTCACCAAGCCTCCCAACACAGATTGTTTCTACAATCATTTTAGTGGAGCTGATCTCCGACGAATTACTGTCAATAGACCAAAGTTCAAGTTTAACTTCTCAATTGCTGCCAATAAATGCTCCTCTCGTCTCTCGTCGATTCCTCGACTTTCACTACCCTCGCAAACGAGTCTCATCCATCCCTCCAATTCAATTTGGACACTAGAAGCCGCTATTGATTCAAGAAAGAAAAATGAAATATAGAGGCGCCTCAAGTGGAGCCAAATAGAAGTGAAATTTTGAAGGGTAAACGATATTTATATGGAATGTTGAATTCCGAAATTGAAATTCCCAAATGTAAACGAAATAAAATTATGTATAATGTTAAATTCTAAAATTAAAATTCCCAAGCGTAAACGAAATGTTAATGCATTCTTTACATGACTTTTTTTTTCTTCTTTCTTTCTTTCTTCTGTTAGGAGTTCTTTATTACACAAGATTTATTTATTTTTTCTGATTGACGTTCTTTATATGACTTCTTTACATAACTTATAAAAGATAGAATATAAGGATATATTTTTTGTAAGATTTGTTTTTGTCTATGTATATATCTTTTTTGAAGTTATTTAAAATCATTCACCTATTTTTGTGAAGTGTACACACGCTTAAGTTAATATTCATTTTCTTAAACCAAAACAAACTAGCATTAAAAAAAAGAAAAAAAACTTGGTAGGATTAGTTAGATCAATAGAATAATTATAAATATTGTAAAATAAAATTAGCAATATGCTATTTTTTTTTCAACTATGTCTCATTTTATTTTTTGATTATAGTTAGCCTCATTTCAACATATGACAAATATATATATATTTTTCTTTTACACTCTATTCCCTATGAATCTCATCCTTATCTCTCTTCTTCCAAAATAAGCAAAATCTTTTACAAGACTCAAACTTAGGAATTTGAACCAAGAATTGTGGATCATAATTTTTTTTTTTTTTTTTTTTTTGACAAAAGCATTCATAAAAAAAAACACAATTGTCTTTAAATGTTCTAAAAAATTATAAAAATATGGTTAGCATTTGCATGAAATTTTCATCAACTTTTCATAAACTAGTTTTTATGGGAAAATTCAGTTGAAAAAAAAGAAGGTAGGGTTGATTCATTAAAAAAAAAAGCTATGGTCTGGACTTGCCTGAATAAAATATCTTGGTTCCAAACTCTGGGGAAGAACACTTCGATTCCCTTTCTAATCCTAATCGAGGGGGCCAAACAACTTCGATCGATGTTGTCTCTAGTTTGAGGATGCAAATTGATATTATCTTGATCATTAGTGGCCAACATTTTTTCACAACCAGTTTGGGTTTATTTTCACCAAGCCTTCTAACATCGATAGTTTTTGTAGTCGTTTTAGAGGAGCTGATCTCTAAAAGACTACTTCCAATAGAGGAAAGTTTAACTTTGAGACGACAACCTCTCAAACCCTGCCAATAAAAGTTCTCTCGTCCTTTGCCGATGCCTCGACTTTCAACGCCTTTGCAAACGACCTTTCATCCGTCGCCTCCAACTCAATTTGAACATTAGAAGCCGCCATTGATTCAAGAAAGAAAAATAAAATACAGAGACGTCTCAACGACCCGACTTTCTAAAATACTATAATGGGGTGTTACAGGTGTATGCATTTAAAATCCACAAAATCAATTTAATAATCACATTCAATTTCCAACAAAAAAACTCGTAAAATCATGAAAACACAGCTGATAGTTTGAAAAGCATATAAAAACATGATTCGGGATCCCAATAGTTCAAAACAAAATACAATTCAATAGAGTTTAAAACATGAAGTTCGACACGAAGTAAAACAAAATGCAGAAAGGAAATGACGACACCGTGTCCATGATCGATGCAGCTCCCAATCTAGCCACCTCAGAGTGGATCAGTACCTGAAAATGTAAGGGGTGAGTATATCGAAATATATCTAGTAAGGAGCCCCACCATGGGATTAAGCATGCAAACAGAAACAAGTTAGAAGATACGACAATTGAAGCTAAGTGCCTCGCACATGCGTGTCCAGCTCCCAGGCCGGTCACAAGCAAACAATGTCAAACGACAGCGTGTAAGCCATGAGAAAGATATGGCTAAATACCGAGAAATCATCTGACTACTGTCAGGAGAGGACCACGAGTGAGAGAAACACACAAGTTCTCTAAACCTCGGGTTAAGACATGTCTCATAACGTGTCTGCAGAGACATACACAAGTGTCTTGGGGTAGCCTAACTTATGTTAGGGACCCACCAATCTGCAATAGCAGAGACATACACAAATGCCTCGGGTAGCCTGACCTATCAGGGACCCACCGCACTGTGCTCGTGGAGACAACATAGTTGTCTCGAGGTAGCCTGACCTATGTCAGGGACCTGCCAAATGGCAACCGTGGAGACATAGACAAATATCTCAGGGTATCTGACCACTGTCAGGGACCCGCCAAGCTTCTGCTACGCCACTCTGATAGAGTATTAGAAGGGGCAACATGAATACTGATTAAGTCACCCGACCCTGTCGGGAAGAACCACGAGTGAGGGAACCACACATGATCCCTAAACCTTGGGTCGGGACACGTCCCATACCAAGTCCACAGAGACATACACAAATGTCTCGATGTAGCCTGACCATCTGTCAGGGACCCACCACGAGTGAGAGAAACATAAAGAATCCCTAAACCTCAGGTTAAGACAATGACATACAAGTCGTGTCAGCAAGGGCATACTTGAATGCGGATAAAATCACTTGACCTTATCAGGGAGAGCCATGAGTGAAGGAAACTACAGAGTCTTAAACCTCAGGCTAGGGGCGCCATCTGCTATCCCTAGCATGCAGGGGCCGACTGTAAGAAACCGACTCTAAAATGGTCCTAAACCCGATCCTTACTCATCATGCATGACTTTAAAAAAATTCGTTAAATTTGACAAGTAAGATAAGCAACAGAAACTTAAACATTTGTTAGGAAAATGACAATCCAAAAACTGTTATTAAAACCAATATAATTTAAAGCCTCTGGCCAGAGTATATGAAAACAGTACTAAAATAATTCTTCCAAAATAGTCTAAACATGCTGAAGACATAAAATAATCGAAAGAGACTATGCGGCAGACTCCCATGATCAGTCAACTCCTCCTCTAGCCGCCCCGGTACTGTCCCAAGTTACTTGGTGGAAAAAGTACAGAAATAAGGGTGAGTACAAAGGCACGCAGTAAGAATCCCCAACCGGGGTACAGTACGCAAGTCACATCATCTAGCATCCTAGCATATAAGTAGAACATCATCACAAAGGCAGTCTCAACACAAGTACATCACAGCATACTTAAACCATCGAAAGCCTCTAACTCTCGGCTAAGGATCCACTGTGGATCTCCAAATGGGTTATCGATATAACCCCCATAATCTCAAGAGTCTCGGAAATATGTACTGATACACTAGCCTGAGGGAGCTCTCCTCCTAGCATCTAATGCACATACGTGCACACCGCATGCTCCTGCAAATCGAATAAATGTAGGCCTACATAAACTATGTTGGTCCAGGTGCGCATGCCTAAGACTCGAAAAGGTGAGCACTGATCCACAGCAGGAGGGGAGGCCCTTGGCACCATACTGTGGCTGCCTGAATCACACCCAATGCCTGAAGCTAAAGGTCGTCCCAAGGTAGACTTGCACCAAGGAAAGGACCACGCTCTAGCAGGCCACAAACTAGGCTTATGCCGGGGTGGTAGCTACTCCACACCCTACTGCCGGGGGTAAGGAATCTGTCTTCATAGCCCGACCGGTGGGAACACATACGTTGGTCCACTCTCAGCCTCTAGATGATGACAACCTAACAAGATCTAGCTAAGAAGAAGCACCCTAGAGCTAACAATGTTCAACATCAATATCATTGCACAATAACATACATCATATCACAAACACAGATAAAATAGTCACCGCAACATAGTAGTGCAATCTGGGGTACATAAATCTACATGCCAGATCCTATCAGATGAGCCATACAATCCTATCCACTAACAAGTATATTGTCAGGCAATAAACAAACTGGCCGATAAACTAACAAGTTCAGTAACAGAAATATCGTTCAAACACCTATCCACTAACATGCTTAGAAAATGGTAACACACAACCAGAAAACTATCAATGTCAAGCGCAGGGTCCACACAACCCCGACAAGGAAATCCTTACCTGGAAAGCAAGCAGAACGACTACACAAAACAATGCTCCTTGAGCTGCAGAATACCAACACGTGTAATAACTTAGGCATAGCAATTAATAAGCACATAATTAATATCTAATAGCTAAACAACACTAGGTAACCAAGGCACAAGGCTCGGTAAAATAATACCCCTAAACCGAGAAGATAGGCTCGGTAGCAAGGCTTCGGCGAAGTCAAAGGTGAAGCTGCTCGCAGATGTGCACGAGAACGAGAAAAGGCGAGGCTCGGCGAGGGTGAAGCTGCAGGCGAACGTCTCACTTGGGCGAATGGCTGGAGTGAAAACCAAGGTGAACGCTACACGGTGGATAGGCTCTGACAAACGAACGGGCGTGGTCTCGACTACGAACTCGAGTGTACGACGAAGGGCTGTGCAAAGGCGAGCTGCAAAGCGAGATGGTGACAGCGAGGCTGCGAATAGCACAAGGTCAATGCATCTTAACATCAGGCCACATAAAATACCCACGGAGAATGAGAAAGGTTTTTGGGTGAACGTACCTGAGGTGAACAGGCTGCTCGCGAAGACGCTGTGACATAGAATGTCTCGGCGAAGGGTCTACAAAACTTGGCGATCGCGATGCTGCGATCGCGAGGCTGCGGACGCGCAAGGGAGACGGAGGCACGGCTTGGCGATTAGCCGTTGCTCTCGACAAAGGTGAACGAATAGGCGGGCTAGGGGTTGTACGCGGTGAAGAGCAGCGATCGATGATTGAGAACCAGCGTGAAGGCTGCTCGGTGGGAGGTTGACGAAAAAGCTAGATCGACGAAGGGGAAGACAAGTCCTCGAAAAAATGGAGAGAGGAGAAGAGAGGATTTCGAGAGGGAGAATGTGTGGTGTGGCTAGGGCTTTGGGAAAAGGAGAAAATGAGCTTAAATAGGGTTTTCAAGTGATCCGGGCTTCGAGTCTTGGCGAGGGAGAAATTAAAACCATTTTTTCCCTTTTTCCTCTTTTTAATCAAAAGACCTCCAAGCTTCCCAAAAGCAACTCTAACCCTGGAAACCTAAAAATGCAGTAAAAACCCAAACTTATCAAAAGTCAGAAACAGCCTCGGACCTTGAAGTCCAAAATTACCAAAATGCCCCTAAAAGCTCAAACTGCCCTAACGGTCTAACCGAACACCCAAAAAAATGACCGAAGATACCTGAAGAACTGGAATGAAAAACTGGGCCGTTACAATATTCCCTCATTTTTAGACTTTTGTCCTCGAAAGTCCTAAGACTGGAACAACTCCTGATAGTGCATCCTCATCTCGTCCTCTAACTCCCACGTGGCTTCCTCTGTTCTCTGATTCCTCCACTGAACCTTAACCAGGTTAATCTCCCGGTTATGCAAGGTCTTGCGTTCCCAGGCTAAAATCTGCACTGGCTTCTCCTCGAAGCTCAAATCCTTACTCAGCTCTAACGGCTCATAATCAACAATGTGAGACGGATCTGCCACATACTGACGTAGCATTGACATGTAGAAAACATTATGAACTGCTGCCAAGGACGGAGGTAAGGCCAACCGGTAAGCCACCGAACCGATCCGCTCAAGGATCTCAAACAAACCTGGGGCTCAACTTGTCCCGCTTGTCAAACCTCACAACTTCACTCATTGGTGCCACTTTCAAGAACACATGTTGGCCAACCTCAAATTCTAGGTCTCGACACCAAACATCAGCATAACTTTTCTACCTACTCTGTGCTGTCAACATACGAGCCCTGATATTCTAAACAGCGTCGTTAGTTAGCTGTAATAACTCGGGACCCAAAACCTGTTTGTCACCAACCTCTTCCTAGAACACTGGAGGCCTGCAACGCTTACCGTACAAAGCCTCAAACGGGGCCATCTGAATCGTCGCTTGGTAACTATTATTGTAGGCAAACTCCATCAGGTATAGATACTAGTCCTAATTGCCTAGAAAATCTAGCACACAGGCTCGCAACATGTCCTCAAGAATCTGATTCACTCTCTCTGTCTGCCCATCTGTCTGAGGATGAAACGCGGTGCTGAAACTGCACTCAGCACCCAAACCTTTCTGGAGTTCCCTCTAGAAGCGAAAAGTAAAGCAGAAATCTCGATCAAACACAATCTTCTTTGGCACCCCATGGTACCAAACGATCTGCTCCAAGAATAACTGTGTCCACTGTTCCAAGGTATAAGTGATCCTACCGAGAATGAAGTGTGCACTCTTGGTCAAACGGTCAACAACAACCCAGATATCAGTAAACCCTCTCGGTGTCCTCGGCAACCCAGAAATATAATTCATAGAGATCTCCTCCCACTTCCACTGAGGCATGCTCAGCGACTGCAATAAGCCTACGGGTTTCTGTCTAGGAGCCTTCACTTGCTGACAAGTAAGACACCGGCTAACAAACTCTGCAATGTCTCTTTTCATGTTGTTCCACCAGAAGGTCTGCTTAAGATCCTGATACATCTTGGTGCCCCTTGGGTGCCAAGTAAACGAGGAACTATGGCCTTAGTGAGCAGTTCAGCTAGTAGCTCAACGTCTGCTGGCACACAAAGAAGTCCTCTAAACCTCAAACCACCATCTGATGCTACCATAAAATCAAAATCACCATCTGCCTGAACTATGGCAATCAACCTGCTCAACTCGGGATCACTCAGCTGGCCATCAATGATCATCTGTCTGATCGAAGGCTGGATAGTCAACTGGGCTATCCTGGAGGTAACCTCTCCCAACAACACTGCTATATGGGCTCGCTCTAACTCTTTCCGTAATGGAAGCTGGGAACTCAACAAGGCTGCAGAATGCGACGTCTTCCTACTCAAGGCATCAGCCACAACATTGTTTTTATCTGGATGGTACAAGATCTCACCGTCATAGTCCTTTACCAACTCAAGCCATCTTCTCTGTCTCATGTTTAACTCCTTCTGAGTGAAGAAGTACTTAAGGCTCTGGTGGTTTGTAAACATCTGAATCTTTTCACCGTACAAGTAATGCCTCTAGATTTTCAGGGCAAACACAACTGCTGCTAACTCCATGTCGTAAGTCGAATAGTTTTTCTCATAAGGCTTCAACTGACGAGAAGCATACACAATTACCTTACCGTGCCACATCAAAACACAACCCAACCCAGACTTAGAAGCATCACTGTATACAACGAACCCATTTGTTCCCTCCGGAACTGACAACACTGGTGCGGACATCAGACTGTGCTTCAACAAAGCAAAGCTCTCTTCACAATTGGCATCCCAAACAAAATTAACACCTTTCCTTGTCAACCGAGTAAGGGGTGCTGCCTTAGCGGAAAAGTCCTTGACGAACCTCTGGTAATAGCCTACCAAACCCAGAAAGTTGCGAATCTCTGCGACCATGGTTGGTCTGTCCCATGTACTCACTGCATCAATCTTAGCGGGGTCTACTGCAATGCCATCTCTAGAGACCACGTGACGAAGGCTGTCTTTAACTAAAAGTTACACTTGGAGAACTTGGCATACAACTGATTTTCTCTTAATGCTGTCAACACTTGTCTTAGGTGCGTGGCATGATCCTCTCTGGTCTTAGAATAAATCAAGATATCATTTATGAACACGATGACGAAGCTATCCAAGAATGCTTTGAACACCCTATCCATCATGTCCATAAATGCTGCTGGAGCATTGGTCAGCCCAAAGGACATAACCACAAACTCATAATGACTATACCTTGAACCTGAACGCCGTCTTGGAAATGTCTGCATCCCTGATCCTTAACTAATGGTAACCAAATCTCAAATCTATCTTGGAGAACACAGAAGCTCCCTGAAGCTGATCAAACAAATCTTCGATACGAGGCAACAGGTACTTGTTCTTCACTGTAACCTTGTTCAACTCCCGATAATCTATGCAAAGCTGCATTGAACCATCTTTTTTTTTTACAAACAAAATAGGTGCTCCCCACGGGGACATGCTAGGGCGGACCATCTCCTGCAACTACACCTTCAACTCCTTCAGTTCTGCTGGTGCCATATGATATGGTGCCTTCGAGATAGGGAGAGTCCCTGGCTCGAGCTCAATAGTAAAGTCAACCTCTCTGTGGGGGCAAACCCAGTAACTCCTCAAGAAACATAACTATAAACTTCTGAACTACTGGCACTCTATCAACAGTCAACAAATGGTGGCTTTTCCCAGACAACTTTGCCAAATAACCCGAAGCTCCTCGAGCTAACAAATGGCAAGCTTTCAGAGAAAAAATCAACAGTGGACACACTCCGTCCTGGACACCGCGAAACTTAAAACTCTGCCTTTTGGGTGGCCTGAACACGACTTCTTTCTGGCGGCAGTCAATCATCGGTGGTTCTTCGCTAACCACTCCATACTAAGTATAACGTCAAAGCCACTCATAGGCAGAACTAAGAGGGTGGCTGCTAACAACTCTCCGGATACTAGGATCCGGCCGTCTCTAACCTTTTCACTAGCAAGCATACTAACTCCCAAAGGAGTTGCCACACACGAGTGCCTTTGTACTCACCCTCATTTCTGTGGTTTTCCACCAGGTAACTTGGGACAGTGTCGAAACGGCTAGAAGAGGAGCTGGATGATCATGGGAGTCCGCTTCATTGTCTTCCTTTATTTATTTTATGGATTCAGCATGTTGACTTATTTTAAGGATTTGTTTTAGAACTGTTTTTAGTTAACTCTGGCCAGAGGCTTCAAATTGTATTGGTTTTATTTATGTTTGGATTGTCACTTTCTCTATAAATGTTTGAGTTCCTTTAACTATTTTAATGTCAAATTTAACGGTTTAAAATTCATGCATGCTGAGTAAGAACTACTTTTAGGATTCTTTTAGAGTCGGGTTCTTACAGCTATGCTGACGTTCGGTGTAGAGACTTAGAGTTTGAGGTGGATCAGCACGTATTTCTAAAAGTGACACCAATACGTGGGGTTCTGAGGTTTGGTAAGCGTGGAAATTTGAGTCCCAAGTTCGTTGGCCCCTTCAAGATCCTCGAGCGGATTGGTTCGGTTGCTTACTGTTTAGCTTTACCCTCGTCCTTGGAAGCGGTGCACAGTGTGTTCCACATTTCGATGTTACGTCAGTATGTGGCAGACCCCTCTCACATTGTTGATTTTGAGTCGTTAGAGCTGAATAAAGACTTGAGTTTTGAGGAGAAGTGTAACGGCCTAGTCTTCTATTCCAGTTCCCTAGGTTTGTTCATTCGTTGTTTCGGTTGTCCGGTTGGGCCGTTAGGGCAGTTTGAGCTTCTAGAGGTATTTTGGTAATTTGGCCTTCAGGGGTGGTCTCGTAAATTGCCAAGGTTTGGGGTTGCTCTGTTTATGGCTAAGTTTGGGGTTTTACTTTGGTTTCAGGTTTTCGGGGTTGGAGTAGCTGATTGGAGAAGTTTAGAGCTTTTATTTATTTAAAAGAGAAAATAAGTGAAAAAGGTGTCAAAGCTAGGATTCGAACCCGGGTGGCCCGGGGACATGTGTTAGCATCCTATCCCCCCTTTCTTTTTATTTACCGAGACCTAGTTTAAAAGGGGAGGTTGCCGCACCTTTTATTCTCTTTTCTCTCATCCGCACTTCCTTGCTCTCTAAATTTCCCTCCCAGCTTCGCCAAGCCACTTTACCAAGCTCACCCAGTTGCTCGCAGCATCGAAGCCCAGGTCACCTTCGAGTTTGCCAGTTTTGTTCCTTCACCCGAGCGAGCCTCGCACCTACCTTGTCGAGTCGCAGTGCCAGTTCACCCTACGCTTGCACACCCAGCAGCCTTCGCCAGATTGCACGCACGTCCGTTCACCCCCAGCACGCTCAGCCGATCACGTGAACGCTCGCGCATCCCCGCGCCTTCGCAAGATCTGCCCGCACGCCCAGCAGCCTACGCTCGCCCTAGCTCACCCGAGCCTTCGCTCAGCGCTCGCGTGCTCGCTCTCACAGGATCCATTCGCTAGCGCCCGCGCCGTGTCTTCGCTCTACGCGGATGCCAGCAGCACCTCGCTGATGCCAGCCATCCGCGCATGCACTCGCTTGCCCCAGCAGCCTTCGAGGGTACTTCCAACGTCCGTGCCTTTGCCTGCCGCTCGTCTCGCCTTGTCTTCGCTGCACGGCCTTGTCGCAGCGCTTCGCCCCTGCCGAGCTCGCCTTCACCAAGACCTGTGCTGTCGAGCTCGCCTTCACCAGGAGATGTTCTACCGAGCTACCTAGTACTCGGTTTAGGGTAACTTCTTCTCTCGAGCCTCGTGCGTTTGGCTGCCTTTTTTCGTGTAGCTGCTAGATGTTATTTACCT
>JBBMKA010000021.1:10541410-10558405 GCA_037833695.1 Sechiopsis laciniata | reverse complement strand
CAACCAAATGCAAAATATCTTCACATTTAAAACAAAATCTTTTGACCAAAACCATAAAAAGTTTAAATAATATTTTCAAAGTAAACAAAAAAATCGTTGCTGTTATTTTTTAAAATTTAATGATAACAATATTAATGAGATGAAAATATGATAATGACTTAAATTAAGATTAAAAAAAAATGAACATACTAAACTCACCTGCTGCCATATTGAATACATGCTTGTGTGATTGACTAGGTTTATTTACATGTATTGTTTTCTATTTTTTTTTCATCTCTTATTCCTAGTTATATACTCATGTGTACCAATACATACTGCCGTGATTTCAACCGGAATACATCAGTCAATGTACACACCCGTTTGCAAACCGATTGAACATCCACTGTACATCTCTATCTCCTTGGCGATGTAGGTGTATGCTACTATGTAGGTTTATGTACATGTATTGTTTCCTCTTTTTTGCATATCTTGTTCTTGGTTATATATCCATGTGTACCAATACGTACTGTCGTGCTTTCAACCAGAATGCATTAGTCGTGTACACACTGTTTGCAACCCCATTGAATATCCATTCCATGCCTCTATCTTCTACTACCATGATGCCCTTCGCTTTGTTATTCCCGTATTTGTAAAGAAAAAGACTATGACACTCGAACTTCCATCCAATTTGTTGAGACATGCAGTGATGATGGATAAAAGTTGAGATATTGTTGGATCCGTGGACGATGTCAACACCTATTTTTTTGTCATTGGAATATACATTCGCATCGTCTCAAACTTCGTTAAAAGCAATTGTAATCGGTGTTGGTTACATTAACAAACAATCGAAGAAAAATAAACAAAACCTTGTGAATATCTTGGCTCAATGAAAGTGAAATCCAACAAAGATTCAAGAAGTACCTTGGTACACAATTGTATCATCAATCTACAAAACACAAAATCCTGATCGAAAGTGGGAGTGGGAGTGAGATCGATCTACGATTGAAGAATGTGGCAAGTGTGAGATACAATGCTGCAAAACGAATAAAAGGATAAAAAAAAAATAAAAATCAATGGCCGAGTTTGAATGTTGAAGGATATATATATATATATATTATATTTGATTCAAATAATTGATGGGAGTAGATATTTAGAGTATAAAGAGCAAAAACAATTAAAAAAGTGAAAAAATAAAATATTGCTAATTAGATATCCTTAAATCAAGGGGAGAGCTTCCAACATATGTTTTTCTTTTTCATTCCTTAAATTAAGTAGAAGGGTTGACAATGGGGGTTTTTATTTTGTTATAATTTTTTAATATTAAAAATAAAAAATAGGGGCACTAGGAGAATGTAAATATTATTTCTCTTCACCTAATTTTGATTTAGACAAAAATTTAAAGTGAAAAAACGAGTAGTCTTAAAATAGTTTCTAATTTTAGACGTTTACTATTATTTCCCATATTTTTATTCCTAATTCTATCACGGTTTGGAAATTTTTTCAATTAATATCACTAATTAAAGCGTATCATTGATACTAATTAATATAAATTGATGCCATGTGAAACTGATTAAAATCAAGTGACACCGATTAAACTCAATCAATTTCAAATCGTAATTTACATATTATTTAAGTTAATTTATATTGATATTTAAAAAATATTAATTGACAAGCAAACGCAATAGGTACGCATGCTATTATCTTTGTTGACAATTTTTTAAAGTAAATTATTTGATAAAGATTTAGAAAAAATATCATTTAATGACTTCAATTAGTATCATTGATTGGTTTCAATCAATAGATTGAAACAAGTGTCACAAATCGAGTTTAATCAATAATAACGATTGACTTCAATCAGCAACAATTTTTTTCAATTAATCTCACTAATTGGTTTCAAGCAATATAATTGATTGCAAATATGAAAAAATATGGATTAGTTCAATCAAGCACATCAATTGATTTTTATGAGCATAAAATATATTAGATATATTAGTAGATTAATATTTATTAATATTTTTTAAACAATATTTTAAATATTATTTTGTAACATTTGTTTTTTAAATTATTTTAATATGATATTCATATGTATAATATTAGTAAAAAAATAATTGATTCATTAAATAATATTTGGAACACTAATTTCGAAAAGTTTGCATGTAAAAAAATTAAAAACCAAAAGTTAAAAATAGAATTGAAAAAAACAGTATTATTTAAACTTTTAAGACTATTTTTTTTAAGAAGAAGACTCTATAGTCACACATTCTTTTTGAAATTTTCGGGTGTGGTATCTATACTATAGTCATCACTGTATAAAGATAAAAAAATTAGACAGGCGCATTTTAACTGTAAGTTTTTTCAAATGACCCAATTTTACAATTGGTCCCTTTTTATGTGTATCGAAAATGTTTGATGATCTATGTTCATAATCGTCATAATATCATAGGACAATATTATAAATAAAGTTGATGTCAGCAACTATATCAATTTGGTTCCATCTATTTCTAGTCATGAAATAACTTATCGATATCTCTTTATTATCTTGAAGTACCTTTTAAATATTTCTTTTGACTAATCAAATTTAAGAATTCTTCGAGAAATATTTATTTTCAATGATTTTTATCTTTGAAATTTATTACTCTATTTATGCTTCATGCATGTGATGTCTTATTAGTTGTGACAACTTGTTGTAATATAAACTCTTAATGATACAATTGCATCTTAATCAACTCTAATTATACGAGACATTTGATTTGCAAATGAATTGTCCTATAAATATCTGGTTCATACTAATCTGTATAAAAAATCTAAATGAGACAATATATATTTTACTTTTTGCAACTTATCTTAATTCTCTCCTTAATGTTGGAAAATTTATCTCATCAATATCAATTAGCAAGTGGTACGGTAAGTATATTTGTAACAACCTATCATGTAAAAGGTTATGCCAAGGTGGTTACTAAACCTGAATGCAAAATCCATAAAATTTTGGCAGAGTTTCCCCTACAAAACACACTTGAGAAAAGGGTACTTAAACTTCCATAAAAGATAAAAGTAAAATCTAGGTATCAAAGCATTTCAAATATGTGTAAAACAAGTTCAAATAGAAATCACAAGCTCGATAGAACAAAAATGTTAAATTTAAGAGTTGTAAAATTACAAACTATGCAATAGAGTCATGGAAAGGGAAAACAAAAGAACAATGACTCGACACGCATAACTATGCAACTCTAGTCTAGTTCCCTTTGATCATGCCCAACTACCTCAATCATCCGTCTTGGTACATATCCGCACTTGTGGATTGAATCTACACCCAACAAAAAATGAAGGGTGAGTTACGAAAAACTTTGTAAGAAAGAAATGGACGAGGTGATACAACAGTATAGACATATGAGACATGGAATAACAACCATATATAAGCTGCCTTTGAAAAGAATGGCAAACAAAGAGAATACATCCCACCTCTCGAGCACTCGGGTCGCCAGGTCTAATGGCCTTTGACAATACTTTATAGGAAGTCTCATCAACTGATGTCGTGAGACTGGAAAGGCCTTTACTAGGACCCTTTCGAGTAAGGCAAAGCCCCCTAATTTCTAGGTATTATCATTTGAGGAGGCACTTAGGCTATCTTAAGAATCTTTTGGCACAATGGCACTAAAGAGAACAAATCAAGTTACCCTTTACTAGATGCAAATGCGGACGTATGTCTGAACAATGTGGAACTCAGTCATGAAGTCGATTCACACATAGGCTTAGCAAACTTGGACTCATGTAATGTATGCTATCAATTATGGTCATGACCCTATAGTATCACTAGCTAACTCAACTAATTGCCTGAATGAAGGTAACATGGCAAACAAATGTGTAGGTAAACCAACACTGGCAAAACCATTAAGAGATTATGAGTTCAAATCTCCCTATATCCAATTGTTGTTGAATTAAAAAAAAAAAAAAATCATACATATTAGTCATGAAAATACACTCATACTACAAAGCTATGACTCTCGTTGATTTTTTAAAGTTTATATTAGTTTTGAATGAATAAGTCACAAAAAATAATACAATAAGATACAAATATTTATTTTTATATTATTTTCAATTTTGATATTTATGATTACATTTCTATTTTTAAATATTAAATTTATAAATTCTAACGAATTTGTATGTTATAATAATAATTCAACTAACTAACAATCATAAAAGTTAAATTAGAGAAAAAAGTTAAAGTTAAAAAAAAGTTAAGAATTGAATGAAGATTTGATACCAATAAAAATAGAAAGTTTGATATGATGTTTGATAACTAGTTATAATATACTAAAAACAAACTAAGAGTTGGATTCCTTAACTTATTACTCTCTTAAAGTACCAAAAACAAACAATTCTTTTCAATTAAACATAACAACCATTATAAAGATTTTCTTCTCGATCCACAAGTTATTTTAGTCGAATACATTAAATCTACTTTTTTCTTTTATGATTGGTGTATCTATTAGTATTATTTTTTAAATACAATATTTTGTTAATGAATAGATTTTGATATCACTCGTGTTGTTAATTCCTAACATCGAGTGATGGTAAAGACTTGATTGAAAATAAATCAAAATCTCATATAAAATTCGATAATGTACTTCCAGAAAGGTGGACCAATCAGATAGGGTGCAAATTATGGAGATAAAAGAGGGCCAATTCATAAAATTAATGAACTTTTAATATAAGAAAAAAGTCATCATTTCTCACCAAAAATCAAGCATGTAAATTAAAAATTGACCCTACAAGGTGTGTGCAAATTGTAAGAGAGATTTTCCTTGCAAAGTAAAACCAAGCAAGCATTTATTGCATCCAACTAAGCATTTAATGGCTCACCCATGCTTCCATAAATCATAAAACAATTCTCACTTGATATGACACAACAAGCATATTTAAATTTTTTTAGGAATGTGGGGGAGGGGACAGCTGCCTCACAAGAATATTTTTAACTCCTGTAAAATTTTAGTTTTTAGTTTTTAGATTTTTTTTTTTTTTTTTTCATCTTGAATGCCTTTATTTCCATTAAACTCATGAATTCAAAATGATACAGTTATTCTTGTTTATATGAACATCTTTTGATACGTTGAAAAAAATAATCAAAACCTGTATAAATGATTTCTTGGTCTATGAATTTAACAGAAAAAGTTTTTCGAAGATTGTTTTGAGAAAAACATCAAATTTCAGAATAAAGATAAAAGTTTTCAAAGTTCGGATGTATAATTAAAATCAAGTCATAGTTTACGGATATTTTTTATATTTAATCTTATATATTGTCTTTTATCTTAACTCAAATCAGGCATATAGATATCAATTTGAGTATAGGACTAATTGAAAATGCCAGATATACTGAATTATTACTGGTTATTTTATTATATGAGATAAATGTTTTAGATTGTATGTAGCACTAAGTATGTCATATAATTAAAATTCGATAAAAGTTTGTTCATGCATCAATAATATCTTTAAATATAAATGTGAGTGTTTTACCAATGGTAGAAGAAAATATATTCTATAAGTGAATTAGATAATAATAAATTTAACCACGATTAATTTAAAATTTATTTAACTAATAGTTCATTAAAGATTAATGAAACAAAATGATGATTTATTAAAAGAAAACTCTATCTAAGAAAGATTTTGTATAAAGCTAAAATATTTAAGTTGATTGTATATACCTAACATCCATACCTGTAAAGATCTTGCACGAGAGTTAAAATGGTCAGAATTGTTTATATGTTCATTGAATAAGATCATAATGTGATCAGTTTTTAATAGGAAGAAAAACTTGGTAATTCACGTCAAAAGAATCCAACCAACATAAAAGTAATGAGGGAAGATTGAGACTATGAGAAATAAGTACATCCTAGTTCATGTTAGTCGGAGAAAACTCTAATTGAAAAAAGTAAGTTAAAAATTTATTGGTGTCAATTAATCGTACGAGCTCCATTGTTAATTCATATTTTGAGATATATGTATGGGAGGCCTCAAAACAACTTTCATTTGTCTCCTTACAAAATGTAACGACCCAAGTTTTCCGTTTCTATAAATAAGACATGTTTGGCTTCCCTATTTAGGTGAATAAGAATTTTATTATTTGTTGGAGCTTAATAATAAGAATTTAGTTATTTATTGGAGCATAATAATCAGAAATTAGTATTAAAAAATGGTATTTGGCCTTAATAAGTTAAGTCATATAGTACTTAGGGTTTTTGGCTATTTGGTTACAAATTCTTTGAAATTATTTCCTAAATTATATTATTAAGATTCTTAATTTTAAGCAACCTTAGGTAAATATAAATTGGATTTGGATTTTGGAAAGATGCGTGAACCTCACTCCAAAAAACCTAGCCCTTCGAGTTTACACATTCCCTTTGAAATTTATCATCAAAAAATCAAACTCATCTGCAACGAAACTCCTCTCGCCTTTATAAAGTCGTTTAGCCGCCGTTTCATATGGAGTTTCAATCACCCGTTCGTTCGTCAATCTCCGAGGAACAGTGTTCGCATTAGTGAACGCAAATCTGCACTGAAGTTCTAAGGTTCATAACCACCACTCGGGTTTCATAGAGATCTTATCTGTCGTTGTGTCGTCATGGGATTCATAGCAGTCGCTGTGAATGTTCGTTCGATCAAGGGTTAGTTTGTTGTAATTTTGTCTGCCTAGTTACGCAGTCGCTCATTGTTAGTTTGTAAAGAAAACTAAGTTCGAGCCTTCGAGGAGAGTTTGTCGCACGTGTTGACTCGCGTTGATTGCCAAGTTGACAAGACATAGAGCCGTGTTGACCACTTGACTGTGCCTTCGATTTCCAAGAGTTTGCATAGCTATTTTTTAAGCTATTGATAGTTCTCGATCCGTGGACCGAGTTTGACTGAGCTGATATATGTTTGATAGTGCCGCTTCATCGTTGACTGAGCCGTATTCTGAGTTTTGAGTCAGGACTCATGCACATGGAGTAGCACAAATTTTATTATGGAGCCATAAGCCATTTCAAGTACTCCTCACATGTCGTCATAAGAGTTTCACGCGCCACTACGTACCTTTCACGTGTCATCGTCAAGCCGCCTGAGTTCAATTTTGGTAATTTTTGATAGTTTGGTAAGTTTGATGCCCTTTATCTTTTTTTATAGTTTAAGGTGTTCTACCTTTGACTGATTTCTCTATTTAGAGTCGTTATGTGCCTTATTAAAAGCTAACAAATCATTTAATTTTGATGAATCTTGTCCTAAAGCATTTCATATTTTGAAACAAGCCCTTGTCACTGCACCAATAATGTCGTCCAGTGATTAGGACAAACCATTTGAACTAATGTATGATGCTAGTGATTATGTTGTTGGAGCTGTTTTAGGGCAAAAGAAGGAAAAGTTTATACATCCCATTTACTTTGCAAGTAAGATACTCAACGAGAAGAAACTCTTAGCTGTAGTATTTGCATTGGATAAATTTAGGTCATACCTAGTATGATATAAAGTTGTGATCTACACAGATCATGTTGTGCTAAATTATCTCCTTTCTAAACAAGATGCTAAACCTAGGTTGATCAGGGTGAAATTGTTACTTCAAGAGTTCAATGTTGAGATTTTTTATTTTTTTAAAAAATGTGAAAAATATAGTGGTAGATCACTTATTTCAGATAGCAAATCCCATGACACTAAATGAGTAAGTGGAAATCAAAGAAAAATTTCTAGATGAACAACTACTTTATGTAGCAAAAATTCGCACAACGAAATTACCTTGGTTTACAAATTTGGCCAATTATTTAGCAAGTGGTATTTTGCCACTGGACCATAGCAAGCAGCAAGAAAAGAAATTTTACATAATTCACGTTTTTACTTTTGGGATGAACCTTTCTTGTTTAGACAGTGTGTTAATGGGATAGTATAGAGATGCGTGGCTGAAGCTGAAGCACAAGAAATTCTACATCTATGTCATACTCCACCACACAGAGGACATTTTTTAGGAACAAAAACCGTAACAAAACTATACCAATCAGGTTATTTTTGGCCCTTTGTTTTTAAAGATACATATTATCTTGTTTCAGTTTGTGATCAATGTCAGAGATGATGAAATATAGGAAGAAGGAACGAGATGTCGCTGACCTACATATTAGAGGTAGATTTAGTGACGTATGGAGATTAAACTTGATGGGGCCCAGCCTCTAATGGTAACCTTTATATTTGTTTGCAGTACATTATGTATCTAAGTGGGTAAAAGCTGCAACATGTCCAATGAATGATGCACGTACGGTAATTAAATTTTTGCATAAGCATATATTTAAAACATTTGGTACTCCTAGAGCTATCATTAGTGATGAAAGTTTGCATTTTGTGAACAAATCTATGGCAAGAGTTTTAAGCAAGTATAACATCAGGCATAAAATTGCTACAATATATCATCCACAAACCAATGGTCAAGCAGAAATATCCAATAGGAAGGTTAAACCTATATTATAGAAAGTAGTCAACCATAATAGGAAATATTAGTAAAAAAAAAATTAGATGACTCCCTATGGGCATACATGCCTATAAGATTCCTTTAGGCATGTCCCCATATAGGGTAATTTTTAGAAAAGCATGTCATTTACCTTTGGAGCTTGAACATAAAACATATTGGGCCACTAAAGCACTCAATGTCGACTCTAAATCTATTGGTCCAGCAAGAATGCTCTAGCTATTGAAATTAGATGAACTTCACCAATTTTTATATGAAATTGCAAAGTTTATTAAGGAAAAAACGAAAAGGTGGCATGATAGAAAATTATTGCCCAAGCAATTTGAAGTATGACAAAGAGTTCTCCTTTTTAATTTGAAATTTAGAATGTTTCTTAGAAAATTAAAATTTAAATGGTCAGGACCTTTTAGAGTATTACACGTTTATCCCCCCATGGAGCGGTTAGAATTCAAAATGAACAAGAAGATATTGATTTTTTGGTAAATAGACATAGACTAAACATTATTGGGGAGAAGAATACTAGATAAGGAAATCTTATCAACCATTTATTGATGAATTAGATAGCAGCAAGAGAGCAGGAGCATTGTTCAAACAGGTTAGTGAAAATTTCACTTCGCGCTTAGGTTAGTATATTTATATTTTTGTTTATACTTTAATTCTTGCATTATGTTTTTACTGCTTATATTTTATTTTTATTTTAAGTTTGCCTAGTTAGGTTTTTAAATTACTATTAGAAAAATTATAATTAAATTAGAATTAGTTATGAAAAGTGCCATTTGATGAGACTTGCGAGTGGACACGCAGAAGCACATTGGGACCTGACGATTGATCACATTCGTTGAAGCGAAAAGGGGCGCAATGGAGGCAACAAATGTGTGACGAAAGAGAGTAACGTTTGAATGCAGACACGTGGAGAGCTAGAGTTTTCGAACGGAAAGTTGTCATATTTATAGCAACGATTCAATTCTGATATTCTTGTTGCTAAATATATTGATTTTATTCGTGCCTTAATTGTTCAGCAATTCTCCTCGCCACCATAGGTAAAATTAGGAATAAAAAGGTGTAATTCGCTAATGCTTACGCATTGGGGGAGTAAAATGCAAGATATCGATTATTAAGCGGAAAACAACTAAAATAGCACGTTTAGCACGGATTTCGCAGGACTTATGCTGATTTCTATTTTTGCAGGGTTAGAGCTCGTGGGGCAGTGCGACGCTGAGAATCAAGACGCGCGATTGCAAGCAATTAAAGCTCGAAAGACAAAGGCCAGAAGCACTTCAAGTAAATAAGGAAAGAATCGTCTGACAGCGAGAAGTTGACTAACCAGACAAATTAAGAGACAGATTGCGGAATCACGGGATTCCTACCTTAGATAAATTAAAACACATTTGGCAAGGATTAAACGAGAAATTATCGCGAAGATTGATTTGTACCATTTTGGGAGATTCGAAGATACGACGATCTAGTCCTATAAAAAGATTGTTTGTGTAATAGAGAGGCATGAAGGTCTTTTCTCTAGTTCTATCTTTTGAGAGGAACTCAGAGACTTGACCGAGACGACGATAGTTTGTTTGTTTATTTTTCTTTTATTTCATTGTTAGACTCATTTTACTTCAGTAATACAGTTCTAATATGTTTTCCATATTGTGTTTTCTGTCTGTATCATGAACTAACTTCATTAGGGCAAAACTAGGAGAAAGTGAATTTTAGTATCATGTTGTAGGATGAAACTGGAAGGGTTTATCTAGAGCATGTAGATTAGGTACATCAATATAATAGTGAGTGTCGATCGGCCATCCACACAAACTAATAAGTTGTAAATCGGAAGAGGAGATAACCTACGTCTACTTTGCATGTTTGATAGGTAGTGTTACATCTGTGATGCTTTAAATCGGAGTTTAGGAATAAACGTGTGACTATCACATACTTAGCGCCGACTTGTAATTACATCTAGTTGCAGCGGAAGTCGGACTGGATGCTAAACGAAGGCAGAAGAAAAAGTTAGTAAGGCGTAGTATGATAGAGTCCCTTACCGCAAGTTTCTTCTTTATTACATTGCTGCTGAATTGCATGAGTATCTTAGCCTAGCCTTATCTTATCAATATTACTTATCTTGTTATTTTCTTACTTTTACGATTCAATTACAAACCAACTCAAATCATATTCGTGCAATTTATAATTCAATTCTGAACATCACCTCGGATAGTTTCCAGTCCCTGTGGAGATCGATAATTTACTTATTACTTGCTGCAGACCGCGTATACTTACGTGAAGTGCGAACTAACCACACTTAAGGCATTTAGCTATTCGCTACCCCAGAGTCGTATCAAACGTCTTAATGGGAATTTAATTGTTTTTTGTAATCGTCAGGTTGCAGGTGTGGATTATAATGAAACTTTTGCCCCTGTGGTAAAAATGGGAACTGTTTGTCTTTTTCTTGATGTCCTATAAGTTTAAATTGGGAATTGCATCAAATAGATGTTCATAATGCTTTTCTCTGTGGTGATTTTAAGAGGAAGTATATACGCGACTTCTTCAGTGTAAATGCTTATACTCCAGGGAAGGTCTGCATGCTGCATAAATCTTTGTATAGTCTGAAATAAGCTCCTCAAGAATGATTTGCTAAGTTATCTACTTCTTTAAAAGCATATGGCTTTGCGTAGAATTATGCTGACTAGTCATTGTTTAGTTATATTCGGCATAATGTATCCATTCATGTACTTATGTATGTTGATGACTTGATTATAGCAAGTTCATCACATGTTTCCATTTTGAGGTTTAAAGATTATTTGAGTTCATGCTTTCATATGAAGGATTTGAGAGCTTTGAATTATTTTTTTGTCATTGTGGTAGCTCGAAGTAATGAAGGTATATTTCTTTGTCAACGTAAGTATGCTTTGGATATTTTGACTGAAACTGGCATGCTAGGGAGAAAACCTATTGATACACCTATGGAGCAGAATCATCGAATGGCACATGTTGAGGGTGAGCGTATGTGCACCTAGACCGATATTGTCGTTTAGTTGGTCATCTTATTTATTTATCTGTTACTCATCCTGAATTGAGATATTCAATGCATACTCTTGCACAGTTCTTGAGTGTTCCACAGATTCAACATTGAGATGTGGCTTTACGGGTTTTACGGTACTTGAAGAGCACTTCAGGTCAAGGTAATTTGTTGCAGTCTATGAGTGAGATGAGTTTGACTGCCTTTTGTGATAGTGATTGGGCAGCTTGCCCATTGACTCGTTGTTCATTGTCTCGATATGTGGTTTTTCTTGGTTCTTCACCTATCCCTTGGAAAACTAAGAAACAGACGACAATGTCTCGTTTGTCTGCTGATATAAGTTTCGTGCAATGAATGTGGCTACTTATGAGTTAAAATGGCTGAAATCATTATTAGCTTCCCTTGGTGTTTTGCAATCTCTACCTATGAAATAATTTTGTGATGGCTAATCTGCTCTTCATATTGCAAGAATTCCTGTATTTCATGATCGTAATAAGCATATCGAAGTTGATTGTCATTTTGTTCTTAATGAGCTGTCATCTAGAAATCTTGCAACTAAGTATGTTCCCACCAAACACCAGATAGCTGACATTTTGACGAAGGTACTTGAAAAACAACCATTTAAATTTTTGTTAGATAAATTAGACAGTTGCAATTTACATGCTATACCTTGAAGCGGAGTATTAAGAATTCTAGAATATACATGTACTGGATTTAGTATTTAGATATTATTAGATAATATTTTTTCTAAGATGTGTTACGATATTCTCTTTAAGATTAAATAGTTTATGTACTATTTATATTTGATTGAAATCAATAAAAAAGACGCAAGCTTTGGCCATTATTTGATTTGAAGTTTATCATTTTATTTGAAGTTTATCATCATCTCATACTTTCCCTATTAATAATGTATCCCTTTCCTGAAAAAAAAAATAGAAAAAGGAAACGCATATTGAATCTTATTTATTTATTTATTTAGAGATCAGATTGAATCTTATTTATATAAAAAAGAGTGCATTTAAAGATGGGGTGAATTCCCAATAAGAAACTTTGATGATCATGTGTATAAACATGGCACTATATATTTATGCCAAGGGCTGTGAAATTGGATCAAACAATTAACGAGAGAGATAGAGAGAATCCATATAATAAAACCCAATCTAAAAGAAAACCATATATAAAACCCAATCTGATATTTTATATAATAAAATCCAACATGATTTTGTTATATATATAAACATATTTGCATGCCAGATATGGATTGCTGAAAGATTAGGGAAAGAATATTTAGGAGAATGTAATGGACAAAGAATATGATTAAATAAAAAAGGAAACACTTAGATTTAGAAGCTTGGTAAACGACATGTCGAATTAATTAAGGGAAGAAAACAAAAACACCTTTGTAGTCTGTAATCTTTTGAAGGTCAGTGCCTTTTTGCTTCTTTTTCTTCTGTTGGGGCCAACCCTTCTTTTCATAAATATCTTCTGCCTGTCTTTTTTCATAAAATAAAAAATGTATACATTGCAATATTATTTTTAAGTGTTTTCTTCTCATCTTGCACAAATAAAAAATGCATACATTGCAATATTATTTTTAAGTGTTTTCTCCTCATCTTGCACATTTTTAATTTAGTGGCTCTCCTTAATTTTTATAAAATTAAGTCTGTTTTGTACTATCACTTTGTTACTATATATGAAAGCATTTGAATTTCTATCTAGATTTTAAAATAAAAACAAACTCTTAAAAACTGTTTTTTCGGCAAAAATATATGTACTAAGTAAATAATGAAATAAATAAATTCATATAATAAAGTTGTATTTGTTATAGTACATATGTGATTTAGAAGTGTATTAAAATTCTAGACTTTATCATAATTTTATATTCTTAGTTAGGGTTCTTCCTATTTGTGTGTTCTTTGACTATTCAAAATTTAGATGTCAAGAAAACGAATGACTTCATAAGATTATTAAAAAGTTTCATTGACCACTAGGCTATTTAAAATAGTTTATAAATTTGATTCTAATGAATTGCATATATGTATTGACTATAAAAATATTTATGAGCTTAATTTTAAAAAACAAAAAATCGAAAAATAAATGATTATCAGGCGTTAGTTATTAAATATTTCTTTTAACTCTGAGTTGTTTCATCAAAATCACTACAAGAAACTTTCATCATTACCTGATCTTTCTTCAAAACCATCTGAGTTGTTAGTGTGTAATACATGAATTAAGCACCTAATGATCTCAACATTCCCCTATATTTCTTTGGATTTGAAAATTTCAACATCCTTGTGTATCTATTTCTCTCTTGAACTAATTTTTAGTAGTAAAAGTGTCTATAAACTAACACTATTTTCTTTAGTATGCTTTGTCTTTGCTCATCAACTTTGAAATAAATTTTTTAGGAAGTTACTTCACATTGGATTACTCTAAGCCAAATGCACTAATTTTGAATTTTTTAAAATTGAACCACAAAAAGAAATGTGTACCTTTATCAATTAGGTAATAACTATCAATTATTCTAAATCTTTCTTGACTCAGGCATGTCCTCAATCATGATTTCTTTAGAATATGGACACAATTAATCTATTTCTATCTGATTTGTTCTTTTTCTACATAATTTTGTTTGGTTTAATTTCTTTCCATATATCATGAATGTAGTGTTGAATCACTTTTAACTTTAGTACTTCTGATCTTGTATATTTTTGGTATGCATTCGTGATTCGAATTATTAGTAAATTTTTTCAAAGATTTATAGGTTAGTCATAGAGCCAAGAGAACATTTATATGATTTTCAATCTATGAGAGAGAAAAAAACATAGATTGAAATACACAAAGTTTAAAAATACATTCCTGTGGAAGGGAAAAATCTCCAAACCATAGACCTAATTTCAAAACCAATATGAATTTGAAAATTTCATTGATAACTTCTTTAATAATTCAACAAATGTGGAACAGATATTAAATCTCAATTTTAAAGAAAATAATGAGTTTTTTATCATTCCTTTAACATAATTATTTTTTTTAGTATAAATTGAGAAAATGTGACAACAAATCCTACATAGAGGCTGATGGAATCATTCTAAAACCCTTCATTGAACATAATTATATTATAATTGTTTGATTGTGTATTGTAAATATTAACTTACCAAGTTCGATCCTTGTAGATAAAATTATTGCGATTACTTTTACAATGTGTTGGGATGCAAATAAAGTATCTCACATTGGTTAGATAAGGGGAAGATCATGAGTATATAAGTAATAACAACCAAAAGCAAAGTCATGAAGGTGTATGCTCAAAATGGACAATATCATATCAACGTGGAGATTCGGGTAGGGTTGTCATCTTTATCAATTGGTATCAGAGCCTTGCCCCAAACATAACCATGTCAATAGAAAAATACTCTGGTGTAGGACAAAAACGTTTGGAGCTCCGAAACAAAAATTTGTTAGAGCGGCAGAGTACTCTTAAGAGAAGAGGAGTTAGTTGGATATAATAGTCGGCGCAGAAATCTAGTCTTTCTGCATCTAGACGAGTTGTCTATTTGAGGGGAGGCTCGATCTTTGTTCGAGGTGAGGATTGAATCCTCGAAAAGTTGAGCCCACAGAGAGGTCTGGTGGAACTTTGTTCGAGGGGAGGATTGTTGGGATGCAAACAAAGTATCCCACATTGGTTAGATTAGGGGAAGAACATGGGTATATAAGTGATGACCTTAATTTTTAATATAATTATAGTTTATATTTTTCATTTAGATTATAGTTAGTATATGTTTTATATGATATAAAATGTTTACCAAAAAGTATTATACACATTTCAATATTATGTTAATTATAAATGAAAATTTTTATCATAATAAAAACCTCCCTATCACTTCAGGAATTAAAAAAAAAGTTACTAAGACATTAAAGAAAAAAAAACCCAGACACAATTTATTTGGAAAAACTTTTAGACTAGAGAAAAAATTACAGTCACAAAATTATCTCATTAACTTTAATTACATAAATATTCTCAAGTTTATTCATTCAAACATTTTGCTTTACTCTCTCACCAAGCTTAAATTATTAGAGTAGAGTAGTACACAAAAAGCTTAAAATATTAGAGTAAAGTAGAGTATACGAAAAGGAATTATTAGAGTGGTACGACAAGCTTAAATTATTTTTAATTGGGATGTTTGGAAGCCAAAATCACATGTTTCTTTTATAAAACAAAAATAAGTATAGTACACCAAACTTTAAGTTTATAATGCTTACAGAGATGAGAAAGGGTGAGATTTCATAAATACGGATCTTTAATGACGGGCAATTTTTAGTGTCGGACACCGACAATAACGGGCAGTCTTTAATGACGTTATGCTAGTCATTTAAAACATGGATCTTTAATAACGGGAGTCTAAAATGAAAGACATCCTATCATTAAAGATCAACCGTGATGAAAACATCTTGTCATTAAAGACTACATGCCAATAAAATTCTTTTTCTTTTTGAAAATCAGGAAATCGGAGCTTCGCTCTCCTATACTTGGAACACCACTGGCCCGTCCCTAAACCGTGGCACCAGGAAGATCTGTGTTTTTTTCAAAATGACTAATCCATCATTGTTTTTTGAAATTTTTTGAAATGTGTGTAATTGAAGCCCCAAATTGTAGTAGGGGAAGATATTTTTTATATCACATTGTCTAAGAAACCAATTGAATTTTACAGCCAAGGAAAGAATGACTCTCACAGTTGGTTTCTTAATAACTGGACAAAAAGTTTCAAACAAATCTATTCCTTCCTTCTAATGGAACATCTTTGCAACTAACCTAACTTTAAAACAACCAATGCTACCATCTTGATGTCGTTTGGTTTTATAAACCCGTTTATAGCTAATATTATTTGTATTTAGAAGTCAAAGTCTTTAATGTCGCTTTTTAGGGTAAAAAATGTTATTTGTTTCAAGATTCTGCTGCTAACATAATATTTCTCAATTGGAGAACTTTATTTTCTCTCCATCACATGTAATTGTATGACCCTTCATGTTATTACATTAATCAAGTACCTTTGTAAAAGGAAAAAAAAAAATGTAAAAAAACTTGTCTCTATCTATCTCTAAAAAAAATTAAACAAGTTTCAAAAGACTTTAATCACATTTAACTATATAAATAAATAATTTCACATCATATAAACAAATAATTGAATTTTTTCCACAATTGACACACGGGCTTTACTTTTGTTTACATCATTATAAAGGAACACTGGGTTAATTCAAACTTACAACTCATAATTAGTGGGTACCAAAACTCAACCACTCAGGTTGATATGGATAGTAACTTTAATTGGAATAAAAACATTAACCTATCTAAAACTCTTAAATATCAAAGATTTATTCTTTTAAAAGTACCTATTAATATACCATATTAATCTCTTCAAAAAAGCTGTATTTATTTAAAAAGTTATACGTTTATTTTTTTTCATTAAAAAAAACATTAAATAACTGTTAAACTTAATTCCGAGAATAATTGTGGTTCATTTATTCGTTTTATATAGGACTGAAA
>JBBMKA010000021.1:10517349-10541310 GCA_037833695.1 Sechiopsis laciniata | reverse complement strand
AATATATTTTTACAAGTTTCACGTAAATATATTTTCTACTACTCTCTTAATAATTGACATTTTAACGATCTATTCAACGATAAATTTAGTTCAAATTTTTAAAATTTACTATTGTTTGCTTGATTCATGTTACTAATATATTTAGTAACAAAATATAAAAACTAAAAGTTGATTGATAATTCAATACGATAGTTTTTTATTATCTCAGGGTGTATATATGAGTCAATGAACTAAAATGTCATGAATTTGAATTCTTCAATTTAAATTATTATTTAACTAAAAAACATAAAAATTCATAAATTAGTTAACAATAATTGAGGTGAATAATTAAAATTCATAAATTTTTAATTATAGACTACTCCAATCACATTTTCAAAAAATAAAAAGAAAAAAAATGTATCAATCACTATTAACCCGAATCCCCAAACAAATAGTTGATTTATCCACTACTTTTAATCTCAATCTCCAAACAAGTAGATAACTACTTTTAACTACTATTAACCACTTTTTTTCCCTCCACTCTACTCTATTTCACTCTTTTCTACAAAAAAACAAACACACCCTTATGAATTAAAACGGGCATTCATACTTTTTTCAAAAAAAAAAAAAAAAAACTGGCGCTCATCTGGACTATTTGATAGCATTCCCTTAAAAATTTTAAAAATAAAAAAAAGATAGCACTCCCTTCTTTATTTATTTTTTAAAATAAATTATAAAAGCAAAGAGTATTTGTAAATCTTTATTAAGAAGGAGCCTCTAATATATAAAGGGTTACAAAGCTAAGATGCAGACCTAAAACAGTTTAGTGCTAATAACAGCAGCTTAACTAATAATGGTTATAAAAATAACCCACAGTACATTGTTATAAACATATAATTTATGGGGACGACTGAGTCCAAAATGAGAGATTCAATTACCATAATCAAATTTATGTTTGTCTCACCATTCATCATAACTGTGAAGATATAAATGGGAACAAAATAGTAATTTTTAAAATCAAATTCGCGACTTTAATGTTGAATTAGACTTTCACCAAACAATGAAACGATTAGGTTACTAATCATTTCAATAAAAATAACACATTTTCAGTTGTATAGTTGAATAAATGGTTCACTATTTTTTTTTTTTAATTGAACATTTGGGATCGAAGATATCAAACCAATAAGCTCTCAATTACTCTGTCTTACATAATATTATTGTTAGAGTACATGTCCTTTTGTTTACTAGAGGATTTGCTAAAACTCTAAGATTTGTTTTTTTTTTTGTTTTTTTTTACTAAATTAAAGAAGTAAAAACCCATATTTGAAGATAATGAATTTAAGATAAGATGAAGGCCACAAAAGTTGTAATTCTTTATATTATTAGAAAAATATAGCATTGGCTCAAGAATAGGGCAAGTGGCATGCCTAGAATTATTATTCCATTTTATAATGCATACTAAGAGGCATGCCATTTTCATAATTTCTTATGTAATTTTTTATCAATTATTGGCTCCCACCATGACGACTATTTTATTTTTTTTTTTAATTTTTATAATAAACAATGCCAATTATTGAAACTCATCATCATTATTATTATTGTATAGGAAAAAAGATAGCCAAAGGTAAGGTAGTTAAATGTGTGTTGAACTCAAAAGGTAGTCAATTTAATTTCTTACGATCAACAATTATTGCTACGAATTATTGTCTTTTTTATATCATAGTTCAATTATTTTCATGTTATTGCCATAATTAAGGAAAAAAAATTTCTGCGTATAAGATATATGTGTGATTTTTTTTTTTTTTTTTTTTTTTGAAAACGAATATATGTGTGATTAAGACTTAAGAGTAATACTAATTTCATATTTTCATTTTAATATTTTTGTATACCCTTTTCTTTATTCAACCATATTATAAAAATGAGATTCAAACCTACAATCTTATAAGCTAGTAAATTGTATACAACACCCTTAAAACTCTATTATTGTAGGCAGTTTTTATATTCATTAAATTATAGTTTAAAGGTTATACTTTCATCCTAAACTATCTTCTTTTTATTTTTTATTTTTAAAAAAGTTGTAGGCTTTCGATTATAAAAAAATCATTTTAGTTTGAGTCAATAGTTTTATAAAAAAGATTTAACAAACCCCTAAAAAAAACGTACCTATTCATTTTCTTGATTGACATATTTTTACAAACAACCATAAAAAAAAATAGATCCTAAAATAAAATAAAATCTAGGAAAATTATGGTGGATAGTCCAATTTCACAAAATAATTGCAAATTTAAGCAAATTTTGAAAATATTTATATTAATTGTCAAACATACGATATGGTTAATACTCGTTATATATAATTTAGGGTATTAATACAGTATTTTATATTATTAAAATAATATTATATGTTATTAGTACAGTATTGAATATTAATAGAGTATTATGTAATAATAATACCTTATGATGAGTATAATATTGTATGTTTGATTATGATTACTATTTTTTTTTTTGCCTAGTATTGTAAATACTTTTTCAATTCGGTCTATTTCTTAAAAAAGAAACCCTAAAATCTACTAATAATTGTTTATAAAAAAACACATAAAAGTATTCAAAATTTTCTTATAAATATTCCACTCTTCCTAAAATAATGATCACACCAATTCAACCTTGAAGTAGTTGGAAAAATTCTTTGGCCTCTCTTTTCTCTCTCTCCATCGTTCTTCCTCATATTAAAGAAAAAATAGAAGAAAAAAGATGAAGGGAAGTTTATACAACAAAGTGAAAAGGAGTATTGAGGTTAGCCAACACAACAAAAGTGATCAAAAAGTTAATAAATTGTTGATCACTGTGAATATTTTGGGAAGTTCGGGTCCGTTGCGGTTTTTAGTGAAGGAGGACGAGTTAGTTTGTGAAGTTATTCACTCCGCTCTCAAGTCTTATGCTCGTGAAGGTCGCCTTCCTCTTCTTGGCATGGATGCTACCAACTTTTTACTCTATTGTACTCATACTGAGGAAGTTGATGGTGGTAATTTTTTCGTATCCCTTTTATCACTCTCTCCTTCATTTTTTTCCTTTTTTTTTTACCTTGATATAGTGTATATAGTGTTCACTTCTAATTATTTCTAACTTTTATTATTTTTTAGAGTTGGTTAAAGTTCGATGATTTTAAAAATTCTATATTATTTCTTTGGCTTTTGAATAAGTGTATGTAAAATGAATGAAAAGCTCGTAAAACTAAAGGGCAAGTCAACCTTTGATGGGTTGGTCCTAACCTAACCATTTATTATATTTGCCAATAATATTTATTTGTTTGTTTGTTTTTTTGTTATTTTTATTATTTTTAAATCAAGAGAAGCTTAGTTGACACGAACCTATCTCATAAAGGAAAAAAATGATCCAATCCATGATATTTTTGTAAAAATAATAGAAAATTTTATTAAAAGAAATAAGGTTATAAAAAGTTTAATGTCTTAATAGTTGATTTTTGAAAAAACAAAAAAACAAAACAAAATTTTCCATACCAATGTAATCAATCGCGGGAAAGTTTGATTTCAAAATAATCTTTTTAAAAAAGTGCATGATAAAAAATTATCGAATGAAATTGATTCAACAAACAAATCCAAACTCAACTAAAAAAAATAAGAGGAAAAAAAAATAAAAAACTTAAATTTTGATTATTAGTCGGTGAAACTGAGGTTTGATTCAACCTATTCCCAAAAAAATATTTTAGGCTACAGGATTTGAATATAATACTAGTTTTTTTAGTTGAATTGATTATGACAAAGGTAATTTTTAAGTATAATACTAGTTTTTTTTTTTTTTGGTCATCTATTTTCTTTAATCATTTTATATAAATTAATGGAAGTCTATACACATTAGTCTATACATAACTTATATTGGATATATCTACAGACAAAATATGAGAATATATAATATATTTGATATATCTCATGGATTAGTTTCAAAAAAGAAAAGAAAAAAAGATATGTCCCATGGATTAATTATTGCGTGAGATTAATAGAGCTACACGCAAGTTGATTTAAACACTCACACCTGTATATATTAAGAATATTTTTTAATGAAAAAAAATTACTTTATGATTAATTCCACTTATTTCTTATTGCAGGTCTTAGTCCAAGAGAACAAATAGGATCCAAACAAGCAAGAAACTTTGTATTGTGTAAGAAGGAAGGTACACCATCCCCATTGCCTAATGAGAAGATGAAAAGGTTGATGACAATAAAGGAAAGTCATGGTATTTTGAAGGCTTGGATCAACAAGTCCTTAAGTTTTAAGATACCATCCCATTGAGACCTATCTACGCTACCCATTTGACACTCAATGGTTCCGTTATTCTCTTACATCCATTGCGACCTATATATGCTACCCATTTGTCTCATACTTTTTTTAAAGAGTGTGAACACTATCCTCTCAAGCTAAGACACTCGACTCTTTTAACATATTTTGTGTTCTGACACTCGATTCTTTTAACATATTTTGTGTTCTCACTCACATACTTTTAAAAAAAAAATTCAACAGGTCAATTAAGCATAGACTGTCAATTCTTTTAACATATTTTGTGTTCTGACACTCGATTCTTTTAACATATTTTGTGTTCTCACTCACATACTTTTTAAAAAAAAATTCAATTGGTCAATTAAGCATAGACTGTCCATTCTTTTAACATATTTTGTGTCTGACACTCGATTCTTTTAACATATTTTGTGTTCTCACTCACATACTTTAAAAAAAAAAATCAACAAGTCAATTAAGCATAGACTGTCCAAGTCTAGCATTCTTGGCTTTGAAATTACTATATTTCAGTTATCGAAAAAAAAAGATACACCTTATTAGCATATATATTAACTATCAATTCTTTTAAGTGTTTTTTAACCATGACTTGGATATCCTCATGATCCCTTTATTTTAATGTGATCATTGTTCATTCATATTTATATTGATTCACAACAACTTAATATTAATTTACCAAACTATTATAAATAGAATTTGACAAGTCTTTTAAGGGATTGAAAAATAAAGGAAAAGCACAAACACAACTTATTGAGACCCAACCTCATAAAAGATAGGGCCTAAACAACACATACAACACAAGTGAGACCGAGTGGCGCACCAAGTCAACGAAGAGCTGAAGATGTAATCGATCCCCAAATGAGATTGGCGCCCAACCTATGAATGAATAGGCGGTGCCGCCAATCCCACGAAGGGATCGACACCCTGCCCTCGAGTGGTTGGGCGACACTGACCCCCTTTTGACGCCAATCTCACTCTCGTGCAATCTATGCCAAGCAATTAGCTACCTACACATTACTCTATCTGTCTTCAAAGCTCTATTATCCATTTATAAATCCATTAAAAGACTGATGAAGAAAGCCAATATGGCTCTCTTTAAGTAGTATTGCAATCTTGAAAGGGTGCCATAAACCCACGGCCTGACTTTGGATAAGCCCAACTAGCCCAATTAAATTTTCGATTACATGATTACAAGTCTATCCTACAATATGATAAAAAATAGAGAAATTGTGGTCGATAGTCCAATTTCACAAAATAATTAATAGGTAAGTTTTAAAATATTTGCATCCATAGTAAAAAATACGGTATGTTAATACTCATCTACAGTATAATTTAGAGTATTAGTATAGTATTTTATATTATTAATACAATATTATGTATTATTCATACAATATTATATGTTAGTACTGTATTGTGTATTAATATAAGATTATGTATTAATAATACCGTATGCTTGACTATAATTGCTATTTTTTTTTCTATGTATTATAAATACTTTTTCAATTTAGCATATTCCTACAAAAACTCCTAAAAAATAAAGTATCTTACAATATTACAAAATTAGGGATTTATATAAATAAACTATTTATTTTACATCAACATGTAAGCAAAAATAAAATAAATGTTAATCCGAGCTTATATTAATGATAAGATATTAATTATCATTTTAAAAGTTTGATAGTTCATTCTCTCAGTCTTCTCGAACAAAAAAAGTATAATACAGATTATCTAACTACGGATTTTTTTTTTATAAAAAAAGTATGATAAAATTTTAAAATATATATATATTGATAGAGTGTAGATTCCTAACATGCAAAAACAAGAAATTAGAGCCTTTCAAAATAAATAAAAATAAAGAAATGTGAACTTTAGGCATAAGATTAAAATCAAATTATTTCCAAATACCATAAACCAACTTAGTTAGGTGAGCAAGTAGAATATATGATCTGATAATTAAGAGATTATAAGTTTAAACAACCATAATAGACTTATCAAGGTTAAGAAGGAGCTTAAGTAATTAAAAGGTGGTAAGCTCAATTCATGGTGGCCGTCCTACCTAGAAATTAATTTGCTACGGATTTTTTTGACATGCATCCAAATGTTGTAGGAACTAATGTTATGTCATGTGAGAATAATCAAGATGTGTGTAAGCTAACCAAGATACTTATAGGTGTAAAAGAAAATGATTTAAACATCTAATGTCATAATCATCAAATTAACTATATAAAATCTTTAGTGACATATATGAAAACAAGGGGGTGATTTAATTTTAGAGTTTGGGAGAGGAGATGAGAGGAAGAGGAAGTGAAGAGGAAGTAGAGTAATTTGGAATTTGGTATTTAAGAGAGAAGATTTTTTATTTTATATTAATTTTTGGATAGGAGATGCTAGAATTTTTTTTGGAGATTTGTATTTTAAAAAGAGATGTTGGAATTGGTATTTAAGAGAGAAGATTTTTTATTTTATATTAATTTTTATTGTAATAAAGTTTGATTTGAAGTTTGATAACATTAAATACGTTTGATAGGATGTGAGGAAGAGTTGATAATGAGTTGAGAGATGTTGTTATGTACAAAAAAATAAATATGTCGTGTTTGTTTGTTGAATTTATAGAGGATTTAGAAATGAGTATTTTCTAACTACTTCTAAAAAAATTATATCCAAACGAGCTATTATAACTACTCAAAATAACTCATCGTTTTTAATTATTCAAAATAACTCTTCATTTCTAACTACTCAAAATAACTCATCATTTCTAACCACTCATTCATTTCCAACTACTCAAAAAACTCATTTTTAACCATTTTTAATCATTTATTTACAACCACTCAAAATAACTTGTCATTTCAAATTCACATCTAAACAATTTAATGTCTCCAACTCTTCTACAAAAAAAAAAAAAAACTACATTCAAACGAGCATTTTTATTACAAACTCTCAATTTCTTACTACTCAAAATAATTCTTCTAATTAACTTTTCATCCAAAACTTCATCGAAATATCTGGTAAAAGTGTTAAAAATATGGTGAAGAGAGAGAGAGAGTGGAGATTAAATTAAATATGAAGGAGACAATAGGGGCCAAGGACTTTGGTTGAAGGACAATGTCAAAACACACCCTCTAATGAATGGGTCAGTCCCCATAACGAGGCACGATGTGAAAGCTCAGTCTCAACACAGCCTTTATCTCAATAAAAAACCCTTAAATTTTGCCCTATAAATTTCACCACATTTTATATATTATTTTCACATTCCTAAATCAAAATCCTTACTCTTTATCATCCTCAACATACAATTATTTTCTCTACCTTATTCCACAATGAATTAAACACACATGTTTATCACATCTCAAACTTTGACAGCATTTTACAAATTATACTAATGATGACGTGGGCAAAATTGACATACTTTCCTCTAATATGTGAAGCATATTATCAATATATGATTTCTTTTTCTTAAAAAAAAAAATTCTACTATACAACATAATAAATATGAATATATACTACTTTCTGTTTTTTGTTTTTTCTCCCAACACTAGCAAGGTGTAAGAATCGAACCATCCACTTTTATATTATAATTGGTACCACGATATCCAAACTTAAAATTGATCAGCAATACATAAACTAATTGTAAACCATTCGTTTTGATTCAATTTATTGACCATTTAGTTTTTGTAAGTAAAATTTATTCCTCAAAAAAAATTTAAATCAGTTTTTATCTCTCTTGACGAAATATTTTTAATTCTTAACCAAAATTTTTGAAAAATGTTTTTTATTTTTAAAATATAGCTTGATTTTTTAAATCCGTAATTACAAGGTAGATTAAAAACAATAAAATATGTTAGTAGAAGTGGTATTTATTTATTTAATTCTAGGAAATAAAGAACAAAAACTTTTATCAAACAAAACTTCAAAATTTTGGGTTTAGTGGTCAATTACAAAAAGTATTACAGTAGTATGGTGTATAGTAACCAAGAACTTACAAGTTAAAAAATACACCATTTCAATATGGTTAGATTAACAATAACAAAAACTAAACTAATGAATTGCATAAATTTAATATTTTTATCCATATTTGAACACACCCTCATTTGTGGAATTGAAATTTTTTACACAAGATTCAATTGGTAGTTTATCATCATTTAATGGAGAGAAATGAATATATGTTATCATATAAAAGATATGCATGGATGAGGAGGAAGACAGAGGAAAGGACCTGAAGTAAAATTTGCACAATTTTTATTTGAGGTTGAATAAACATTCTACAACTCCACACTTCAACCCTTAATTTAACCCCTTTTTCCAAAGAATAAGTAAGTTTCCCTACAATTTCTTCAAAAAATAACTTTTTTTTTCTTACCATCCCTTTAAATTCTCCTGCACCCACCCATTAAAACACCCTTATGGAAACATAATTTTGCTGCAACCTACTTTTCAAACAATCTTAGCCAATCATAATTTGTGTAATCATTAATTCAAACATCTCATTTTTTGAAATCGTGTAATCTTAGGCAATCATAAATTTTGTTTGCCATATTTAAAGAGGATTTAAATGGAACATTTATTAATTCATCTTCGAAAACCTATATTCAAATGAGTTTTTGTTAATTTCTCCTCATTTTTTACTTTTTAAAAATAACTCCTCATTTTTAACCATTCATTTATTTAAAACTACTCAATCATTTCTAATCATTCATTTCAAATCAATCAAAATAATTCATTTTTAAACACTCATTTTTAATTATTCATTTTTAAAATACTCAAAATAACTATTCATTTTAAATTTACATCAAAACAAGGTTTTGACTCTAATTCTTCTACACAAAAATCACATACAAACGAACTTTTTACTATAAGTCTCAATTTTTTACTTTTCAAACTAAATTCTTTTTAAATATAGTAAACAAATCGCCCTTTAGTCTTCTCCGTCAAAACATGCCTATATATATATATATATATATATAATTTAAAGAGAGAGGGCATTAAACAAAATGCTAGGTTTTGTGGCTAATAGGTTGGGGTGCCCCATATAAAGGCCGCCACGTCCTCTTTCTGTTTTCGATGCAAAGGTTTGAATATTTTGTTGTTCAATCATAAAGCAATCGATTACAAAATCATTTCTCATCTTTCACATCACTCCCTTCCCATCTTCTGCCAAAAAAAAAAAAAAACTGTCCCCTTCTGCTCCATTTCCATTTATTATTCTCTCTTTTTTTTTTTTAACAATTAGCCTTCCTCTTTCTCTTTCTCTCTTGTCAATTTCAAACCCCCCAAGCCTACAACTTTGTTCTATTTTTCCTTTTCAATTTCTTCTTAATCCTTGACTTAATCTCTATCCAAACCCTAATTTAACTAATTATTTGAAACTCTTACCCTATTTTGTTTTAATCTTGAAATTTTGTGCATCAACTATTGTTTTTATTTTTATTTTTGGTAAAAGATATGATTTCAATTAGACATATGTTAATAAAGAGGGACTACAAGATGGATTTCCAATTTAGAGTAATAATAACAATGCCATAATGCTTAAATAAAGTTGATTTACTCCACCATGTAGCAGCCGAGTTGATGATTTCATCGATAAGATATTGTGTAGATTTTTGCTTGTAGTCGCCATTAAAAATACAAGCGATTATGTTTTGAATAATAACTATTTTTTGGGATTTGTTTGACAATTCCACAATCGATTTAATGAAGCTCGCATATCTGAACTCTTGTTTTCATTATCATCATAATTTTTTGTTAAAAGTAGAAAAGTTCAAACAGACACTTAAAAAATTCACAAACTATAACAAATAAAAAAAATTGAAGTATTGATGGTTAAAATATCTCTAACTAGTGTTTGTTAAAAAAATAATAATAAACTTTTTGAAGTAATAAACCTAAACTATCTCACACTAGTGATGTAATATTATAAAAAAAAAAAAAGAAAAAAGAAATAACATACCTTTTATGTATGTTACATATATGATATATATGGTTTTTACAAGATGCACCTATCATTTATAAATTATACAATCTAAACTATTTAATCGTCTCAAAATTTCATGACGTTAGATTTACTATGCGAATATAGTTCTGGATCGAAATTGGTTCACATATCGAGTTTCGGAGTAAAAGCTAGAATTTCACCCTTTTTTTTTTCGATATTAGTTGAATTCTTTCTTATTTGTACATCTTACTTTAAAAAAAAAACATTAATTTTTAAAAAGTATTCATAGATTATAAAACATTACTTAATTTCTATATAAATATTTTCGAGAATAAAAGAAAAAAATAAATATATAATAGATTCACAAATAAAATAAAACAAAAACAAAAACATAGTTATTACAATGGTCCTAAATGATTTGTTTTTTATTTTTTAATGGCATGGTCCTAAATAATTAAAAATGGACAAACTTTATGAGATTTTTTAAAAATTTCTTGTCAGTTTAATTCTCTCAATCGAATTAAATAGGAGCAATCATGAAGTAATGGGCAAACATATGCGTATTGTCCATTTAATTCGCATAACGAAATTAATTTATGCAGAATTTTCTTTTAAATTTATTAGACTTTATATATGAATATTCATAGGTAGAGATGTCTATTTTTCCATGATTCTAGAGTGAATTCCCGTTTAGAAACCAGGAATGGTGAAGTGGGTGTGAAGAAAAAATTCACCCGAGTTAAATAGGGTTGAGGATTATATTTTCATCTTGTTTCCTCCGTTCTCAAACTTGATTATATTTTATATTTATTTTTTAATATATACATAAAAGTTTGAATATTTCCTTACAAAATTTAATATATCGTTAAAAATCAATAAATATTTATCATTTAAAGTTAATTATTATTTTATTTTATATATTTTTTTGAAATAAAAAGTTAACTATTATTTTAATAAGGATTAAAAGTTAAAAAAAAGATTAAATGAAGAATAATTTTTTGTGGAAGACTCGATCTTCACTCTCATCTCAGTGAAATTTAAATTTCATGGAGATAGAGATTATAAAAAAATGATGGAGATGGGGATGAAGACGGTAAGTTATCTCATCTCTGTCTAGTCCCGTGGACATCTATATACATTTATTGAATTTTTTTCTTTCCAATTTTACTCGTGTGTCGGTTTGTGCAATGCTGTACAGTATATACAGCCCCCACACTGCATTTTCCTTTATAATATTTCTCTAGCAAAATCCGACAGTAAAAGATGTCTTTGACCATACTCGGATCTTCCAGAGGTAATTAAGACATTTGTTATTGATTAGTGTCTCAAAGTTTCTTTATGCTTCGAGTCCTAAGTGTAAATTCAATGCGACAATAATTACGGTTAATCAATAGTTTAATGCTTAAAAGAATCTTAAGAAATTAAAAGATTATAGATTCAATTTATAATAACTATCTATTAATAAATAATTTTTTTACAAATTTTTTAATATCTAAATAATGTAAGTCAGACAATATATCTCATAAGCATAGTTAATTTACATATACAAATAGAAATAATATAAAATATTTGTGATCAATGAAAAATATATAACTAAAATGAAAGAGTCATGTTTTATTATTTTATGATTATATAAAAGCGTTTAGGCGTCATAGATAAAGTATTGATGATTTATTTTATATGTCATCTATCATTTATATGTGACAATAAATTAATGTCATCAAAGAAAAATGAATGATTGTAAAAAAACATCATCTAAAGAATATTAATGACACTTCTGCGATACAATGATTGTATAAAAGTATCATTTGAAGAGTTTAAATGACAGTTCTTAAGAAGTGTTATCTAAAGAGAATAGATGATGTGCGATATAATAATCGTAAACAAGTATCATCTAAAACATTTGTGATAATTTTTTAGAATTATCATATTTCAATTTTGGAGTAGTGATTGATCGAGACACTCATAGCTATACTTAACATTTTCACAATATAATTATTTGGGTCGTAAATTTTTTTAATCCCAAACCGTCTCTAAGTAAACAATGAATCTAGCGCAATCCAATCAACCATGAAAAACATTTGAATTTGGATTGATTTTGGTTGTTTGAATCATTTAAATTTAAATCTTCATATAAAAATTAAAATAATGTTAATATGTAAAACATTTATTTAATTGTTTTCAAACATTTTTGAAATACAGTAGAAGTCATGCTTCAAGTCTCTCACTCTCCATTATTGGTGGAGTAAAAAAAATATTTTCAAACATTGAATTGAGATTAACAATCAATTTTTCCAAAAAAAATATATATATATATATTAGCACTCAATTTTAATTTATTTGTATTTGTAAAAGATAAATTATACCAAAGACTATATATATATATAATCTCAACTATTTTTACGAGACCTAGTACTTGATCCTACAATATTTGATGTCAAAAAACTTTGTAAGATTTTTTAATATCTGCAAATGTGTCCGAGCTAACCTATACGCACTTCGAAATTAGTAGGAAATACTACCTAATCATACATCAAAATTAGTAGGAAATTATTTATTATGTAGGTGGCCACTATGGATTAAACTCATCGTCTCTTAGTTTAGTTACTTATGACACTCTTAATCACTAACACATTTCGTAATAATTAAGAAAATTCATACATAAGTGACTACTATAAATTAAACTTATCACATTTTAAATAAGACCCTCTTGACCTAAGTTACTCAATAATGGTCCATATTTCAAATAATTTAAATAAATAAATTATAAAAACCCATCATAAATTATTAAATAGAACTAAAATAAATATATGAATATTTAATTATTTTGTTGCATCTTCGGTTTGAGTTCATTCAAATTAATTTTAGTTAATTAGTTCATAAACTAACTTAATTCATATCTTGCTTCTCAAAAAAAAAAAAAAAAAAAAAAAAAAAAAACTTAATTCATATATATATATATATATTTTATTGATTTCAATAAAACCTTAATCAGTGGATAGTCAAATCCAACCCTGTAAATCGAATTAGGTTTGTAACTTGTGATAATTAGTTTTAACCATGGTTAGTATGTGGGTTATGTCAAATTAGATTTTTTCTGTTTTTTTGTTACTCATGAAAAATCTTCTAATTTTAATGATAACTTAAACATAACTTAACCACATAGTAATTTTAACGGGTTTCATCTAGGAAGGAGCAGTAAAAATACAAGATATAAGTATAAAAGAAAAAACCCAAAAACAATGCCAAAAACAAAATCATAAATTTTCTCATATATGGAAAGAAAAATAAAAGTAACCATAAAAAAACTTTAAGGTCGGGCCAATTATAAAAGGTCACACACGTTCAAAACTGATAACACCACAATAGAAAAATAGATGAGAAATTCATTTTTTTTGTAAAGAGGATTCATCTTTAGTTTTAAAGGGTACATTTTTCATTTTCAAAAAAAAAAAAAAAAAAAAAAGGTACATTTTTCTTATATACATATATGAAAAGAAAGCATGGGATGAGGGACAAGAGACCAAACATAAGGCAGAAAACCAGAACAAGGGCCTTCTCATTATGATTTTCTTTGATTTTGGAATCTACAAATATATCTTATAAGATATCTATAAAAAAAAAAAAAGTGTTAAACTACGTATTTGGTCTCTATAATTTAGAAAAAAAAATAGAATTTAGTTTCTTAATTTTAAAAGTTATGTATATGTTTTTTTTTTTTTTTTTTTTTTTTTTTTTTTTGTTCATTTTGCAGTATCTTGGTTAACTTACGTGCACCTCAAATATTATCACAAGACAACTCGTCTGATCTTACAACATTTGAACATTAAGAAAAGTTTGTTGAAAATTAGTTCCTAAATAGGTGACAATCATGAATTGAACCTATAATTTTTTTGTTCCACAAAACTCTCTTGATTACTAAGCCAATACATAATGATTCTTAGAAGTTAGTGTTCAGTATTTATAGTTTGATAAAAGTTCATAAAATAGTTTTTGTTATTCATAATATTATTGGTTAACTAAGTACACCATAGTTAACTAGTCAGATGTCAAAGAGGTAGTGTTTTGTATTTTACGGAGTATAGTTACCTCACGCAAATTGGTCATTTAACCTAAAAAGATATATATATTTTTTTTTATTGGTTTCAGTGTTAGGAAAAACGAACATTCATAAAACTCTCATTGATACGAGTCTACTTTATACACAAGGCATCATTTTTTGTCATTACTAAAAAAATCTTATATCAATGAAAGTGACGTTTCGTTCTTATAAATCTCTTTCCAATAACTTAATAATGTGAGATTTCTGTTAGTAAACATTACCATCAACCATTGGGTTTTTTCATTGTAACATGAATTTAACAGTTATTATATTGTTTCTTAAAAAAAAAAAAAAAAAAAAGAAGAAAAAACTCATTATATTGGGCCAGATCACACAGCTATTGGAGACCTTGAAGGCAGGTTGTTTGACCCCACAAAAGAAAGAGAGAGTCAAAAGGTGGGGGCATAATCTAGGGAAACTTTCATTCTCCAATATATTCTTAGAGAGAGGTATTACTCAGAGGAATATGTATAAAATATTGTCATTACTTTATACTTTTATCATATGGGAGTGTGAGGGCATCTTTCCATCAACCCATATGCATATTCTATACACATCTTAATTATTAGAGGGTAAATTTGTCTTTTTCATGTTTTTGAGGTACATATATTTAAAGGGATGTTTGAAATTTTTAATGGCTTGAAAAGATTGATTTGACCTGTTGGAGTTGGACTATAGGTTTTTTTTTTCAAAAAAAAAAAAAAAAATGGAGTCAAGATTTGAGTTCAAATAATCAAACTTAATTTAGTAGTTTGTATTAGTTACTTCAATGACTTACCTTGGGCGTAGGTATTCACTTTGGATGAATATTTGAAGTCATTATCAAGTTTTAAAAAAATATATAGATTAATATAAAAATAATGAGAATGACGAAAACAATAATTTTATTCTAGCTATTGAAAATGGACAACATTATATTTAAATTTTAAAGACTGATTGTTTATAAATTGATTAAAACTTAAGTATGGCATTTCAAATGTTAAAATACAAATTTCAAAAAAAAAAAAAAAAAGTTAAATGTTACTATTTGAGTAAAAATAAATAAATAAGAGTTCATTAGAGTATAAATGAATAAATAAGATATCAATTATCATTTCTAAAGTAAATGATTCATTTCTCACTCCTGTAATTATTGATTTAAAATAAAAAAAAGAAAGTGAGAAAAAAAGAGACAAATAAGAGAATATGAGTTAAAATCTTTGAACCATTGTGCATTCATTACACATGCAAATTTCATATGCTTTTCCTAATGATTTTGTTAATGAATTTATCTCTTAAAAAAATTATAGGAATATAACTCCTAAATTTAATATTTTAATAGAGTTAGATATTCTTTAGAATATAGATTTAATATTTAAATATTGTTAGATTTCTCTAGAAATTGTTAGAAAGTTTATTAGGATTTAAAAAAACTAAAATATAAAAAATTATGTTTGCATGAAAAACTTTAATCAAAGCAAACTAAGGAGATGCAAGAAATTAAGTTTATTTATTTATTTACTTTTAAATACATGCTTTACCTAACTTTCTTTTAAAACCATTTACTATTAGTATAGAAATTAAATTTAAACTTCGAAAATAGAAATCCTAAAATATAAAAAATTTCAAAATATAAGGATTAAATTGATATTTCTAGCTTTATAATGATGGTACATAAAAAGAAATGGAAATTTTGGGTATGAAGAAATTAAATGTGATACTTCACAATCAATCAGCTGCATATAGGTTAATGGGTTAGCAAATAAGACATATACATATAACTTTAGGACACTGCAAAGGGCCCCTCCCCCAATTAACCCTCTTGAAGAGGGAATCTATTTTGGCTTTTCAAAAACCTCTACACAAATAAACTAAACCTTCCAACTTATAAATATGAATGAATTGGCCATTTAGTTTTTGGTTTGAAGATACAAAAAGTTCAATTTTATTTTTTAAAAAATGGAGAAAAAAAGAAAAAGCAAATGAAGTAGTAGTAAAAGAAGGTGGTTGTGATTTGTCACTCTCACACATCTTTGTTATTATGAATGCCTTCATTTTTCTTTAGTGTCTCTTCAATATGTCTCAACTAATTTTCTTTTCAAATCTTCAATTTATTAAAGACAGGTATATTTAATTTATATACTTTAAATTTGACTATATTTTGATTAAATATAGAGATTATTAAGGAGGAAAATATTTTTGTTTTTTTCTATGATTAATTGAGTAAAGTTTTAACTATAGAGACTTATTATTTTTATGAAATGATCATTTATACTACTTTGTTCATATTGCAAGTTTTTTTTTTTTTTGAATCCTATTACAATTGGAGAGGGTAATTCGAACTTATAATCTTGTAGTCATGGAAATACATTTGATGTTGCTGAGTTACTGCTCTTGCTACTATAAACAAATGTGATTTTGATGTTGAGTATCATTGATTTGCTCATGTTCTATTTATTCTAGATTTTCTACAACTTTGCAATTCGTATTGAAAATTGGTTGAAATGGCCATTCATTTCTTTGAGAAGAAATTGTTGACACGAACTATTCCTCCTAAAGATATCGCTTTTTGTAATATACAATCTAACAAGTTAGAAATCATTAACACGAACCCTAAACTCTAAACTCTAAATAAGTTAGAAGTCATTGACACGAAGAAGAAAAAAAAGGAAATCTCTTTAACTTCTCCAAAAATAGTCTTTAAAAACCTAAATTTAAAGATATATATATATATATATAATTCGAAATAGCTTAGTGACCAATCATATAAGTTTTTGTTTCACACAATTTAATTACCTTAATTATTGGCTGACCGTGAATAGGGTCGAGTTTTAATTATACCATTTATTAAATTTCAAAAGTTTGAGCTTGTAAAATTAATAATTCAAAATTTTTTTAATTCGATGTCAAAATTAAATTTGACTTCTGAAGGGATTATAAAACAAGTTTTCCCCTATTAAATTTCTTATAACAGCTGCAATTCACCTCTCGAAAAAGTCAAATTAACGTTTTTTTTTTTTTTTGAGAATTGAAAGTCAACGTAACGTTAACCATAGAAACGGTACACTAAAAGTTGATTTACAGATTTAATTAAAATATAGTTTGAACTCATGTAGTATATATGACCCCAAAAAAAAGTAATAAATTTGAATTCTTAACTCTTGATTGTTGTTAAAATTAAAAATAATAATAATTAAATTGTCAACAAAAATGTAGTCCCTTGTAAAGAAATTATTGATGGCTTGTAATAAATTTTCAATTTGGTAGCCCCTTATTTTCTCATCTTCATTGGTATTTTGCATAACAAGATTCTTAATTAATGAACAGTTGTTTTCTACATCTCTTTTGTTTGGTTCTTTATTTCCACATGGTTGTCATAAAAAGTCATTTTTCTAATCTTAATTTGTCAGAAATTACTACTCGATTTAATGACTCTTTACTAATTGTTTTTCCAAGTAATTAATGAGAGCCTTTGAGTAAAAGAAAAGAAAAGCTTCAATTCATTCCATTTATGATGTTAAAGGATGTCAAACCTTTTTGGGGAAAAAAATTATTTCAATATTGAATCCTATCATTCTCACAAAAAGGAGAGAAGATAATAAAATACAGAGAGGGAAAATATTGATCATCAATCAATTTATTTTGTTTGGAAATAATAATAAAAATATTAATTATATAAATTATAAATTTGGTCTTTAATGATTTGAATAAAATTAGAATTTAGTTTCTACAATTTAAAAAGTTTTAATTAATCCTATATTTTTAAAAATTTGGAATTTAGTCGATAGAATTTTAAAAACTATAATTTAGTATGATAGTACTAAATGTCCGTAAATATTCATGAGTAAAAATATGATTTTTTTTATTCAATTACTCACCTAACTCACACTACCATTAATTACATATTAATAACTAACTTTCACCTATTTACTTTGCTATCTAAAATTTTATCAATCCATATAAATTTAATTCTAATTATTAAAATCATACTAAGTCCTAACTTTTATAGAAGCATAAAAATTAAATTCTGATTTTTTAAATGATTTGAACCAAATTTTAATTTTTTTTTTAAACTACTTTTAATTTTTCTTAAATCATGGACTTAATTTGACTTTTGTTTTGCTATGAGTGCAAATGAATTGATTTTAACCTTGACAGTAAAAAAAAAAAACATGATTAAAAGTCCAAAAACAGCTAAAAAAGCTTGGCCCAAAAGGATAGGAAGCTAAGAAAGGCTAAATAGATAATGTCTAGAACTATAAATAGGGAGGATAAAAATGATTTTTTGTATTTAGACCACTTAGAATTATTCCTTCTATAATCAAGTTTTTTTAAAATTTTTTTTTTTTTTTCCTAACTACTTTTTATTCTCACCAACAACTTTGAGCACTATCTTTTCCTCTCATCATATTCATTCATTATTTTATATATATTTTTTATAATCATTTTCTTCACCATAAACACAAGTAATCATTCTCTTTATCCTAAACATAAATAATCATTCTCTCCATAATCATTTCCTTTTTTATTGTCATCCTAATTTTCATTCCTCTCTAAATTATTCTTATTCTCTTTCTCCCAAACATTCCCTTAATGTGTAGAGGCGAGAACGAAACAAATCTCCAAAGGGTTGTTTGACTGGCCTCATTCATGCCAAACAAAATCTAGTCTTATTCAATTATCATTGACTCAAAAACTTTTTCAAGCAACATGAAGCCGAATATTTGGTTTTTTGTTTTTTGTTTTAGAAATTTAAATTTATTTTTCCTCAAATTTCCTACAATATACTCCATCTTTCTTACCATATATCAATCTTTTTTAAGAAAGTATGTGAATGCTAACCAAATTTCACAAACAAAAATAAGCTTTTAAAAAACTTTTTTTTTTTTGTTTCCAAATTTTGGTTTTGTTTCTAAAAATATAGGTAAGATGTAGATATACAAGTAAAAAAAAACATATGGTAAGATGTTGTAGGCTTAAATTTCAAAAATAAAAAACTATTATCAAACGAGACCTAATTTTTAGGATTGAATTGTGTGACCGTGGAATTCAAATAGATTACTACCAATTAAGATAATTAACTCTTCACCGATCTATTTGGTAAAACTAATTATAAGATTAGTTTTTAGTAACTAATATAATTTATCAAATTAATCCATGTAAATATTAAATAATCTTTCATAATTAGACATAGAACCTAGACAACAATTCATTATCTCAAAAGCATGTCTAACGTCAATTCGAGCACAACTCGGTAAATAATGTATAAATTACTCTTTAGAAGAAAAAAAAAAAAACAGAAGAACCATTTATCATATTTATTATAGCTTTTGAAGATATTGATTGTTGTGATCTCTTTTAGGCTCATATCACACCACTTTTAATTGCATTTTTCCTATTATGGTGTATGGTCATTTGGTAACATTAATTAATTTTTTTTTTTTTTTGAAGAATATTTTGTTAGAAAAGGAAATGAGAAATAATATAGGGAGAAAGGAAAAACGAGAACTAGAAACATCAATCGAATGTGTTGTGGCGTGTTGATTATCTTAATAAATAGTAATTTATTTTAACTCCACAGTCATGAATTTAATCATAAAAATCTATATTTAGCTTTCATATTATTTGAAAGCACTAATGTGTTCTATGTAGGAAAAAAAAAAAAAAACTAGAAACATCACTAAAGGGCACTATATTTTTACTTTCTTTTTTCCTTTTTTTTTTCTTAGTTCAACCACACTTTTTCCTTTTTCTTGAATTCTGTTGGTTATTGCAATCTCCCTTCACCTTATTTATTCCTTAATAGTGACAAACTTGTAGTATTTTAAGTAAATTTTATGGTGACAAACTTGTAGAATAATGGGTAAGTATATCTCGGTACATAAAATATTAATTAATCTCAAATATAAAAAAGAAATGATGAATTTCAATTGAGTTAATTTTAAATTTAACAAATACTTCAAAACTTATACCCACACATAATTTAGAAAACATGCGTACTTTTTAGAAACTATAAAAATTAAAGTAAATAGTTATCCAACTTACATTTAACCTTTATTTTCAAATCATAATACACATTCACCCTTTTTTTTTTTTTTTTTTTTTTTTTTTTTTTTTTATAATTTTAAAGTTTGAACCTCATTTTATATTTGAATTTTAAAATTTGTACAATTTTTTATCTTTAAATTTTAAAAATATCTTTTGATCCTTCAAACTTTTATGATTTTTTATTAATAATATTTAGGTTGAGATTCGAGCATATAATTTATTGTTTACTAAATTGTATATGATGGTAGTGAATAGGCTCTTGTTCACATTTTTATAGTTTATCTTCATACGGTCACATAATTTAAAGTTATATTTTTTCTAGAAAATTTGAACTTTTTTTCTTATCTTTATTTTTATTTTAATAATTTAAATGATGTAACTTTATTCTATACCATAACATGAGTAGAAGAGCCAACAATAACAGTTGTTTAGCAGCATTAGTGTACATTTAATCCATAAGGTCATGAATTCGAATCTCTCATCTTTAATGTTGTAATCTCATAAGCAAGTCCTGTTTATAAACTTATAGATAATCATACAAATACACTCCTTAAATATAAGAAAATCAAGAGAATAACTAAAGTTAATGGGAGAAATATATTTTGAGTCTCTAGATTTGGGTTTGGAGTGTAGTTTTTTTAATCCATATATTTTGAGTCTCTAGATTTGGGTTTGGAGTGTAGTTTTTTTAATCCATATATTTCAAAATCAAACATTTTTTTTCCTAACACTTTAAAACACTTAAGAGATTTTTTTTTCTTGATGTGTCTTTAGAATTTAATTTTAGGAAATTGTTTCTAGTATTTCTATTTAATTATAGCAACATTTTAAAAATATTTTATACGTAGTAAAATATTTCAATTTTCATCTTTTACAATCAATTTCACTTGATTCTTTCCAATCACTTTAACTAGATTGAAACTCATCAATTTCACTTGATTGAAGTCATTAATTTTGCTTTAATTAGTTTAACTTGATTGAATCCGTTTTCGCAATATCTGAATTCTTTTTAAAATTTTGACATCTATAAAAAATTTATCTTTTTTAAAAAATGTATACTATTCATGAAAAATACCATAACTTCATCAATATATTAAAAAAAAAAAAAAGCCAATCATGTCGAACATTAAGTCATGTAACTAACATTTGTTTTTTCAATAACTAAAATTGAACATTACTAAAGAGATCAAAATTAAACATTATTAAAATATTAATGATAAAAATATTGAATTTTATGACATAAGGGCCAAATAGGAATTATACCCCACAACTAAGGGATAAAAAGGTATTTTTCACAAAGTTAATTAACCGCAGTGAATAGTAGATAGTAATTACCTATGGTAAGTCAAATTGAATAACTATAATCAATTATCAAATATAAAAGACTGCTAGATCTAATACAAAATATCGTACTTATTATGTCTCAATTTAATTTTCAGGCCCACAAATTAAACTTTTGAATTTAGTATATTGATTTGAATGCAGTCTTAAAATTGGATAATGTTTTTTTTTTTTTTTTTTTGAAACGAAATTGGATAATGTTTTAATTGGCCAAATATAAACAAGATTCTTCAAAAACTGTAGATAAGGGATCTTTTGTTTTTTGAAAACATTGATTAGGAATATTTCAACAGATATTTTGACAAATTTGTAGTTTTTTTACAGTTACAAATTTATAGTTAAATCTTTTTTTTTTTTTTAATCATTGTTTTTACACATTAGTAAAAAAAAAACATTCTATGATCACCCGGGTTCACTTATTGACAGTTCACTTTTTGACGGTTCACTTTTTTTTTTTAAATAATTTTTTAATCCCACGTATGAGAGAAAAAAAAATTCCCACAGTTCACTTATTGAACTTTACTGAGCTGGCTAATTTCTTTTTTTGAGGACGAGCTAGCTAATTTCTACATCCACAAATTAATGTCAGTAATATAGTTAAATATAAAATTAAAAAAAAAAAAAAATATATATATATATATATAAAAGTTAAAAAAAGTTTTACATCTTTCTCAAACCTTCTTTCTTTTTTTTTTCGAGAATTTATCAAACCAGCAATTTAACAATAAAACATTTATTATTATTATTATTATTATTATTATTATTATTATTATTATTATTATTATTATTATTATTATTTATTAATGAACTTGAGATTTTTTCGATGATAAATGAAATTAAAATAATAAATGGGAATTAGGGAATTTGAACCAAGTCATTTTGGAGAATAAGTACACTTAAGTTTAGCTATTCCTCTTATTGATAGCTTCAAATTAGATTAGCTATTCCTCTTACTGACAGCTTCAAATAAGATTTAAATACCTAATTAAATAGAGAGAATCTCCCACTCAATTTTAGTTTCCATTTGAGACTTAAGTACCTAATTAAATAGAGAGAATCTCCCACTCAATTTTAGTTTCCATTTGCATGCTCTTGGTTTCAAAATGTTACTTTTCAAGATATTTACAAATTAATGCTACCTCGAACTTGAGATATCGAGAAAAACATATTTTTAAAGCTCAAGTCCTCGATCATCTACGACATCCCTTTAAAACAAAAAAAGAGTTTTAAATAATAAATATACCCTTGCCTAAAAAACTTTTTGACCATAATTTTTTAATTAATTTTTTTTGTCTAAATAAGCTAACTTCATGTTATTTAAGATGAGTCTATTGAGAAAGTATTTGTGCCAATTAAAGGTAATTCAACTAGTGTTCTAAAAAAAGGTAATTCAATTAGTTGAGAAGATATATATATTAATTAGATTGTTAATAAATATATCTTTTATTACTAGGAGGGTTGAGTTTCCATCAATTACATAAATCAATGTCACATCTTTACTTATTAATGGATAGGATTTTTTTTTGGAGAAAGATACTAATATATACATAGATTCCATCCTTCTTAGATTTTTGTATACTCGTGTTTTTTGATATTACAACAATATCAAGTTAGAGAATTTGAATTTATGACCTTTTGATCATTGAGTGTACATTAATATTGGTGAGTTACTGCTTTTGTTGGCATAATAATATAAAAATTCATCCATACATAAAAATACATTAAATTTTTTTTTTTTTTTGAAAAATCGGAATTTTGCTCGTTTGTATCGAGAACACCACTGAAAGCACATTCTTTTTATAATAACATTATAAAGAGTAATTTAAACAAATGCTATCCATACTTAAATTGAAACATTAATGCCTAACCATTCGAACAAACTTCCAACACAAGAATAGAAATTGAATAAGCAATGAAAAAGAGAAATGTGTTGAATTCCCAATAAGAAACTTTGAGGATCATGTGTATATTCATGATAATATATTTAAAAAATGGTTTTGAAAACATCAAACCATATGCTAGAGATGATCATATAATATAATAAAATCCAATATGAAATTTTTATATATAGATGAGATAGTTATGGATTGCTGAAAGATTAGAGAAAGAATATCTAGGAGAATGTAATGGAAAAGAATATGATTTAAAAAAAAAAACACTTAGATTTAGAAGCTTTGATAAACGAAATGTCGAATTAATTAAGGGAAGCAAACAAAAACACCTTTGTGGTCTGTAATCTTATCAAAGTCAATGCCTTTTGGCTCCTTTTTCTTCCTTT